>CM029607.1:8354579-8781901 GCA_017311375.1 Mytilus coruscus | reverse complement strand
AGTGAAATCCTACAATAAAATGTCTGGTCCTAGATTAAAATACAAATCTGTGTTACAAACTGGTGCTGAAAAATGTACATTGTAAGAAAATAATCGATGAACGTGTTTTAAATGTACACATGATCAATTAAATCCAAAGCATGCACTGCTCGTGAACTGTGATCAAAACATCAATTACCTACAATGACAAAAGAAATACATTGTTTGTATTCCGTCGCTATACATGTTGCATGTCCAACGTCTCCACCTAATAAGAAATAGAAATGCTAAGTTTTCGCTATTATAAACCCTCGTCACGTGACGTCTCAATCTGGCGCGAGAGACGCGCGGGACATGAAATAGAATAAAACTTAACCGAAAAGACACAGTACTTATAGTTTACATTCATAAAAATGACAGGAACTATATTTATAGACAACCGATTACGAGCGACCAAACAGGTCATTTTTAAAACTTAGATCATTTCTTCTTTTTTCTATTAAGTCCTTTGATCTTCTCTTCTGCTTTTCTCATTTTATTATACATGAAATAACACCTGAACTGCATGTTTGAAAATATAAAGTGTGCATCAAAAAGATAATGTGGGGTAAACGTCAATGAGACAGCAACCTAGCGACAAAAGTAACCAAAAGACATGTACACGTTTAACGGTGAAAAGGAGATGCGAGTTTCCCTCAATGAGACAGCATCCCAGCGACAAAAGATATATATATATATGAATGAAATGTTCACTTGGCTGATGCTACAAATGTTTTTTTTTTTTTTTTTTTTTTTATTTTCCACTAATAAAAACTGTCCGCCATGAAATAGCCAATAGTTATGAAAGTGGTACTAAACACCAAAAATCAATAAAATCAATCAATGTTTATTTCAGACGTTTCGTACACCGATCATTGGTTTAGTAAACAAAAATCTATTAACTGGAATTTCAATTTGACTAAAACAATGTATTGCATCACATACATGTTACTATCTTTTTGCATTATGACTGTTATATTTGTCGCTGGACATCAAGCAGCTTCATCAAATAAAAAATCTTCTTGAATACCTCGTAAAATAGATAAATTCATTTAGAAATATATTTAGAATTTTAGTTATATATAAAAAAAAAAAAAAAAGGACATTACAAAGAAGTATAGTTAGGCGTTAATGAAGGGTTGGAAGGGTAAAGCAATATAGGTAGGGCCTGCGTTTAAAGGTCTTTGTGTCCATCACATTTTATGTGTGGTGACCTTTTTTTAAGCCTTTATATTAAGTTAAACTCTTTAAAGGTAAAGTAAGTTCGTTCTCTAACTTAAGATCTACACCGTTTAATATAATTTTTTTTTTCTTAATAGGAAAGGGTGTGTTTTATGTCCAAGGATTGCAAAATTTCTGGGAACGTATCGCGCAGTCATTATTTGAATGCATCATTCGGTAGCTAAATAGACATGTCGTTGGGAAGCATAACTTCGCTACACTGACTGTGTCTGTAAAGATCCTATGTGCACAAATGACATAAATATATATAGAGTAACGTCCCTGCTAAACTGAAGTCTGCAGGTTTCAGCTCTGGGGTTCCCAGTGAAGACATTTTTTTGCACACACACATTTGTGGTTTACAGTTACTAAATAAAACAAAAGTTGAAATCTGTAGCACATCTTGACATATACTCGTGTGTTTACTTATTATGAACTGCTTAGTGACATGAAATAAAGTCATTAGACACATGGGAAAAGTCGCACTTTTAAAGCTACGATTTCCCATTTCGCTGTTTAAATAGACAGAGTTGCCCTTCATACAACTCTGACACCTAATCCCACAATGCCATATGGAAAAGTTAAAATTAAAAAAAATTATGATACACATCAGTATAAAAGAAATAACATAACTAATGATTTAAAGCCATACATTTCCCCCTCATACCAAGAAATTGCCTCCGTTGAAATTCTGCAAGTATCCCATAGAGCAAATTACATGGATGATTAATATTGACCATTTGGTATATGGCCGTGTTCTAAGCGACACGTACATGAAGGTCATAAATTAATTTGTTGAATGAAATCAACCTTTAACTACTAATAGGTGCCGTAGGAGGTCTACCGGAATTTTTAGCCAAGATTTCTTGGCATGCAACACAATAATATGGAACCTTCAGTAAAGAAAGAAAGGAAAGAAAGAAACAAACAAACAAACACACACACACACACACACACACATATCAATCAATCATGTTTCAAAGTGGAAAAGACCGTTTACAATTGCTTTTTTAAAGCAATTGATTTATATTATAAATCTGCGTTTTAACCATTCTTATGTACCGTTTATATCACAAAATGTCTCCTGGGACCCCTTTTACCCCCTTTTTATTCCTCCACTTACAACCCTTGAATGAAGCTGTGTGCTATCCTGTCAACGGAGAAGAACGACAACTCCGTTTTCTTTTCCATTAATATTGTTATTACATCTGTTCTGAAAAAAAAAATTCCCCATGCATGTTATGTGATTTTCTCTGAAACTACATGTCCAATCGACCTCAAAATTTGCAGTCAGCAGGGTATATATGTATTACATCTTCATATAACAACGTTCTGCATCTATACCTCCCAAGAATTTTCGTAGAGAAAAGAAATTGCAATGCCGTAAAAATCGCTTCCTAGCTCCGTAAATCTCAGTATAATCCTACTATAAAATGTCTGGTCCTAGATTAAAATACAAATCTGTGTTACAAACTGGTGCTGAAAAATGTACATTGTAAGAAAATAATCGATGAACGTGTTTTAAATGTACACATGATCAATTAAATCCAAAGCATGCACTGCTCGTGAACTGTGATCAAAACATCAATTACCTACAATGACAAAAAAATACATTGTTTGTATTCCGTCGCTATACATGTTGTTTGTCCAACGTCTCCACCTAAAAAGAAATAGAAATGCTAAGTTTTCGCTATTACAAACCCTCGTCACGTGACGTCTCAATCTGGCGCGAGAGACGCGCGCGGGACATGAAATAGAATAAAAACTTAACCGAAAAGACACAGTACTTATAGTTTACATTCATAAAAATGACAGGAACTATATTTATAGACAACCGATTACGAGCGACCAAACAGGTCATTTTTAAAACTTAGATCATTTCTTCTTTTTTTCTGTTAAGTCCTTTGATCTTCTCTTCTGCTTTTCTCATTTTATTATACATGAAATAACACCTGAACTGCATGTTTGAAAATATAAAGTGTGCATCAAAAAGATAATGTGGGGTTAACGTCAGTGAGACAGCAACTTAGCGACAAAAGTAACCAAAAGACATGTACACGTTTAACGGTGAAAAGGAGATGCGAGTTTCCCTCAATGAGACAGCATCCCAGCGACAAAAGATATATATATATATGAATGAAATGTTCACTTGGCTGATGCTACAAATGTTTTTTTTTTTTTTCGATTTTTTATTTTCCACTAATAAAAACTGTCCGCCATGAAATAGCCAATAGTGATGAAAGTGGTACTTAACACCAAAAATCAATAACATCAATCAATGTTTATTTCAGACGTTTTCTACACCGATCATTGGTTTGGTAAACAAGAATCTATTAACGGGAATTTTAATTTGACTAAAACAATATATTGCATCACATACATGTTACTATCGTTTTGCATTATGACTGTTATATTTGTCGCTGGACATCAAGCAGCTTCATCAAATAAAAAATCTTCTTGAATACCTCGTAAAATAGATAAATTTATTTAGAAATATATTTAGAATGTTAGTTATATAAAAAAAAAAAGGACATTACAAAGAAGTATAGTTAGGCGTTAATGAAGGGTTGGAAGGGTAAAGCAATATAGGTAGGGCCTGCGTTTAAAGGTCTTTGTGTCCATCACAATTTATGTATGGTGACCTTTTTATTAAAGCCTTTATATTACGTTAAACTTTTTAAAGGTAAAGTAAGTTCGTTCTCTAACTTTAGGTCTACACCTTTAAATATAATTTTTTTTCTTAATAGGAAAGGGTGTGTTTTATGTCCAAGGATTGCGAAATTTCTGGGAACGTATCGCGCAGTCATTATTTGAATGCATCATTCGGTAGCTAAATAGACATGTCGTTGGGAAGCATAACTTCGCTACACTGACTGTGTCTGTAAAGATCCTATGTGCACAAATGACATAAATATATATAGAGTAACGTCCCTGCTAAACTGAAGTCTGCAGGTTTCAGCTCTGGGGTTCCCAGTGAAGACATTTTTTTGCACACACACATTTGAGGTTTACAGTTACTAAATAAAACAAAAGTTGAAATCTGTAGCACATCTTGACATATACTCGTGTGTTTACTTATTATGAACTGCTTAGTGACATGAAATAAAGTCATTAGACACATGGGAAAAGTCGCACTTTTAAAGCTACGATTTCCCATTTCGCTGTTTAAATAGACAGAGTTGCCCTTCATACAACTCCGACACCTAATCCCACAATGCCATATGAAAAAGTAAAAATTTTAAAAAAATTATGATACACATCAGTATAAAAGAAATAACATAACTAATGATTTAAAGCCATACATTTCCCCCTCATACCAAGAAATTGCCTCCGTTGAAATTCTGCAAGTATCCCATAGAGCAAATTACATGGATGATTAATATTGACCATTTGGTATATGGCCGTGTTCTAAGCGACACGTACATGAAGGTCATAAATTAATTTGTTGAATGAAATCAAATCTTTAACTACTAATAGGTGCCGTAGGAGGTCTACCGGAATTTTTAGCCAGGATTTCTTGGCATGCAACACAATAATATGGACCCTTCAGTAAAGAAAGAAAGAAAGAAAGAAACAAACAAACAAACAAACAACACACACACACACACATATCAATCAATCATGTTTCAAAGGGAAAAGACCGTTTACAATTGCTTTTTAAAGCAATTGATTTATATTATAAATCTGCGTTTTAACCATTCTTATGTACCGTTTATATCACAAAATGTCTCCCTGGGACCCCTTTTACCCCCTTTTTATTCCTCCACTTACAACCCTTGAATGAAGCTGTGTGCTATCCTGTCAACGGAGAAGAACGACAACTCCGTTTTCTTTTCCATTAATATTGTTATTACATCTGTTCTGAAAAAAAAAATTCCCCATGCATGTTATGTGATTTTCTCTGAAACTACATGTCCAATCGACCTCAAAATTTGCAGTCAGCAGGGTATATATGTATTACATCTTCATATAACAACGTTCTGCATCTACCTCCCAAGAATTTTCGTAGAGAAAAGAAATTGCAATGCCGTAAAAATCGCTTGCTAGCTCCGTAAATCTCAGTGAAATCCTACAATAAAATGTCTGGTCCTAGATTAAAATACAAATCTGTGTTACAAACTGGTGCTGAAAATGTACATTGTAAGAAAATAATCGATGAACGTGTTTTAAATGTACACATGATCAATTAAATCCAAAGCATGCACTGCTCGTGAACTGTGATCAAAACATCAATTACCTACAATGACAAAAGAAATACATTGTTTGTATTCCGTCGCTATACATGTTGTCTGTCCAACGTCTCCACCTAAAAGAAATAAAATGCTAAGTTTTCGCTATTATAAACCCTCGTCACGTGACGTCTCAATCTGGCGCGAGAGACGCGCGGGACATGAAATAGAATAAAAACTTACCGAAAAGACACAGTACTTATAGTTTACATTCATAAAATGACAGGAACTATATTTATAGACAACCGATTACGAGCGACCAAACAGGTCATTTTGAAAACTTAGATCATTTCTTCTTTTTCTATTAAGTCCTTTGATCTTCTCTTCTGCTTTTCTCATTTTATTATACATGAAATAACACCTGAACTGCATGTTTGAAAATATAAAGTGTGCATCAAAAAGATAATGTGGGGTAAACGTCAATGAGACAGCAACCTAGCGACAAAAGTAACCAAAAGGCATGTACACGTTTAACGGTTAAAAGGAGATGCGAGTTTCCCTCAATGAGACAGCATCCCAGCGACAAAAGATATATATATATATGAATGAAATGTTCACTTGGCTGATGCTACAAATGGTTTTTTTTTTTAATTTTTTTATTTTCCACTAATAAAAACTGTCCGCCATGAAATAGCCAATAGTTATGAAAGTGGTACTAAACACCAAAAATCAATAAAATCAATCAATGTTTATTTCAGACGTTTCGTACACCGATCATTGGTTTAGTAAACAAAAATCTATTAACTGGAATTTTAATTTGACTAAAACAATGTATTGCATCACATACATGTTACTATCTTTTTGCATTATGACTGTTATATTTGTCGCTGGACATCAAGCAGCTTCATCAAATAAAAAATCTTCTTGAATACCTCGTAAAATAGATAAATTTATTTAGAAATATATTTAGAATTTTAGTTATATATTAAAAAAAAAAAAAAAGAACATTACAAAGAAGTGTAGTTAGGCGTTAATGAAGGGTTGGAAGGGTAAAGCAAGATAGGTAGGGCCTGTGTTTAAAGGTCTTTGTGTCCATCACATGTTATGTGTGGTGACCTTTTTTTAAGCCTTTATATTAAGTTAAACTCTTTAAAGGTAAAGTAAGTTCGTTCTCTAACTTTAGGTCTACACCTTTAAATATAATTTTTTTTTCTTAATAGGAAAGGGTGTGTTTTATGTCCAAGGATTGCGAAATTTCTGGGAACGTATCGCACAGTCATTATTTGAATGCATCATTCGGTAGCTAAATAGACATGTCGTTGGGAAGCATAACTTCGCTACACTGACTGTGTCTGTAAAGATCCTATGTGCACAAATGACATAAATATATATAGAGTAACGTCCCTGCTAAACTGAAGTCTGCAGGTTTCAGCTCTGGGGTTCCCAGTGAAGACATTTTTTGCACACACACATTTGAGGTTTACAGTTACTAAATAAAACAAAAGTTGAAATCTGTAGCACATCTTGACATATACTCGTGTGTTTACTTATTATGAACTGCTTAGTGACATGAAATAAAGTCATTAGACACATGGGAAAAGTCGCACTTTTAAAGCTACGATTTCCCATTTCGCTGTTTAAATAGACAGAGTTGCCCTTCATACAACTCCGACACCTAATCCCACAATGCCATATGAAAAAGTAAAAATTTTAAAAAAATTATGATACACATCAGTATAAAAGAAATAACATAACTAATGATTTAAAGCCATACATTTCCCCCTCATACCAAGAAATTGCCTCCGTTGAAATTCTGCAAGTATCCCATAGAGCAAATTACATGGATGATTAATATTGACCATTTGGTATATGGCCGTGTTCTAAGCGACACGTACATGAAGGTCATAAATTAATTTGTTGAATGAAATCAACCTTTAACTACTAATAGGTGCCGTAGGAGGTCTACCGGAATTTTTAGCCAAGATTTCTTGGCATGCAACACAATAATATGGACCCTTCAGTAAAGAAAGAAAGAAAGAAACAAACAAACAAACAAACACCCACACACACATATATCAATCAATCATGTTTCAAAGGGAAAAAGACCGTTTACAATTGCTTTTTTAAAGAAATTGATTTATATTATAAATCAGCGTTTTTAACCATTCTTATGTACCGTTTATATCACAAAATGTCTCCCTGGGACCCCTTTTGTCTCCCTTTTTATTCCTCCACTTACAACCCTTGAATGAAGCTGTGTGCTATCCTGTCAACGGAGAAGAACGACAACTCCGTTTTCTTTTCCATTAATATTGTTATTACATCTGTTCTGAAAAAAAATTCCCCATGCATGTTATGTGATTTTCTCTGAAACTACATGTCCAATCGACCTCAAAATTTGCAGTCAGCAGGGTATATATGTATTACATCTTCATATAACAACGTTCTGCATCTACCTCCCAAGAATTTTCGTAGAGAAAAGAAATTGCAATGCCGTAAAATCGCTTGCTAGCTATGTAAATCTCAGTGAAATCCTACAATAAAATGTCTGGTCCTAGATTAAAATACAAATCTGTGTTACAAACTGGTGCTGAAAAATGTACATTGTAAGAAAATAATCGATGAACGTGTTTTAAATGTACACATGATCAATTAAATCCAAAGCATGCACTGCTCGTGAACTGTGATCAAAACATCAATTACCTACAATGACAAAAAAATACATTGTTTGTATTCCGTCGCTATACATGTTGTCTGTCCAACGTCTCCACCTAAAAGAAATAAAATGCTAAGTTTTCGCTATTATAAACCCTCGTCACGTGACGTCTCAATCTGGCGCGAGAGACGCGCGGGACATGAAATAGAATAAAACTTTACCGAAAAGACACAGTACTTATAGTTTACATTCATAAAATGACAGGAACTATATTTATAGACAACCGATTACGAGCGACCAAACAGGTCATTTTGAAAACTTAGATCATTTCTTCTTTTTCTATTAAGTCCTTTGATCTTCTCTTCTGCTTTTCTCATTTTATTATACATGAAATAACACCTGAACTGCATGTTTGAAAATATAAAGTGTGCATCAAAAAGATAATGTGGGGTAAACGTCAATGAGACAGCAACCTAGCGACAAAAGTAACCAAAAGACATGTACACGTTTAACGGTGAAAAGGAGATGCGAGTTTCCCTCAATGAGACAGCATCCCAGCGACAAAAGATATATATATATATGAATGAAATGTTCACTTGGCTGATGCTACAAATGTTTTTTTTTTTTTTTTTTTTATTTTCCACTAATAAAACTGTCCGCCATGAAATAGCCAATAGTGATGAAAGCGGCACTAAACACCAAAAATCAATAAAATCAATCAATGTTTATTTCAGACGTTTCCTACACCGATCATTGGTTTAGTAAACAAGAATCTATTAACTGGAATTTTAATTTGACTAAAACAATGTATTGCATCACATACATGTTACTATCTTTTTGCATTATGACTGTTATATTTGTCGCTGGACATCAAGCAGCTTCATCAAATAAAAAATCTTCTTGAATACCTCGTAAAATAGATAAATTTATTTAGAAATATATTTAGAATGTTAGTTATATATAAAAAAAAAGGACATTACAAAGAAGTATAGTTAGGCGTTAATGAAGGGTTGGAAGGATAAAGTAATATAGGTAGGGCCTTCGTTTAAAGGTCTTTGTGTCCATCACATTTTATGTGTGGTGACCTTTTTTTAAAGCCTTTATATTAAGTTAAACTCTTCAAAGGTAAAGTAAGTTCGTTCTCTAACTTTAGGTCTACACCTTTAAATATATATTTTTTTTCTTAATAGGAAAGGGTGTGTTTTATGTCCAAGGATTGCGAAATTTCTGGGAACGTATCGCGCAGTCATTATTTGAATGCATCATTCGATAGCTAAATAGACATGTCGTTGGGAAGCATAACTTCGCTACACTGACTGTGTTTGTAAAGATACTATGTGCACAAATGACATAAATATATATAGAGTAACGTCCCTGCTAAACTGAAGTCTGCAGGTTTCAGCTCTGGGGTTCCCAGTGAAGACATTTTTTTGCACACACACATTTGAGGTTTACAGTTACTAAATAAAACAAAAGTTGAAATCTGTAGCACATCTTGACATATACTCGTGTGTTTACTTATTATGAACTGCTTAGTGACATGAAATAAAGTCATTAGACACATGGGAAAAGTCGCACTTTTAAAGCTACGATTTTCCATTTCGCTGTTTAAATAGACAGAGTTGCCCTTCATACAACTCTGACACCTAATCCCACAATGCCATATGGAAAAGTTAAAATTAAAAAAAATTATGATACACATCACTATAAAAGAAATAACATAACTAATGATTTAAAGCCATACATTTCCCCCTCATACCAAGAAATTGCCTCCGTTGAAATTCTGCAAGTATCCCATAGAGCAAATTACATGGATGATTAATATTGACCATTTGGTATATGGCCGTGTTCTAAGCGACACGTACATGAAGGTCATAAATTAATTTGTTGAATGAAATCAAATCTTTAACTACTAATGGGTACCGTAGGAGGTCTACCGGAATTTTTAGCCAGGATTTCTTGGCATGCAACACAATAATATGGACCCTTCAGTAAAGAAAGAAAGAAGAAAGAAAACAAACAAACAAACAAACAAACACACACACACACACATATCAATCAATCATGTTTCAAAGGGAAAAGACCGTTTACAATTGCTTTTTTAAAGCAATTGATTTATATTATAAATCTGCGTTTTTAACCATTCTTATGTACCGTTTATATCACAAAATGTCTCCCTGGGACCCCCTTTTGTCCCCCCTTTTTTATTCCCTCCACTTACAACCATTGAATGAAGCTGTGTGCTATCCTGTCAACGGAGAAGAACGACAACTCCGTTTTTCTTTTCCTGTAATATTGTTATTACATCTGTTCTGAAAAAAAAAATTCCCCATGCATGTTATGTGATTTTCTCTGAAACTACATGTCCAATCGACCTCAAAATTTGCAGTCAGCAGGGTATATATGTATTACATCTTCATATAACAACGTTCTGCATCTATACCTCCCAAGAATTTTCGTAGAGAAAAGAAATTGCAATGCCGTAAAAATCGCTTGCTAGCTATGTAAATCTCAGTGAAATCCTACAATAAAATGTCTGGTCCTAGATTAAAATACAAATCTGTGTTACAAACTGGTGCTGAAAAATGTACATTGTAAGAAAATAATCGATGAACGTGTTTTAAATGTACACATGATCAATTAAATCCAAAGCATGCACTGCTCGTGAACTGTGATCAAAACATCAATTACCTACAATGACAAAAAAATACATTGTTTGTATTCCGTCGCTATACATGTTGTCTGTCCAACGTCTCCACCTAAAAGAAATAAAATGCTAAGTTTTCGCTATTATAAACCCTCGTCACGTGACGTCTCAATCTGGCGCGAGAGACGCGCGGGACATGAAATAGAATAAAAACTTAACCGAAAAGACACAGTACTTATAGTTTACATTCATAAAAATGACAGGAACTATATTTATAGACAACCGATTACGAGCGACCAAACAGGTCATTTTTAAAACTTAGATCATTTCTTCTTTTTTTCTGTTAAGTCCTTTGATCTTCTCTTCTGCTTTTCTCATTTTATTATACATGAAATAACACCTGAACTGCATGTTTGAAAATATAAAGTGTGCATCAAAAAGATAATGTGGGGTAAACGTCAATGAGACAGCAACCTAGCGACAAAAGTAACCAAAAGACATGTACACGTTTAACGGTGAAAAGGAGATGCGAGTTTCCCTCAATGAGACAGCATCCCAGCGACAAAAGATATATATATATATGAATGAAATGTTCACTTGGCTGATGCTACAAATGTTTTTTTTTTTTTTTTTTTTTATTTTCCACTAATAAAAACTGTCCGCCATGAAATAGCCAATAGTTATGAAAGTGGTACTAAACACCAAAAATCAATAAAATCAATCAATGTTTATTTCAGACGTTTCCTACACCGATCATTGGTTTAGTAAACAAGAATCTATTAACTGGAATTTTAATTTGACTAAAACAATGTATTGCATCACATACATGTTACTATCTTTTTGCATTATGACTGTTATATTTGTCGCTGGACATCAAGCAGCTTCATCAAATAAAAAATCTTCTTGAATACCTCGTAAAATAGATAAATTTATTTAGAAATATATTTAGAATGTTAGTTATATATTAAAAAAAAAAAAAAAAGGACATTACAAAGAAGTATAGTTAGGCGTTAATGAAGGGTTGGAAGGGTAAAGCAATATAGGTAGGGCCTGCGTTTAAAGGTCTTTGTGTCCATCACATTTTATGTGTGGTGACCTTTTTTTAAGCCTTTATATTAAGTTAAACTCTTTAAAGGTAAAGTAAGTTCGTTCTCTAACTTTAGGTCTACACCTTTAAATATAATTTTTTTTCTTAATAGGAAAAGGTGTGTTTTATGTCCAAGGATTGCGAAATTTCTGGGAACGTATCGCGCAGTCATTATTTGAATGCATCATTCGGTAGCTAAATAGACATGTCGTTGGGAAGCATAACTTCGCTACACTGACTGTGTCTGTAAAGATCCTATGTGCACAAATGACATAAATATATATAGAGTAACGTCCCTGCTAAACTGAAGTCTGCAGGTTTCAGCTCTGGGGTTCCCAGTGAAGACATTTTTGCACACACACATTTGAGGTTTACAGTTACTAAATAAAACAAAAGTTGAAATCTGTAGCACATCTTGACATATACTCGTGTGTTTACTTATTATGAACTGCTTAGTGACATGAAATAAAGTCATTAGACACATGGGAAAAGTCGCACTTTTAAAGCTACGATTTCCCATTTCGCTGTTTAAATAGACAGAGTTGCCCTTCATACAACTCCGACGCCTAATCCCACAATGCCATATGAAAAGTAAAATAAAAAAAATTATGATACACATCAGTATAAAAGAAATAACATAACTAATGATTTAAAGCCATACATTTCCCCCTCATACCAAGAAATTGCCTCCGTTGAAATTCTGCAAGTATCCCATAGAGCAAATTACATGGATGATTAATATTGACCATTTGGTATATGGCCGTGTTCTAAGCGACACGTACATGAAGGTCATAAATTAATTTGTTGAATGAAATCAACCTTTAACTACTAATAGGTGCCGTAGGAGGTCTACCGGAATTTTTAGCCAAGATTTCTTGGCATGCAACACAATAATATGGAACCTTCAGTAAAGAAAGAAAGGAAGAAACAAACAAACAAACAAACACACACACACACACACACATATATCAATCAATCATGTTTCAAAGTGGAAAAGACCGTTTACAATTGCTTTTTTAAAGCAATTGATTTATATTATAAATCTGCGTTTTTAACCATTCTTATGTACCGTTTATATCACAAAATGTCTCCATGGGACCCCCTTTTGGCCCCCTTTTTTATTCCCTCCACTTACAACCCTTGAATGAAGCTGTGTGCTATCCTGTCAACGGAGAAGAACGACAACTCCGTTTTTCTTTTCCTTTAATATTGTTATTACATCTGCTCTGCAAACAAAATTCCCCATGCATTTTATGTGATTTTCTCTGAAACTACATGTCCAATCGACCTCAAAATTTGCAGTCAGCAGGGTATATATGTATTACATCTTCATATAACAACGTTCTGCATCTACCTCCCAAGAATTTTCGTAGAGAAAAGAAATTGCAATGCCGTAAAAATCGCTTCCTAGCTCCGTAAATCTCAGTATAATCCTACTATAAAATGTCTGGTCCTAGATTAAAATACAAATCTGTGTTACAAACTGGTGCTGAAAAATGTACATTGTAAGAAAATAATCGATAAACGTGTTTTAAATGTACACATGATCAATTAAATCCAAAGCATGCACTGCTCGTGAACTGTGATCAAAACATCAATTGCCTACAATGACAAAAGAAATACATTGTTTGTATTCCGTCGCTATACATGTTGTCTGTCCAACGTCTCCACCTAAAAGAAATAAAATGCTAAGTTTTCGCTATTATAAACCCTCGTCACGTGACGTCTCAATCTGGCGCGAGAGACGCGCGGGACATGAAATAGAATAAAACTTTACCGAAAAGACACAGTACTTATAGTTTACATTCATAAAATGACAGGAACTATATTTATAGACAACCGATTACGAGCGACCAAACAGGTCATTTTGAAAACTTAGATCATTTCTTCTTTTTCTATTAAGTCCTTTGATCTTCTCTTCTGCTTTTCTCACTTTATTATACATGAAATAACACCTGAACTGCATGTTTGAAAATATATAGTGTGCATCAAAAAGATAATGTGGGGTAAACGTCAATGAGACAGCAACCTAGCGACAAAAGTTACCAAAAGACATGTACACGTTTAACGGTGAAAAGGAGATGCGAGTTTCCCTAAATGAGACAGCATCCCAGCGACAAAAGATATATATATGAATGAACTATTCACTTGGCTGATGCTACCATTTGGTTTTTTCTTTTTTTTTTTTATTTTCCACTAATAAAAACTGTCCGCCATGAAATAGCCAATAGTAATGAAAGTGGCACTAAACACCAAAAATCAATAAAATCAATCAATGTTTATTTCAGACGTTTCCTACACCGATCATTGATTTGGTAAACAAGAATCTATTAACTGGAATTTTAATTTGACTAAAGCAATGTATTGCATCACATACATGTTACTATCATTTTGCATTATGACTGTAATATTTGTCACTGGACATGAAGCAGCTTCATGAAATAAAAGATCTTCTTGAATACCTTGTAAAATAGATAAATTTAGTTAGAAAAATATTTAGAATGTTAGTTATATATTTGTAAAAAATAGGACGTGACGAAGAAGTAAATTAAGGCATTAATGAAGGGTTGGAAGGATAAAGCAATATAGGTAGGGCCTGCGTTTAAAGGTCTTTGTGTCCATCACAATTTATGTATGGTGACCTTTTTATTAAAGCCTTTATATTACGTTAAACTTTTTAAAGGTAAAGTAAGTTCGTTCTCTAACTTTAGGTCGACACCCTTAAATGTAGATATTTTTTTTTTTAATAGGAAAGGGTGTGTTTTATGTCCAAGGATTGCGAAATTTCTGGGAATGTATCGCGCAGTCATTATTTGAATGCATCATTCGGTAGCTAAGTAGACATGTCGTTGGGAAGCATAACTTCGCTACACTGACTGTGTCTGTAAAGATCCTATGTGCAAAAATAACATAAATATATATAGAGTAACGTCCCTGCTAAACTGAAGTCTGCAGGTTTCAGCTCTGGGGTTCCCAGTGAAGACATTTTTTTCCACACACACATTTGAGGTTTACAGTTACTAAATAAAACAAAAGTTGAAATCTGTAGCACATCTTGACATATACTCGTGTGTTTACTTATTATGAACTGCTTAGTGACATGAAATAAAGTCATTAGACACATGGGAAAAGTCGCACTTTTAAAGCTACGATTTCCCATTTCGCTGTTTAAATAGACAGAGTTGCCCTTCATACAACTCCGACACCTAATCCCACAATGCCATATGAAAAAGTAAAAATTAAAAAAAAATTATGATACACATCAGTATAAAAGAAATAACATAACTAATGATTTAAAGCCATACATTTCCCCCTCATACCAAGAAATTGCCTCCGTTGAAATTCTGCAAGTATCCCATAGAGCAAATTACATGGATGATTAATATTGACCATTTGGTATATGGCCGTGTTCTAAGCGACACGTACATGAAGGTCATAAATTAATTTGTTGAATGAAATCAAATCTTTAACTACTAATAGGTGCCGTAGGAGGTCTACCGGAATTTTTAGCCAGGATTTCTTGGCATGCAACACAATAATATGGACCCTTCAATAAAGAAAGAAAGGAAGAAAGAAACAAACAAACAAACAAACACACACACACACACACAAATCAATCAATAATGTTTCAAAGGGGAAAAGACCGTTTACAATTGCTTTTTTAAAGCAATTGATTTATATTATAAATCTGCGTTTTTAACCATTCTTATGTACCGTTTATATCACAAAATGTCTCCCTGGGACCCCCTTTTGTCCCCCCTTTTTTATTCCCTCCACTTACAACCCTTGAATGAAGCTGTGTGCTATCCTGTCAACGGAGAAGAACGACAACTCCGTTTTTCTTTTCCTGTAATATTGTTATTACATCTGTTCTGAAAAAAAAAATTCCCCATGCATGTTATGTGATTTTCTCTGAAACTACATGTCCAATCGACCTCAAAATTTGCAGTCAGCAGGGTATATATGTATTACATCTTCATATAACAACGTTCTGCATCTACCTCCCAAGAATTTTCGTAGAGAAAAGAAATTGCAATGCCGTAAAAATCGCTTCCTAGCTCCGTAAATCTCAGTGAAATCCTACAATAAAATGTCTGGTCCTAGATTAAAATACAAATCTGTGTTACAAACTGGTGCTGAAAAATGTACATTGTAAGAAAATAATCGATGAACGTGTTTTAAATGTACACATGATCAATTAAATCCAAAGCATGCACTGCTCGTGAACTGTGATCAAAACATCAATTACCTACAATGACAAAAAAATACATTGTTTGTATTCCGTCGCTATACATGTTGTCTGTCCAACGTCTCCACCTAAAAGAAATAAAATGCTAAGTTTTCGCTATTATAAACCCTCGTCACGTGACGTCTCAATCTGGCGCGAGAGACGCGCGGGACATGAAATAGAATAAAACTTTACCGAAAAGACACAGTACTTATAGTTTACATTCATAAAATGACAGGAACTATATTTATAGACAACCGATTACGAGCGACCAAACAGGTCATTTTGAAAACTTAGATCATTTCTTCTTTTTCTATTAAGTCCTTTGATCTTCTCTTCTGCTTTTCTCATTTTATTATACATGAAATAACACCTGAACTGCATGTTTGAAAATATAAAGTGTGCATCAAAAAGATAATGTGGGGTAAACGTCAATGAGACAGCAACCTAGCGACAAAAGTAACCAAAAGACATGTACACGTTTAACGGTGAAAAGGAGATGCGAGTTTCCCTCAATGAGACAGCATCCCAGCGACAAAAGATATATATATATATATGAATGAAATGTTCACTTGGCTGATGCTACAAATGTTTTTTTTTTTTTTTTTTTTTATTTTCCACTAATAAAAGCTGTCCGCCATGAAATAGCCAATAGTGATGAAAGTGGTACTAAACACCAAAAATCAATAAAATCAATCAATATTTATTTCAGACGTTTCCTACACCGATCATTGGTTTAGTAAACAAGAATCTATTAACTGGAATTTTAATTTGACTAAAACAATGTATTGCATCACATACATGTTACTATCTTTTTGCATTATGACTGTTATATTTGTCGCTGGACATCAAGCAGCTTCATCAAATAAAAATCTTCTTGAATACCTCGTAAAATAGATAAATTTATTTAGAAATATATTTAGAATGTTAGTTATATATTAAAAAAAAGGACATTACAAAGAAGTATAGTTAGGCGTTAATGAAGGGTTGGAAGGGTAAAGCAATAAAGGTAGGGCCTGCGTTTAAAGGTCTTTGTGTCCATCACATTTTATGTGTGGTGACCTTTTTTTAAGCCTTTATATTAAGTTAAACTCTTTAAAGGTAAAGTAAGTTCGTTCTCTAACTTTAGGTCTACACCTTTAAATATAATTTTTTTTTTCTTAATAGGAAAGGGTGTGTTTTATGTCCAAGGATTGCGAAATTTCTGGGAACGTATCGCGCAGTCATTATTTGAATGCATCATTCGGTAGCTAAATAGACATGTCGTTGGGAAGCATAACTTCGCTACACTGACTGTGTCTGTAAAGATCCTATGTGCACAAATGACATAAATATATATAGAGTAACGTCCCTGCTAAACTGAAGTCTGCAGGTTTCAGCTCTGGGGTTCCCAGTGAAGACATTTTTGCACACACACATTTGAGGTTTACAGTTACTAAATAAAACAAAAGTTGAAATCTGTAGCACATCTTGACATATACTCGTGTGTTTACTTATATGAACTGCTTAGTGACATGAAATAAAGTCATTAGACACATGGGAAAAGTCGCACTTTTAAAGCTACGATTTCCCATTTCGCTGTTTAAATAGACAGAGCTGCCCTTCATACAACTCCGACACCTAATCCCACAATGCCATATGAAAAATATACAAATTAAAAAAAAAAAATATGATACACATCAGTATAAAAGAAATAACATAACTAATGATTTAAAGCCATACATTTCCCCCCTCATACCAAGAAATTGCCTCCGTTGAAATTCTGCAAGTATCCCATAGAGCAAATTACATGGATGATTAATATTGACCATTTGGTATATGGCCGTGTTCTAAGCGACACGTACATGAAGGTCATAAATTAATTTGTTGAATGAAATCAAATCTTTAACTACTAATAGGTGCCGTAGGAGGTCTACCGGAATTTTTAGCCAGGATTTCTTGGCATGCAACACAATAATATGGACCCTTCAGTAAAGAAAGAAAGAAAGAAAGAAACAAACAAACAAACAAACAACACACACACACACACATATCAATCAATCATGTTTCAAAGGGCAAAGACCGTTTACAATTGCTTTTTAAAGCAATTGATTTATATTATAAATCTGCGTTTTAACCATTCTTATGTACCGTTTATATCACAAAATGTCTCCCTGGGACCCCTTTTACCCCCTTTTTATTCCTCCACTTACAACCCTTGAATGAAGCTGTGTGCTATCCTGTCAACGGAGAAGAACGACAACTCCGTTTTCTTTTCCATTAATATTGTTATTACATCTGTTCTGAAAAAAAATTCCCCATGCATGTTATGTGATTTTCTCTGAAACTACATGTCCAATCGACCTCAAAATTTGCAGTCAGCAGGGTATATATGTATTACATCTTCATATAACAACGTTCTGCATCTACCTCCCAAGAATTTTCGTAGAGAAAAGAAATTGCAATGCCGTAAAATCGCTTGCTAGCTATGTAAATCTCAGTGAAATCCTACAATAAAATGTCTGGTCCTAGATTAAAATACAAATCTGTGTTACAAACTGGTGCTGAAAAATGTACATTGTAAGAAAATAATCGATAAACGTGTTTTAAATGTACACATGATCAATTAAATCCAAAGCATGCACTGCTCGTGAACTGTGATCAAAACATCAATTACCTACAATGACAAAAGAAATACATTGTTTGTATTCCGTCGCTATACATGTTGTCTGTCCAACGTCTCCACCTAAAAGAAATAAAATGCTAAGTTTTCGCTATTATAAACCCTCGTCACGTGACGTCTCAATCTGGCGCGAGAGACGCGCGGGACATGAAATAGAATAAAAACTTTACCGAAAAGACACAGTACTTATAGTTTACATTCATAAAAATGACAGGAACTATATTTATAGACAACCGATTACGAGCGACCAAACAGGTCATTTTGAAAACTTAGATCATTTCTTCTTTTTCTATTAAGTCCTTTGATCTTCTCTTCTGCTTTTCTCATTTTATTATACATGAAATAACACCTGAACTGCATGTTTGAAAATATAAAGGGTGCATCAAAAAGATAATGTGGGGTAAACGTCAATGAGACAGCAACCTAGCGACAAAAGTAACCAAAAGACATGTACACGTTTAACGGTGAAAAGGAGATGCGAGTTTCCCTCAATGAGACAGCATCCCAGCGAAAAAATATATATATATATATGAATGAAATGTTCACTTGGCTGATGCTACAAATGTTTTTTTTTTTTTTTTTTTTTATTTTCCACTAATAAAAACTGTCCGCCATGAAATAGCCAATAGTTATGAAAGTGGTACTAAACACCAAAAATCAATAAAATCAATCAATGTTTATTTCAGACGTTTCGTACACCGATCATTGGTTTAGTAAACAAAAATCTATTAACTGGAATTTCAATTTGACTAAAACAATGTATTGCATCACATACATGTTACTATCTTTTTGCATTATGACTGTTATATTTGTCGCTGGACATCAAGCAGCTTCATCAAATAAAAAATCTTCTTGAATACCTCGTAAAATAGATAAATTCATTTAGAAATATATTTAGAATTTTAGTTATATATAAAAAAAAAAAAAAAAAGGACATTACAAAGAAGTATAGTTAGGCGTTAATGAAGGGTTGGAAGGGTAAAGCAATATAGGTAGGGCCTGCGTTTAAAGGTCTTTGTGTCCATCACATTTTATGTGTGGTGACCTTTTTATTAAAGCCTTTATATTAAGTTAAACTCTTTAAAGGTAAAGTAAGTTCGTTCTCTAACTTTAGGTCTACACCTTTAAATATAATTTTTTTTTCTTAATAGGAAAGGGTGTGTTTTATGTCCAAGGATTGCGAAATTTCTGGGAACGTATCGCGCAGTCATTATTTGAATGCATCATTCGGTAGCTAAATAGACATGTCGTTGGGAAGCATAACTTCGCTACACTGACTGTGTCTGTAAAGATCCTATGTGCACAAATGACATAAATATATATAGAGTAACGTCCCTGCTAAACTGAAGTCTGCAGGTTTCAGCTCTGGGGTTCCCAGTGAAGACATTTTTTTGCACACACACATTTGTGGTTTACAGTTACTAAATAAAACAAAAGTTGAAATCTGTAGCACATCTTGACATATACTCGTGTGTTAACTTATTATGAACTGCTTAGTGACATGAAATACAGTCATTAGACACATGGGAAAAGTCGCACTTTTAAAGCTACGATTTCCCATTTCGCTGTTTAAATAGACAGAGCTGCCCTTCATACAACTCCGACACCTAATCCCACAATGCCATATGAAAAAAATACAAATTAAAAAAAAAAAATATGATACACATCAGTATAAAAGAAATAACATAACTAATGATTTAAAGCCATACATTTCCCCCCTCATACCACGAAATTGCCTCCGTTGACATTCTGCAAGTATCCCATAGAGCAAATTACATGGATGATTAATATTGACCATTTGGTAATATGGCCGTGTTCTAAGCGACACGTACATGAAGGTCATAAATTAATTTGTTGAATGAAATCAAATCTTTAACTACTAATAGGTGCCGTAGGAGGTCTACCGGAATTTTTAGCCAGGATTTCTTGGCATGCAACACAATAATATGGACCCTTCAAGAAAGAAAGAAAGAAAGAAAGAAACAAACAAACACACACAACACACACACACACACACACACACATCAATCAATCATGTTTCAAAGGGAAAAGACCGTTTACAATTGCTTTTTAAAGCAATTGATTTATATTATAAATCTGCGTTTTAACCATTCTTATGTACCGTTTATATCACAAAATGTCTCCTGGGACCCCTTTTGTCTCCCTTTTTATTCCTCCACTTACAACCCTTGAATGAAGCTGTGTGCTATCCTGTCAACGGAGAAGAACGACAACTCCGTTTTCTTTTCCATTAATATTGTTATTACATCTGTTCTGAAAAAAATTCCCCATGCATGTTATGTGATTTTCTCTGAAACTACATGTCAATCGACCTCAAAATTTGCAGTCAGCAGGGTATATATGTATTACATCTTCATATAACAACGTTCTGCATCTACCTCCCAAGAATTTTCGTAGAGAAAAGAAATTGCAATGCCGTAAAATCGCTTGCTAGCTATGTAAATCTCAGTGAAATCCTACAATAAAATGTCTGGTCCTAGATTAAAATACAAATCTGTGTTACAAACTGGTGCTGAAAATGTACATTGTAAGAAAATAATCGATGAACGTGTTTTAAATGTACACATGATCAATTAAATCCAAAGCATGCACTGCTCGTGAACTGTGATCAAAACATCAATTACCTACAATGACAAAAGAAATACATTGTTTGTATTCCGTCGCTATACATGTTGTCTGTCCAACGTCTCCACCTAAAAGAAATAAAATGCTAAGTTTTCGCTATTATAAACCCTCGTCACGTGACGTCTCAATCTGGCGCGAGAGACGCGCGGGACATGAAATAGAATAAAACTTTACCGAAAAGACACAGTACTTATAGTTTACATTCATAAAATGACAGGAACTATATTTATAGACAACCGATTACGAGCGACCAAACAGGTCATTTTGAAAACTTAGATCATTTCTTCTTTTTCTATTAAGTCCTTTGATCTTCTCTTCTGCTTTTCTCATTTTATTATACATGAAATAACACCTGAACTGCATGTTTGAAAATATAAAGTGTGCATCAAAAAGATAATGTGGGGTAAACGTCAATGAGACAGCAACCTAGCGACAAAAGTAACCAAAAGACATGTACACGTTTAACGGTGAAAAGGAGATGCGAGTTTCCCTCAATGAGACAGCATCCCAGCGACAAAAGATATATATATATATATGAATGAAATGTTCACTTGGCTGATGCTACAAATGTTTTTTTTTTTTTTTTTTTTTTATTTTCCACTAATAAAAACTGTCCGCCATTAAATAGCCAATAGTGATGAAAGTGGTACTAAACACCAAAAATCAATAAAATCAATCAATGTTTATTTCAGACGTTTCCTACACCGATCATTGGTTTAGTAAACAAGAATCTATTAACTGGAATTTTAATTTGACTAAAACAATGTATTGCATCACATACATGTTACTATCTTTTTGCATTATGACTGTTATATTTGTCGCTGGACATCAAGCAGCTTCATCAAATAAAAAATCTTCTTGAATACCTCGTAAAATAGATAAATTTATTTAGAAATATATTTAGAATGTTAGTTATATATTAAAAAAAAGGACATTACAAAGAAGTATAGTTAGGCGTTAATGAAGGGTTGGAAGGGTAAAGCAATATAGGTAGGGCCTGCGTTTAAAGGTCTTTGTGTCCATCACATTTTATGTGTGGTGACCTTTTTAAGCCTTTATATTAAGTTAAACTCTTTAAAGGTAAAGTAAGTTCGTTCTCTAACTTTAGGTCTACACCTTTAAATATAATTTTTTTTCTTAATAGGAAAAGGTGTGTTTTATGTCCAAGGATTGCGAAATTTCTGGGAACGTATCGCGCAGTCATTATTTGAATGCATCATTCGGTAGCTAAATAGACATGTCGTTGGGAAGCATAACATCGTTACACTGACTGTGTCTGTAAAGATCCTATGTGCACAAATGACATAAATATATATAGAGTAACGTCCCTGCTAAACTGAAGTCTGCAGGTTTCAGCTCTGGGGTTCCCAGTGAAGACATTTTTTTGCACACACACATTTGAGGTTTACAGTTACTAAATAAAACAAAAGTTGAAATCTGTAGCACATCTTGACATATACTCGTGTGTTAACTTATTATGAACTGCTTAGTGACATGAAATAAAGTCATTAGACACATGGGAAAAGTCGCACTTTTAAAGCTACGATTTCCCATTTCGCTGTTTAAATAGACAGAGTTGCCCTTCATACAACTCCGACACCTAATCCCACAATGCCATATGAAAAAAATACAAATTAAAAAAAAAAAATATGATACACATCAGTATAAAAGAAATAACATAACTAATGATTTAAAGCCATACATTTCCCCCCTCATACCACGAAATTGCCTCCGTTGAAATTCTGCAAGTATCCCATAGAGCAAATTACATGGATGATTAATATTGACCATTTGGTATATGGCCGTGTTCTAAGCGACACGTACATGAAGGTCATAAATTAATTTGTTGAATGAAATCAACCTTTAACTACTAATAGGTGCCGTAGGAGGTCTACCGGAATTTTTAGCCAAGATTTCTTGGCATGCAACACAATAATATGGAACCTTCAGTAAAGAAAGAAAGGAAGAAACAAACAAACAAACAAACACACACACACACACACACACATATCAATCAATCATGTTTCAAAGTGGAAAAGACCGTTTACAATTGCTTTTTTAAAGCAATTGATTTATATTATAAATCTGCGTTTTTAACCATTCTTATGTACCGTTTATATCACAAAATGTCTCCATGGGACCCCTTTTGTCTCCCTTTTTATTCCTCCACTTACAACCCTTGAATGAAGCTGTGTGCTATCCTGTCAACGGAGAAGAACGACAACTCCGTTTTCTTTTCCATTAATATTGTTATTACATCTGTTCTGAAAAAAAATTCCCCATGCATGTTATGTGATTTTCTCTGAAACTACATGTCCAATCGACCTCAAAATTTGCAGTCAGCAGGGTATATATGTATTACATCTTCATATAACAACGTTCTGCATCTACCTCCCAAGAATTTTCGTAGAGAAAAGAAATTGCAATGCCGTAAAATCGCTTGCTAGCTATGTAAATCTCAGTGAAATCCTACAATAAAATGTCTGGTCCTAGATTAAAATACAAATCTGTGTTACAAACTGGTGCTGAAAATGTACATTGTAAGAAAATAATCGATAAACGTGTTTTAAATGTACACATGATCAATTAAATCCAAAGCATGCACTGCTCGTGAACTGTGATCAAAACATCAATTGCCTACAATGACAAAAGAAATACATTGTTTGTATTCCGTCGCTATACATGTTGTCTGTCCAACGTCTCTACCTAAAAAGAAATAAAAATGCTAAGTTTTCGCTATTACAAACCCTCGTCACGTGACGTCTCAATCTGGCGCGAGAGACGCGCGCGGGACATGAAATAGAATAAAAACTTTACCGAAAAGACACAGTACTTATAGTTTACATTCATAAAATGACAGGAACTATATTTATAGACAACCGATTACGAGCGACCAAACAGGTCATTTTGAAAACTTAGATCATTTCTTCTTTTTCTATTAAGTCCTTTGATCTTCTCTTCTGCTTTTCTCATTTTATTATACATGAAATAACACCTGAACTGCATGTTTGAAAATATAAAGTGTGCATCAAAAAGATAATGTGGGGTAAACGTCAATGAGACAGCAACCTAGCGACAAAAGTAACCAAAAGACATGTACACGTTTAACGGTGAAAAGGAGATGCGAGTTTCCCTCAATGAGACAGCATCCCAGCGACAAAAGATATATATATATATATGAATGAAATGTTCACTTGGCTGATGCTACAAATGTTTTTTTTTTTTTTTTTTTTTATTTTCCACTAATAAAAGCTGTCCGCCATGAAATAGCCAATAGTGATGAAAGTGGTACTAAACACCAAAAATCAATTAAATCAATCAATGTTTATTTCAGACGTTTCCTACACCGATCATTGGTTTAGTAAACAAGAATCTATTAACTGGAATTTTAATTTGACTAAAACAATGTATTGCATCACATACATGTTACTATCTTTTTGCATTATGACTGTTATATTTGTCGCTGGACATCAAGCAGCTTCATCAAATAAAAATCTTCTTGAATACCTCGTAAAATAGATAAATTTATTTAGAAATATATTTAGAATGTTAGTTATATATTAAAAAAAAAAAGGAAAGGACAAAGAAGTATAGTTAGGCGTTAATGAAGGGTTGGAAGGGTAAAGCAATATAGGTAGGGCCTGCGTTTAAAGGTCTTTGTGTCCATCACATTTTATGTGTGGTGACCTTTTTTTAAGCCTTTATATTAAGTTAAACTCTTTAAAGGTAAAGTAAGTTCGTTCTCTAACTTTAGGTCTACACCTTTAAATATAATTTTTTTTCTTAATAGGTAAAGGTGTGTTTTATGTCCAAGGATTGCGAAATTTCTGGGAACGTATCGCGCAGTCATTATTTGAATGCATCATTCGGTAGCTAAATAGACATGTCGTTGGGAAGCATAACATCGTTACACTGACTGTGTCTGTAAAGATCCTATGTGCACAAATGACATAAATATATATAGAGTAACGTCCCTGCTAAACTGAAGTCTGCAGGTTTCAGCTCTGGGGTTCCCAGTGAAGACATTTTTGCACACACACATTTGAGGTTTACAGTTACTAAATAAAACAAAAGTTGAAATCTGTAGCACATCTTGACATATACTCGTGTGTTTACTTATTATGAACTGCTTAGTGACATGAAATAAAGTCATTAGACACATGGGAAAAGTCGCACTTTTAAAGCTACGATTTCCCATTTCGCTGTTTAAATAGACAGAGTTGCCCTTCATACAACTCCGACACCTAATCCCACAATGCCATATGAAAAGAATACAAATTAAAAAAAAAAAATATGATACACATCAGTATAAAAGAAATAACATAACTAATGATTTAAAGCCATACATTTCCCCCCTCATACCAAGAAATTGCCTCCGTTGAAATTCTGCAAGTATCCCATAGAGCAAATTACATGGATGATTAATATTGACCTTTTGGTTTATGGCCGTGTTCTAAGCGACACATACATGAAGGTCATAAATTAATTTGTTGAATGAAATGAAATCTTTAACTACTAATGAGTGCCGTAGGAGGCATGCAACACAAAAATATAGACCGTTCAGTAAAGAGAGAACGAAAGAAAGAACGAAACAAACAAACAAACAAACACACACACACACACACACATATCAATCAATCATGTTTCAAAGGGAAAAGACCGTTTACAATTGCTTTTTTAAAGCAATTGATTTATATTATAAATCTGCGTTTTTAACCATTCTTATGTACCGTTTATATCACAAAATGTCTCCCTGGGACCCCCTTTTGTCCCCCCTTTTTTATTCCCTCCACTTACAACCATTGAATGAAGCTGTGTGCTATCCTGTCAACGGAGAAGAACGACAACTCCGTTTTTCTTTTCCTGTAATATTGTTATTACATCTGTTCTGAAAAAAATTCCCCATGCATGTTATGTGATTTTCTCTGAAACTACATGTCCAATCGACCTCAAAATTTGCAGTCAGCAGGGTATATATGTATTACATCTTCATATAACAACGTTCTGCATCTACCTCCCAAGAATTTTCGTAGAGAAAAGAAATTGCAATGCCGTAAAAATCGCTTGCTAGCTCCGTAAATCTCAGTGAAATCCTACAATAAAATGTCTGCTCCTAGATTAAAATACAAATCTGTGTTACAAACTGGTGCTGAAAAATGTACATTGTAAGAAAATAATCGATGAACGTGTTTTTAAATGTACACATGATCAATTAAATCCAAAGCATGCACTGCTCGTGAACTGTGATCAAAACATCAATTACCTACAATGACAAAAGAAATACATTGTTTGTATTCCGTCGCTATACATGTTGTCTGTCCAACGTCTCCACCTAAAAGAAATAAAATGCTAAGTTTTCGCTATTATAAACCCTCGTCACGTGACGTCTCAATCTGGCGCGAGAGACGCGCGGGACATGAAATAGAATAAAAACTTAACCGAAAAGACACAGTACTTATAGTTTACATTCATAAAAATGACAGGAACTATATTTATAGACAACCGATTACGAGCGACCAAACAGGTCATTTTTAAAACTTAGATCATTTCTTCTTTTTTTCTGTTAAGTCCTTTGATCTTCTCTTCTGCTTTTCTCATTTTATTATACATGAAATAACACCTGAACTGCATGTTTGAAAATATAAAGTGTGCATCAAAAAGATAATGTGGGGTAAACGTCAATGAGACAGCAACCTAGCGACAAAAGTAACCAAAAGACATGTACACGTTTAACGGTGAAAAGGAGATGCGAGTTTCCCTCAATGAGACAGCATCCCAGCGACAAAAGATATATATATATATATATATGAATGAAATGTTCACTTGGCTGATGCTACAAATGTTTTTTTTTTTTTTTTTTTTTTATTTTCCACTAATAAAAACTGTCCGCCATGAAATAGCCAATAGTGATGAAAGTGGTACTAAACACCAAAATCAATTAAATCAATCAATGTTTATTTCAGACGTTTCCTACACCGATCATTGGTTTAGTAAACAAGAATCTATTAACTGGAATTTTAATTTGACTAAAACAATGTATTGCATCACATACATGTTACTATCTTTTTGCATTATGACTGTTATATTTGTCGCTGGACATCAAGCAGCTTCATCAAATAAAAAATCTTCTTGAATACCTCGTAAAATAGATAAATTTATTTAGAAATATATTTAGAATGTTAGTTATATATTTAAAAAAAAAAAGGACATTACAAAGAAGTATAGTTAGGCGTTAATGAAGGGTTGGAAGGGTAAAGCAATATAGGTAGGGCCTGCGTTTAAAGGTCTTTGTGTCCATCACATTTTATGTGTGGTGACCTTTTTTTAAGCCTTTATATTAAGTTAAACTCTTTAAAGGTAAAGTAAGTTCGTTCTCTAACTTTAGGTCTACACCTTTAAATATAATTTTTTTTCTTAATAGGAAAGGGTGTGTTTTATGTCCAAGGATTGCGAAATTTCTGGGAACGTATCGCGCAGTCATTATTTGAATGCATCATTCGGTAGCTAAATAGACATGTCGTTGGAAAGCATAACATCGTTACACTGACTGTGTCTGTAAAGATCCTATGTGCACAAATGACATAAATATATATAGAGTAACGTCCCTGCTAAACTGAAGTCTGCAGGTTTCAGCTCTGGGGTTCCCAGTGAAGACATTTTTTGCACACACACATTTGAGGTTTACAGTTACTAAATAAAACAAAAGTTGAAATCTGTAGCACATCTTGACATATACTCGTGTGTTTACTTATTATGAACTGCTTAGTGACATGAAATAAAGTCATTAGACACATGGGAAAAGTCGCACTTTTAAAGCTACGATTTCCCATTTCGCTGTTTAAATAGACAGAGTTGCCCTTCATACAACTCCGACACCTAATCCCACAATGCCATATGAAAAAGTAAAAATTTTAAAAAAATTATGATACACATCAGTATAAAAGAAATAACATAACTAATGATTTAAAGCCATACATTTCCCCCTCATACCAAGAAATTGCCTCCGTTGAAATTCTGCAAGTATCCCATAGAGCAAATTACATGGATGATTAATATTGACCATTTGGTATATGGCCGTGTTCTAAGCGACACGTACATGAAGGTCATCAATTAATTTGTTGAATGAAATCAAATCTTTAACTACTAATAGGTGTCGTAGGAGGTCTACTGGAATTTTTAGCCAGGATTTCGTGGTATGCAACACAATAATATGGACCCTTCAATAAAGAAAGAAAGGAAGAAACAAACAAACAAACATACATACAAACACACACACACATACAAATCAATCAATAATGTTTCAAAGGGAAAAGACCGTTTACAATTGCTTTTTAAAGCAATTGATTTATATTATAAATCTGCGTTTTAACCATTCTTATGTACCGTTTATATCACAAAATGTCTCCTGGGACCCCTTTTGTCTCCCTTTTTATTCCTCCAGTTACAACCCTTGAATGAAGCTGTGTGCTATCCTGTCAACGGAGAAGAACGACAACTCCGTTTTTCTTTTCCTGTAATATTGTTATTACATCTGTTCTGAAAAAAAAAATTCCCCATGCATGTTATGTGATTTTCTCTGAAACTACATGTCCAATCGACCTCAAAATTTGCAGTCAGCAGGGTATATATGTATTACATCTTCATATAACAACGTTCTGCATCTACCTCCCAAGAATTTTCGTAGAGAAAAGAAATTGCAATGCCGTAAAATCGCTTGCTAGCTATGTAAATCTCAGTGAAATCCTACAATAAAATGTCTGGTCCTAGATTAAAATACAAATCTGTGTTACAAACTGGTGCTGAAAAATGTACATTGTAAGAAAATAATCGATGAACGTGTTTTTAAATGTACACATGATCAATTAAATCCAAAGCATGCACTGCTCGTGAACTGTGATCAAAACATCAATTACCTACAATGACAAAAGAAATACATTGTTTGTATTCCGTCGCTATACATGTTGTCTGTCCAACGTCTCCACCTAAAAGAAATAAAATGCTAAGTTTTCGCTATTATAAACCCTCGTCACGTGACGTCTCAATCTGGCGCGAGAGACGCGCGCGGGACATGAAATAGAATAAAACTTTACCGAAAAGACACAGTACTTATAGTTTACATTCATAAAATGACAGGAACTATATTTATAGACAACCGATTACGAGCGACCAAACAGGTCATTTTGAAAACTTAGATCATTTCTTCTTTTTCTATTAAGTCCTTTGATCTTCTCTTCTGCTTTTCTCATTTTATTATACATGAAATAACACCTGAACTGCATGTTTGAAAATATAAAGGGTGCATCAAAAAGATAATGTGGGGTAAACGTCAATGAGACAGCAACCTAGCGACAAAAGTAACCAAAAGACATGTACACGTTTAACGGTGAAAAGGAGATGCGAGTTTCCCTCAATGAGACAGCATCCCAGCGACAAAAATATATATATATATATGAATGAAATGTTCACTTGGCTGATGCTACAAATGTTTTTTTTTTTTTTTTTTTTTTTATTTTCCACTAATAAAAGCTGTCCGCCATGAAATAGCCAATAGTGATGAAAGTGGTACTAAACACCAAAAATCAATAAAATCAATCAATGTTTATTTCAGACGTTTCCTACACCGATCATTGGTTTAGTAAACAAGAATCTATTAACTGGAATTTTAATTTGACTAAAACAATGTATTGCATCACATACATGTTACTATCTTTTGCATTATGACTGTTATATTTGTCGCTGGACATCAAGCAGCTTCATCAATTAAAAATCTTCTTGAATACCTCGTAAAATAGATAAATTTATTTAGAAATATATTTAGAATGTTAGTTATATATTAAAAAAAAAAAAAAAAGGACATTACAAAGAAGTATAGTTAGGCGTTAATGAAGGGTTGGAAGGGTAAAGCAATATAGGTAGGGCCTGCGTTTAAAGATCTTTGTGTCCATCACATTTTATGTGTGGTGACCTTTTTAAGCCATTATATTAAGTTAAACTCTTTAAAGGTAAAGTAAGTTCGTTCTCTAACTTTAGGTCTACACCTTTAAATATAAATTTTTTTTTCTTAATAGGAAAGGGTGTGTTTTATGTCCAAGGATTGCAAAATTTCTGGGAACGTATCGCGCAGTCATTATTTGAATGCATCATTCGGTAGCTAAATAGACATGTCGTTGGGAAGCATAACATCGTTACACTGACTGTGTCTGTAAAGATCCTATGTGCACAAATGACATAAATATATATAGAGTAACGTCCCTGCTAAACTGAAGTCTGCAGGTTTCAGCTCTGGGGTTCCCAGTGAAGACATTTTTGCACACACACATTTGAGGTTTACAGTTACTAAATAAAACAAAAGTTGAAATCTGTAGCACATCTTGACATATACTCGTGTGTTAACTTATTATGAACTGCTTAGTGACATGAAATACAGTCATTAGACACATGGGAAAAGTCGCACTTTTAAAGCTACGATTTCCCATTTCGCTGTTTAAATAGACAGAGCTGCCCTTCATACAACTCCGACACCTAATCCCACAATGCCATATGAAAAAAATACAAATTAAAAAAAAAAAATATGATACACATCAGTATAAAAGAAATAACATAACTAATGATTTAAAGCCATACATTTCCCCCCTCATACCACGAAATTGCCTCCGTTGACATTCTGCAAGTATCCCATAGAGCAAATTACATGGATGATTAATATTGACCATTTGGTATATGGCCGTGTTCTAAGCGACACGTACATGGAGGTCATCAATTAATTTGTTGAATGAAATCAAATCTTTAACTACTAATAGGTGTCGTAGGAGGTCTACCGGAATTTTCAGCCAGGATTTCGTGGTATGCAACACAATAATATAGACCCTTCAATAAAGAAAGAAAGAAAGAAAGAAACAAACAAACAAACATACAAACACACACACACACACACACACACAAATCAATCAATAATGTTTCAAAGGGGAAAAGACCGTTTACAATTGCTTTTTTAAAGCAATTGATTTATATTATAAATCTGCGTTTTTAACCATTCTTATGTACCGTTTATATCACAAAATGTCTCCCTGGGACCCCCTTTTGTCCCCCCTTTTTTATTCCCTCCACTTACAACCATTGAATGAAGCTGTGTGCTATCCTGTCAACGGAGAAGAACGACAACTCCGTTTTTCTTTTCCTGTAATATTGTTATTACATCTGTTCTGAAAAAAAAAATTCCCCATGCATGTTATGTGATTTTCTCTGAAACTACATGTCCAATCGACCTCAAAATTTGCAGTCAGCAGGGTATATATGTATTACATCTTCATATAACAACGTTCTGCATCTACCTCCAAGAATTTTCGTAGAGAAAAGAAATTGCAATGCCGTAAACATCGCTTCCTAGCTATGTAAATCTCAGTGAAATCCTACAATAAAATGTCTGGTCCTAGATTAAAATACAAATCTGTGTTACAAACTGGTGCTGAAAAATGTACATTGTAAGAAAATAATCGATGAACGTGTTTTAAATGTACACACGATCAATTAAATCCAAAGCATGCACTGCTCGTGAACTGTGATCAAAACATCAATTACCTACAATGACAAAAGAAATACATTGTTTGTATTCCGTCGCTATACATGTTGTCTGTCCAACGTCTCCACCTAAAAAGAAATAAAAATGCCAAAGTTTTCGCTATTATAAACCCTCGTCACGTGACGTCTCAATCTGGCGCGAGAGACGCGCGCGGGACATGAAATAGAATAAAAACTTTACCGAAAAGACACAGTACTTAAATTACATTCATAAAAATGACAGGAACTATATTTATAGACAACCGATTACGAGCGACCAAACAGGTCATTTTTAAAACTTAGATCATTTCTTCTTTTTTTCTGTTAAGTCCTTTGATCTTCTCTTCTGCTTTTCTCATTTTATTATACATGAAATAACACCTGAACTGCATGTTTGAAAATATAAAGTGTGCATCAAAAAGATAATGTGGGGTTAACGTCAGTGAGACAGCAACCTAGCGACAAAAGTGACCAAAAGACATGTACACGTTTAACGGTTAAAAGGAGATGCGAGTTTCCCTCAATGAGACAGCATCCCAGCGACAAAAGATATATATATATATATGAATGAAATGTTCACTTGGCTGATGCTACAAATTTTTTTTTTTTTTTTTTTTTTATTTTCCACTAATAAAAACTGTCCGCCAATAGCTAATAGTGATGAAAGTGGTACTAAACACCAAAAATCAATAAAATCGATCAATGTTTATTTCAGACGTTTCCCACACCGATCATTGGTTTAGTAAACAAGAATCTATTAACTGGAATTTTAATTTGACTAAAACAATGTATTGCATCACATACATGTTACTATCTTTTTGCATTATGACTGTTATATTTGTCGCTGGACATCAAGCAGCTTCATCAAATAAAAAATCTTCTTGAATACCTCGTAAAATAGATAAATTTATTTAGAAATATATTTAGAATTTTAGTTATATATAAAAAAAAAAAAAAAGAACATTACAAAGAAGTGTAGTTAGGCGTTAATGAAGGGTTGGAAGGGTAAAGCAAGATAGGTAGGGCCTGTGTTTAAAGGTCTTTGTGTCCATCACATTTTATGTGTGGTGACCTTTTTTTAAGTCATTATATTAAGTTAAACTCTTTAAAGGTAAAGTAAGTTCGTTCTCTAACTTTAGGTCTACACCTTTAAATATAATTTTTTTTCTTAATAGGAAAAGGTGTTTTTATGTCCAAGGATTGCGAAATTTCTGGGAACGTATCGCGCAGTCATTATTTGAATGCATCATTCGGTAGCTAAATAGACATGTCGTTGGAAAGCATAACATCGTTACACTGACTGTGTCTGTAAAGATCCTATGTGCACAAATGACATAAATATATATAGAGTAACGTCCCTGCTAAACTGAAGTCTGCAGGTTTCAGCTCTGGGGTTCCCAGTGAAGACATTTTTGCACACACACATTTGAGGTTTACAGTTACTAAATAAAACAAAAGTTTTCCACTAATAAAACTGTCCGCCATTAAATAGCCAATAGTGATGAAAGTGGCACTAAACACCAAAATCAATAAAATCAATCAATGTTTATTTCAGACGTTTCCTACACCGATCATTGGTTTAGTAAACAAGAATCTATTAACTGGAATTTTAATTTGACTAAAACAATGTATTGCATCACATACATGTTACTATCTTTTTGCATTATGACTGTTATATTTGTTGCTGGACATCAAGCAGCTTCATCAAATAAAAAATCTTCTTGAATACCTCGTAAAATAGATAAATTTATTTAGAAATATATTTAGAATGTTAGTTATATATTAAAAAAAAGGACATTACAAAGAAGTATAGTTAGGCGTTAATGAAGGGTTGGAAGGGTAAAGCAATATAGGTAGGGCCTGCGTTTAAAGGTCTTTGTGTCCATCACATTTTATGTGTGGTGACCTTTTTTTAAGTCATTATATTAAGTTAAACTCTTTAAAGGTAAAGTAAGTTCGTTCTCTAACTTTAGGTCTACACCTTTAAATATAAAAATTTTTTTCTTAATAGGTAAGGGTGTTTTTTATGTCCAAGGATTGCGAAATTTCTGGGAACGTATCGCGCAGTCATTATTTGAATGCATCATTCGGTAGCTAAATAGACATGTCGTTGGAAAGCATAACATCGTTACACTGACTGTGTCTGTAAAGATCCTATGTGCACAAATGACATAAATATATATAGAGTAACGTCCCTGCTAAACTGAAGTCTGCAGGTTTCAGCTCTGGGGTTCCCAGTGAAGACATTTTTTTGCACACACACATTTGAGGTTTACAGTTACTAAATAAAACAAAAGTTGACATCTGTAGCACATCTTGACATATACTCGTGTGTTTACTTATGATGAACTGCTTAGTGACATGAAATAAAGTCATTAGACACATGGGAAAAGTCGCACTTTTAAAGCTACGATTTCCCATTTCGCTGTTTAAATAGACAGAGTTGCCCTTCATACAACTCCGACGCCTAATTCTACAATGCCATATGAAAAAGTAAAAATTTAAAAAAAATTATGATACACATCAGTATAAAAGAAATAACATAACTAATGATTTAAAGCCATACATTTCCCCTCATACCAAGAAATTGCCTCCGTTGAAATTCTGCAAGTATCCCATAGAGCAAATTACATGATTAATATTGACCATTTGGTATATAGCCGTGTTCTAAGCGACACGTACATGAAGGTCATAAATTAATTTGTTGAATGAAATCAAATCTTTAACTACTAATAGGTGCCGTAGGAGGTCTACCGGAATTTTTAGCCAGGATTTCTTGGCAAGCAACACAATAATATGGACCCTTCAGTAAAGAAAGAAAGGAAGAAACAAACAAACAAACAAACAAACAAACACACACACACATATATCAATCAATCATGTTTCAAAGGGCAAAAGACCGTTTACAATAGCTTTTTTAAAGCAATTGATTTATATTATAAATCTGCGTTTTTAACCATTCTTATGTACCGTTTATATCACAAAATGTCTCCCTGTGACCCCCTTTTACCCACCTTTTTTTATTCCCTCCACTTACAACCCTTGAATGAAGCTGTGTGCTATGCTCTCAACGGAGAAGAACGACGACTCCGTTTTTCTTTTCCATTAATATTGTTATTACATCTGTTCTGAAAAAAAAATTCCCCATGCATGTTATGTGATTTTCTCTGAAACTACATGTCCAATCGACCTCAAAATTTGCAGTCAGCAGGGTATATATGTATTACATCTTCATATAACAACGTTCTGCATCTACCTCCCAAGAATTTTCGTAGAGAAAAGAAATTGCGATGCCGTAAAATCGCTTGCTAGCTCCGTAAATCTTAGTGAAATCCTACAATAAAATGTCTGGTCCTAGATTAAAATACAAATCTGTGTTACAAACTGGTGCTGAAAAATGTACATTGTAAGAAAATAATCGATGAACGTGTTTATTAAATGTACACATGATCAATTAAATCCAAAGCATGTGTAGCTCGTGAACTGTGATCAAAACATCAATTACCTACAATGACAAAAGAAATACATTGTTTGTATTCCGTCGCTATACATGTTGTCTGTCCAACGTCTCCTCCTAAAAGAAATAAAAATGCTAAGTTTTCGCTATTATAAACCCTCGTCACGTGACGTCTCAATCTGGCGCGAGAGACGCGCGCGGGACCTAAAATAGAATAAAAACTTAACCGAAAAGACACAGTACTTATAGTTTACATTCATAAAATGACAGGAACTATATTTATAGACAACCGATTACGAGCGACCAAACAGGTCATTTTGAAAACTTAGATCATTTCTTCTTTTTTCTATTCAGTCCTTTGATCTTCTCTTCTGCTTTTCTCATTTTATTATACATGAAATAACACCTGAACTGCATGTTTGAAAATATAAAGGGTGCATCAAAAAGATAATGTGGGGTAAACGTCAATGAGACAGCAACCTAGCGACAAAAGTAACCAAAAGACATGTACACGTTTAACGGTGAAAAGGAGATGCGAGTTTCCTCAATGAGACAGCATCCCAGCGACAAAAGATATATATATATATGAATGAAATGTTCACTTGGCTGATGCTACAAATGTTTTTTTTTTTTTCGATTTTTTATTTTCCACTAATAAAACTGTCCGCCATTAAATAGCCAATAGTGATGAAAGTGGCACTAAACACCAAAATCAATAAAATCAATCAATGTTTATTTCAGACGTTTCCTACACCGATCATTGGTTTAGTAAACAAGAATCTATCAACTGGAATTTTAATTTGACTAAAACAATGTATTGCATCACATACATGTTACTATCTTTTTGCATTATGACTGTTATATTTGTTGCTGGACATCAAGCAGCTTCATCAAATAAAAAATCTTCTTGAATACCTCGTAAAATAGATAAATTTATTTAGAAATATATTTAGAATGTTAGTTATATATTAAAAAAGGACATTACAAAGAAGTATAGTTAGGCGTTAATGAAGGGTTGGAAGGGTAAAGCAATATAGGTAGGGCCTGCGTTTAAAGGTCTTTGTGTCCATCACATTTTATGTGTGGTGACCTTTTTTTAAGTCATTATATTAAGTTAAACTCTTTAAAGGTAAAGTAAGTTCGTTCTCTAACTTTAGGTCTACACCTTTAAATATAAAAATTTTTTTCTTAATAGGTAAGGGTGTTTTTTATGTCCAAGGATTGCGAAATTTCTGGGAACGTATCGCGCAGTCATTATTTGAATGCATCATTCGGTAGCTAAATAGACATGTCGTTGGAAAGCATAACATCGTTACACTGACTGTGTCTGTAAAGATCCTATGTGCACAAATGACATAAATATATATAGAGTAACGTCCCTGCTAAACTGAAGTCTGCAGGTTTCAGCTCTGGGGTTCCCAGTGAAGACATTTTTGCACACACATTTGAGGTTTACAGTTACTAAATAAAACAAAGTTGACATCTGTAGCACATCTTGACATATACTCGTGTGTTTACTTATGATGAACTGCTTAGTGACATGAAATAAAGTCATTAGACACATGGGAAAAGTCGCACTTTTAAAGCTACGATTTCCCATTTCGCTGTTTAAATAGACAGAGTTGCCCTTCATACAACTCCGACGCCTAATTCTACAATGCCATATGAAAAGTAAAATTAAAAAAAATTATGATACACATCAGTATAAAAGAAATAACATAACTAATGATTTAAAGCCATACATTTCCCCTCATACCAAGAAATTGCCTCCGTTGAAATTCTGCAAGTATCCCATAGAGCAAATTACATGATTAATATTGACCATTTGGTATATAGCCGTGTTCTAAGCGACACGTACATGAAGGTCATAAATTAATTTGTTGAATGAAATCAAATCTTTAACTACTAATAGGTGCCGTAGGAGGTCTACCGGAATTTTTAGCCAGGATTTCTTGGCAAGCAACACAATAATATGGACCCTTCAGTAAAGAAAGAAAGGAAGAAACAAACAAACAAACAAACAAACACACACACACATATATCAATCAATCATGTTTCAAAGGGCAAAAGACCGTTTACAATAGCTTTTTTAAAGCAATTGATTTATATTATAAATCTGCGTTTTTAACCATTCTTATGTACCGTTTATATCACAAAATGTCTCCTGTGACCCCTTTTACCCACCTTTTTATTCCTCCACTTACAACCCTTGAATGAAGCTGTGTGCTATGCTCTCAACGGAGAAGAACGACGACTCCGTTTTCTTTTCCATTAATATTGTTATTACATCTGTTCTGAAAAAAATTCCCCATGCATGTTATGTGATTTTCTCTGAAACTACATGTCCAATCGACCTCAAAATTTGCAGTCAGCAGGGTATATATGTATTACATCTTCATATAACAACGTTCTGCATCTACCTCCCAAGAATTTTCGTAGAGAAAAGAAATTGCGATGCCGTAAAATCGCTTGCTAGCTCCGTAAATCTTAGTGAAATCCTACAATAAAATGTCTGGTCCTAGATTAAAATACAAATCTGTGTTACAAACTGGTGCTGAAAAATGTACATTGTAAGAAAATAATCGATGAACGTGTTTATTAAATGTACACATGATCAATTAAATCCAAAGCATGTGTAGCTCGTGAACTGTGATCAAAACATCAATTACCTACAATGACAAAAGAAATACATTGTTTGTATTCCGTCGCTATACATGTTGTCTGTCCAACGTCTCCTCCTAAAAGAAATAAAAATGCTAAGTTTTCGCTATTATAAACCCTCGTCACGTGACGTCTCAATCTGGCGCGAGAGACGCGCGGGACCTAAAATAGAATAAAACTTAACCGAAAAGACACAGTACTTATAGTTTACATTCATAAAATGACAGGAACTATATTTATAGACAACCGATTACGAGCGACCAAACAGGTCATTTTGAAAACTTAGATCATTTCTTCTTTTTTCTATTCAGTCCTTTGATCTTCTCTTCTGCTTTTCTCATTTTATTATACATGAAATAACACCTGAACTGCATGTTTGAAAATATAAAGGGTGCATCAAAAAGATAATGTGGGGTAAACGTCAATGAGACAGCAACCTAGCGACAAAAGTAACCAAAAGACATGTACACGTTTAACGGTGAAAAGGAGATGCGAGTTTCCCTCAATGAGACAGCATCCCAGCGACAAAAGATATATATATATATGAATGAAATGTTCACTTGGCTGATGCTACAAATGTTTTTTTTTTTTCGATTTTTTTTATTTTCCACTAATAAAAACTGTCCGCCATTAAATAGCCAATAGTGATGAAAGTGGCACTAAACACCAAAAATCAATAAAATCAATCAATGTTTATTTCAGACGTTTCCTACACCGATCATTGGTTTAGTAAACAAGAATCTATTAACTGGAATTTTAATTTGACTAAAACAATGTATTGCATCACATACATGTTACTATCTTTTTGCATTATGACTGTTATATTTGTTGCTGGACATCAAGCAGCTTCATCAAATAAAAAATCTTCTTGAATACCTCGTAAAATAGATAAATTTATTTAGAAATATATTTAGAATGTTAGTTATATATTAAAAAAAAGGACATTACAAAGAAGTATAGTTAGGCGTTAATGAAGGGTTGGAAGGGTAAAGCAATATAGGTAGGGCCTGCGTTTAAAGGTCTTTGTGTCCATCACATTTTATGTGTGGTGACCTTTTTTTAAGTCATTATATTAAGTTAAACTCTTTAAAGGTAAAGTAAGTTCGTTCTCTAACTTTAGGTCTACACCTTTAAATATAAAAATTTTTTTCTTAATAGGTAAGGGTGTTTTTTATGTCCAAGGATTGCGAAATTTCTGGGAACGTATCGCGCAGTCATTATTTGAATGCATCATTCGGTAGCTAAATAGACATGTCGTTGGAAAGCATAACATCGTTACACTGACTGTGTCTGTAAAGATCCTATGTGCACAAATGACATAAATATATATAGAGTAACGTCCCTGCTAAACTGAAGTCTGCAGGTTTCAGCTCTGGGGTTCCCAGTGAAGACATTTTTTTGCACACACACATTTGAGGTTTACAGTTACTAAATAAAACAAAAGTTGACATCTGTAGCACATCTTGACATATACTCGTGTGTTTACTTATGATGAACTGCTTAGTGACATGAAATAAAGTCATTAGACACATGGGAAAAGTCGCACTTTTAAAGCTACGATTTCCCATTTCGCTGTTTAAATAGACAGAGTTGCCCTTCATACAACTCCGACGCCTAATTCTACAATGCCATATGAAAAAGTAAAAATTAAAAAAAAATTATGATACACATCAGTATAAAAGAAATAACATAACTAATGATTTAAAGCCATACATTTCCCCCTCATACCAAGAAATTGCCTCCGTTGAAATTCTGCAAGTATCCCATAGAGCAAATTACATGGATGATTAATATTGACCATTTGGTATATAGCCGTGTTCTAAGCGACACGTACATGAAGGTCATAAATTAATTTGTTGAATGAAATCAAATCTTTAACTACTAATAGGTGCCGTAGGAGGTCTACCGGAATTTTTAGCCAGGATTTCTTGGCAAGCAACACAATAATATGGACCCTTCAGTAAAGAAAGAAAGGAAGAAACAAACAAACAAACAAACAAACACACACACACATATATCAATCAATCATGTTTCAAAGGGCAAAAGACCGTTTACAATAGCTTTTTTAAAGCAATTGATTTATATTATAAATCTGCGTTTTTAACCATTCTTATGTACCGTTTATATCACAAAATGTCTCCCTGTGACCCCCTTTTACCCACCTTTTTTTATTCCCTCCACTTACAACCCTTGAATGAAGCTGTGTGCTATGCTCTCAACGGAGAAGAACGACGACTCCGTTTTTCTTTTCCATTAATATTGTTATTACATCTGTTCTGAAAAAAAAATTCCCCATGCATGTTATGTGATTTTCTCTGAAACTACATGTCCAATCGACCTCAAAATTTGCAGTCAGCAGGGTATATATGTATTACATCTTCATATAACAACGTTCTGCATCTACCTCCCAAGAATTTTCGTAGAGAAAAGAAATTGCGATGCCGTAAAATCGCTTGCTAGCTCCGTAAATCTTAGTGAAATCCTACAATAAAATGTCTGGTCCTAGATTAAAATACAAATCTGTGTTACAAACTGGTGCTGAAAAATGTACATTGTAAGAAAATAATCGATGAACGTGTTTATTAAATGTACACATGATCAATTAAATCCAAAGCATGTGTAGCTCGTGAACTGTGATCAAAACATCAATTACCTACAATGACAAAAGAAATACATTGTTTGTATTCCGTCGCTATACATGTTGTCTGTCCAACGTCTCCTCCTAAAAAGAAATAAAAATGCTAAGTTTTCGCTATTATAAACCCTCGTCACGTGACGTCTCAATCTGGCGCGAGAGACGCGCGCGGGACCTAAAATAGAATAAAAACTTAACCGAAAAGACACAGTACTTATAGTTTACATTCATAAAAATGACAGGAACTATATTTATAGACAACCGATTACGAGCGACCAAACAGGTCATTTTGAAAACTTAGATCATTTCTTCTTTTTTCTATTCAGTCCTTTGATCTTCTCTTCTGCTTTTCTCATTTTATTATACATGAAATAACACCTGAACTGCATGTTTGAAAATATAAAGGGTGCATCAAAAAGATAATGTGGGGTAAACGTCAATGAGACAGCAACCTAGCGACAAAAGTAACCAAAAGACATGTACACGTTTAACGGTGAAAAGGAGATGCGAGTTTCCCTCAATGAGACAGCATCCCAGCGACAAAAGATATATATATATGAATGAAATGTTCACTTGGCTGATGCTACAAATGTTTTTTTTTTTTTCGATTTTTTTTATTTTCCACTAATAAAAACTGTCCGCCATTAAATAGCCAATAGTGATGAAAGTGGCACTAAACACCAAAATCAATAAAATCAATCAATGTTTATTTCAGACGTTTCCTACACCGATCATTGGTTTAGTAAACAAGAATCTATTAACTGGAATTTTAATTTGACTAAAACAATGTATTGCATCACATACATGTTACTATCTTTTTGCATTATGACTGTTATATTTGTTGCTGGACATCAAGCAGCTTCATCAAATAAAAAATCTTCTTGAATACCTCGTAAAATAGATAAATTTATTTAGAAATATATTTAGAATGTTAGTTATATATTAAAAAAAAGGACATTACAAAGAACTATAGTTAGGCGTTAATGAAGGGTTGGAAGGGTAAAGCAAGATAGGTAGGGCCTGCGTTTAAAGGTCTTTGTGTCCATCACATATTATGGGTGGTGACCATTTTTTAAGTCATTATATTAAGTTAAACTGTTTAAAGGTAAAGTAAGTTCGTTCTCTAACTTTAGGTCTACACGTTTAAATATAATTTTTTTTTACTTAATAGGTAAGGGTGTGTTTTATGTCCAAGGATTGCGAAATTTCTGGGAACGTATCGCGCAGTCATTATTTGAATGCATCATTCGGTAGCTAAATAGACATGTCGTTGGAAAGTATAACATCGCTACACTGACTGTGTCTGTAAATATCCTATGTGCACAAATGACATAAATATATATAGAGTAACGTCCCTGCTAAACTGAAGTCTGCAGGTTTCAGCTCTGGGGTTCCCAGTGAAGACATTTTTTTGCACACACACATTTGAGGTTTACAGTTACTAAATAAAACAAAAGTTGACCATTTGGTATATGGCCGTGTTCATAGGGACACGTACATGAAGGTCATAAATTAATTGATTGAATGAAATCAAATCTTTAAGTACTAATGGGTGATGTAGGAGGTCTACCGGAATTTTTAGCCAGGATTTCTTGGCATGACTCGTTAACGTGAAGCTTACACAGTATGCGTTGTGTGGGTATGGATAGAAATATTCACTGTCGATATGAGCAGCTCCTTAACTTGAAGATTATAAAGTATGCGTTGTGTGGGCATGGATAGAAATATTAACTGTCGACATGAGCAGCTCGTTAACGTGAAGATTATACAGTATGTGTTGTGTGGGCATGGATAGAAATATATTTAGTCAAAATGAGCAGTGTGTTAAAATGAAGCTTATACAGTGCATGTTGTGTGGGCATGGATTGAAATATTTACAGTCGACATGAGCAGCTCATTAACGTGAAGTTTTGTACAGTATGTGTTGTGTGGGCATGGATTGAAATATTTAGTCGACATGAGCAGCTCATTAACGTGAAGCTTTATACAATATGTGGTGTGTGGGCATGGATTGAAATATTTACACTCAAAATAAGTAGTTGGTTGTTCCTTTAAAGAAAGAGTGTCATTTGATTTTTTACACCTGATTACATCTTAATTAATGTTCACCTCACATGACATTTACCTGTACATGTAGTACATACAAAGAATGGGGTCTGAGGACAACAAAAATTGTACATATTTAAACGATGGCTCTTATGCTAAACAAGGTAAGAATATATGTTTTTAATATTTTATTACTGCATGCTCCACTGTGACTTACTTAACTAAATGGTCTGTTAGTCTGTACTAATGAAGAAAGTTAAGCTTATACTTTAGTCAAGCATGAAGTTTGCCACAAATTTCAGATGAAAATGCCTGTACTTTTTTATTGGAAATTTACTTCCATACATTTGTAGCTAGAAATAATTTTGGATATTGTAGTATATATTCCTAGAAATTTGATCATATAATAAATATTTCTAGAACTTTAATTATCTAATAACCATGATAACTATTCCTGAAACATTTATAATATAGCCAATATTCCAATATGCCTGGAACTTTTATAATATAACAAATACTCCTAGAACTTTTAAATATAACAAATATTTCTGGAACTTTTATAATATAACAAATTCTCCTGGAACTTTTATAATATAATAAATATTCCTGGAACTTTTATTATATAAAACATTGTCCATAATATTTATTCCAAAGAACTTTTAGCATATAACAAAAGTTCCATTGGGAACTTTCCTTATGCAATATTTTATCCTTTGTGGAGGAAATTTTCTTATAGCATTGGATAAAATATTATATAAGGAAAGTTCCCAATGGAACTTTTGTTATATGCTAAAAGTTCTTTCGAACAATATTATGGGGGAACTTATATTCTGTCACAAACTGTCTCTTCCATTGGCAAAAGTTTCATAGAACTTGCCATGTTGAACACAATAATGTTTGATATTTTTCTCCTGTGTGTCGATCTGATGAATTGAGCCTTTTTCAACTGATTTTTATAGTTTGTTCTTATTTTGTGCTGTTACACCACTGTCCCAGGTTAGGGGGAGAGTTGAGTGTTCACACATGTTTAACCCCGCCACATTCTTTATGTGCCTGTCCAAAGTCAGGAGCCTGTAGTTCAGTAGTTTTGTTGGTTCATGTCTATCATATTTATTTTTCGTAAATTGTTTTGTAATAAATTAGGCCCTTAGTTTTCTAAATTGAATTGTTTAATATATCTTTCATGTCGGGGCCTTTTAAAGCCGACTATGCAGTATGTTTTTTTCTCATTGTTGAAGGTCGTATGATTGCCTATAATTGCTTACATCCACTTCATTTGAACTTGGGTGGATAGTTGCCTCATTGGCAATCATACCTGATTTTTATATTGAGACTTCTTTGAAGCTCTTGTCTTGCTGATCATTTTTGCTATTCTGTATAAATCATCAATTAACTCCTGATGATTTCAAAGTTTCAAAAAATTCTATGAAGGTTTGACAAAGATACTGATGTCTAACACCTGACTCAACCTAAATACTGATGCTGCAGACACTTACAATGGAATGTAGGATTGCTATGTCTTGCTTCTATGCGATAAATGTTGCAGGTTTGACAAAAATTGTTAAAATTCATCATTTTACAAGGCTATAACTCCCTTTAGAAGTCATCGAACAGATTTGATGTCAAAGGTTAATCAGTATATCTAAACATTATGAACATTTCTGCCCTGACAGATTTTCTCTATCTGTTGCCGTTTTCAATATAATAGACAAAACTTGCATTTTACCCCTATGTTCTATGTGAGCCAATATTGGCCATTGATGGTTGGCATCAATGTCTATAACAAATATTTAATATACTTTTTCAGGTAAAGAATTGTGCATTGAGTTGTGTAATAGGTTTTTAATTATACAAGTATGCATAGTCAGGAGAGAGATATATAAATATTAACCCTGCTTTGTACTGGACCATTACATTAAGCCGAATTTTTAACGAGAAAGTTCACAAGGTAACAGTCTGCAGGAAGGCATGTAACCATACTAAGACATGTTATTCTGTCTCCAAGTTGCCCAAGTCTTTGCTCTTAATCCTTACTGTCTCATGCTTAGTCATGTTAGTGAAGAAGCATCAATACCAATTTTAAAGTCTCTGGCTTGACACCGCTGGGGCATGAAATAATAATATGAAAGGATGGAGTTTCAAATTAACTCTCTTTAAGTTCATTTTTGAAAATTTATTGTACTTGGAGCTATATTTCAGTGTATGTAGATGTAGTGTCTAATATTGCTACATCCTGGTGATGCCATAGGAAAGAATCTTTCCAAAAACTACAGGCTGACAACTTTTTTCTTGTATTCTTTTTAATGTTTATCATTTGGAAATAACCTGTTTCTAGGTTGAAAATGAACATTTTTTATATCATTTTTTACATGTAGCTAGGATGAAACTACTGAAAATGGCCTTAAATAAAGGACACGTTAAATTTTTCATCAACACATTATAATTTAATGCATACGCTGAGGGCAAACTGATTTAACTGTTGCAGCAGAAAGTGCAAAATCCAGTCAATTGTTAGAATTCTGTATATTATTACTGTAATTATATCTATACAACCTCTTACTTTAAAAGATGCCCTAGTCATTTTTTTTTTTGGGGGGGAGGAGGGGTTGTTCATCCGTAATTATTCAATGATATGATCCATAAACCCATCAGAATTAAACAATTTTATTATCCTATCAAGTTGAGTTTCCAAAGTGTGTCATGGGAAATATTCTTAAGCATGAGTTATTAAAATTATACTTTTTATAGGCCTTTTTGCAGAAAACTATTTACTTGTATAAAACAGCTCTGGTTGATTTAGTTTTTTTTTCACCTGTCCACAGCAAATGTGGTCACAAGGTGAACAAATTTCTTCATTTTCCACCCTACACATATGTAGATAGGTTTTGATACTGTGTGATTTCAGTATGAGTTATTCCCCTTGGCCACCATTTTGAAGTGATAAATGGTTGATTTTCTTACTTGACTAATGAAATTGAAACATGGGGTACAACCAAGTCTGATAAACGATATTAGATTTGAAGTGAATCAATCAAGGCTAAAAGAAATTAAAATTGTTCAAAAAACAACCTTTTCTGAAGTCGTACAGTGCTCACTGTGGATACGTAATAAAATGAAAATAAACCACAATTTGTAATGCAACATCTGGTACTAATTTTAAAAATCAACTTCTTTAAGATTTTACTCTTACCCTTTTAGAAAATCAATATACCAAGCGAGCTAATTTTAGATCTTAAAGTTGACAATATCTTCATAAGAAATTTGCATAAAAATAATTTAAAGAGATACACATATTATATCAACCAAAAATGTGCCTCAAAATTATTTTTTAATAGATTTTGTGATTAAAAGAAGCAATAACACAATCTTGATATTTTATTTTTTTCAGTACCAGTGCAAACTGGAAATACACTGATCTCATTCAAGATGGTGTTCTATGGGAAAGGGTCATCTTGTTTAAAGAATAAATTTGTATGAATTACAATCAACAATTATATATATTACATGGAAAATAACATTGCAAATGGATTTCATTCATCACTGAAATAATCTTACGTCTAATGAAAAGAAATATACAACATATAAACACTTAGTCTATAAATAAACTAATACTGTCAATGCAAATGGAATTCTTCAATTATGTACACATGTCATGTGACTTTGATAAATAAATGTTTTGCCGTTAAATGCATTTGAATCTCAGTTTATTTTGGATCATTTCCTTAACGATAGATGACAGTTTGTTATTGATCATGGAACACATCCTTGTGGTGAACTGACACCACTTAGTTTGCACATGCCATTTAATTGCACCTTGTCATATTTAAATAATGCCTTGTTATAAAAATTACAACACAAAGTATATCACTGCATTAAGATATATTCCATTTAATAAACTTTTCAACCTTTTCCTTCCATTATCAGAGTGAATCAATATTAGCTATATCTTTCACTTTGTTCCAAAAATTTGGAGGATGTCATTCTTCATCAACGAATCATTATTCTTTCTTAAACATCCTTTGCAAAGTTTCATCATTCATCAATGCAATAAAAACTATTTGTATTTATGTCTGTTTTGCCTAATAAAGATGAAACTCGCCTCCTTCATTTTGAGAGAAAAACATTTTTTATTAAACATCCATTTTGTTCAGTAATTCCCTCAAATCCTGTAAATCATACTTAGAACAAACATTAATATTTTGAGGCAAACTGGTCCCATCCACAGTTTAAAAGTCACTATCTTTTTTGTCAATGTGGTGGCAGGGGACCATATCTCTCTCTTTCTAATGCAATCTGTCTTTGTATGGCCTCATGCTGTGCAGCTTGTGCTGATAACTGAAATAAAACAAGCTATTTAATTAGCTGATATTAGACAATCATACATATCAAATCAAGATTTTCAAAGAGTTAATGTTTTTCAATATTCAGTTTTTACTGTTAATTTTTGCTGCTACCACTCTCTCTGTTGTTTATAATTTTGTAACTGTTCCCAAGGTTTCAAAATTCTCAGGCAAAGTTGGCCTTAGAAGGATTTGGTTATTATTTTAGGTCATTTTTGATTATATAGGCTCTTCAACTGTTTTGGTTTTATACGTCTTTGGCTTTCAAATATTTGGCTTTGAGTGTTCCTGATGAAGGTAAATCTAGAAAAGTGCTTCAGACGCATTAAATTTATAACTTGTTGTTTTCATTTTTTTTCCTAATGATATTTAAATGTCTTTGTAAAATTGTCTCTATTGATAGTTTTAGTACCCCTTTTTTATTGCCTTTTTGGTGATTTTTTTCTCAATTATCTCAGCTGCCATATTTGTAATTATGTTACTTTTGTCACTGTTTTGTGGGGTCTTTTGGACATCTTGACCTTTAGCTGCACCCTTCATAATCATGCAGACTCTATTGTCATAGCTTGGTGCCAAAAGGGGAATGACAGAACGTAAGTGTTATTGTTGACAGAAAAATTACTGATTTAAAAATAAAAAGATGTGGTACAATTGCCAATAAGAGTCTCCCCCAGAGACCAAATGACATAGAATTTAGCACTAAGTCAAATCCAGTGTGAGATTGGAACTTGTCAGAAAACTTTCTTGTTATGGATGGTTTCAACAAAATTCCCATTTCATTTACAAAACTCAAAAGGGAAATAACTCCATTGAATTTAAATTATGAAATGCAAGAAAACTAACCTGATGAGCAAATGCAGGGTCATAAGCCCTTCTGTAGAGATCACTTTGTAACATTTCTTGTTCCCTGTTTGAAAGGAGTCCTGCATGTGGAGGAAGACCATGTACAAGAGGGGAGGGAAGAGACACAGGTGTACTGGATCCCGGTAGGCCACCACCTAGTGGGTCAGCTCCTAATAAATATAACAGTAAGGTATCAGTATATACTACAGATGTGTGGAAATAAATTATGACAACAAGAAACTATATGTTAATAACTACTATAAATTCAGAAATTATTGCGAGGTTTTTATTAATGTAAATAATGTGACTAGGAGAGTATCGCAATAATAAAAACTCGCATTCATATTTCTGATACATATATCTGTATGCTGATTTTCCTGAAATTGCAATATTTAATCTTACATTTTTTGTCCATTCTACAAATTTTCGCAATAATAAATACATGCAATAATTTCTGAATTTACACTATTTCTACAAGAGATATAAGAAGAGTAATTTCATTAAAAGTTTTGAGTGTCTAACTGACAATTAAGTTTTAATTTTGAAGCCATAATGTTTGTTATTCTCCGTTGCTGTTTCTTGATACTGCTTGGTTCTACCATCTCATTTTTTCTTATTGTTATATAGCAATATCACTGATCTCATGTATCATTCAACTGAAGATTTCTTCAAACTGCATTTAATATCATTAACAGTACCAATTTTACTGCACCAGATGAGCATTTCAACAATTAATTTCTCTTCAGTGATGCTTCAGGACAAGATCTAATACAAACATATAATATAATCTGTATTTAATTTCACCTCAAATGTTCCAAGGAGAAATGTTAAGAGTATATTTATTTGTTTACAATAATGTTATAGCCAACAATTGAACAGAACAACATACTGTGGATTCATAACAATTTGTAGGGGATCAGTTTTTGTAGATTTCATGGGTAAAGGTAAAAGTGAATCAAAATTTTACGTCTTCAACAAATTCTAATTCCTACAGGCTGTTAATTCCGATAAGCTGTTATTTCCTATAGGTTGTCAATTCCTATAAGCTGTTAATTCCTGTAGGCTGCTAATTCCTACAGGTTGTCAATTCCTACAAGCTGTTAATTCCTGTAGGCTGTTAATTCCTATAGGCCGTTTGGCAGAAATTTTCAAAAGTATGAAATCAGGTATCAAAATATAATTTTTCCTTAATGAATCCACAGTATATCTTACCATCTAATAAAACTCAAATTCTCATCACTCTATAAACTCTTGAAAAAAAAAACCAATTTGTAAGGAACAGTTGAGGTGTAAATGATGAGTAATAAAAATGTATAGTTTAAATTGTTCATGAAAGCATACTGTAACCACAATACTTTATCTGAAGTAAAGTATCTATTCACTTAAATAAAACCATTTTACACACAATTCTAAAAATAGTTACAGTATACTGTCATGTGATCTGCCTCACTAATGTGGGTCACAAATCAATGTACAGTTTTAATGCCAACAAGCAAATAATGTACAACAATTATATAGTACAGCCAAACTACAACAAAACTAAGGCTCGTCTCAGTTATAAATTCAACATTTTTAGTTTTGTCAATAATTTTTAGCTGTTTGAAATTAACAAGCAGAAAAAGGTAAAAAAAAAAATAATCAAATACATAAAAATAATTTCCTGTTAAACTTTGTGAGCACAAGCAAAATTAAAAGTAACTTAAGCTGTTTATTATAGAGAGTCAAATCTAAACTCAAAAATTTTAGGATTAACGAAAATTTTCATTTTATATATAAAGAATGTCTTCTTTAAAATTTTCAGTATTTCTAAATATGTTTGTCAAAACAAAAGTCTGAGACAGCCATTAAAAAAAGAAAAAAAAAGCAAACATCCAGAAAGTTAAGACTCCCAGAGGACTTACGGGAAAATTGATAGACCAAATGCGAGGCTGGATCTAGCAAGCTTCGTTCATGCTTTGTTTGAAGTATACATTCATTTGTAACCCTTTGCAGGTAGATTTGTTCATTAGTGAGGCGTTGTGAGTATATTTGGTATATCATTCGCCCAGTCATTTGGTCATTTTGTAGAATATCTGGAAGAACACAAATTGGTAGTAATTAGAGAAAACAACGAAAAAACATAACAACTTTCCTTACCTGGGGGGAGGGGCATCATATGATGCTGATGGGGAAACAGCGGGTGGAGTGGCGGCTGTTGTGCATGATCTTGCCCATGTAGATGAAGGTGGGTGTGGTTGTGTGCATGATTGTGGGTGTGTCCTGCCAGTCTTTGAGCCATCCCATACTGAGCCATGGGATCAACCATGGCAAGCCTCTCTGCTTGCATTCTTTCCATGGATAATCTTTCTAAGGTATTTGCATACGCCATCTCTGCTGTTTGGAGTGGGGGTAACCCTATAGGGACAAGACAATTTTTAACAATTTCAATTCCCAACACTTTTACTTTTAGCCATCTTATTTGAAATGCATGCTGGCAAAAACAAAATGAAATCTGTAAATTTCTGGTATTATCAGATTTTCCTTTAATTTTAACCTCTGCAAAACACTGGTCTAAGAATGATATTCACATGTTAAATCATTGTATTATATCAATGCATCAAATAAATAAATGAATTTCTTATCTTTTCCCTATTTCTGTGTTTCTTAACATCCCCCATCCATTTTTCTGTAAATCATCAGTACAAAAGCTATGTATATATATATATATATATATACACAACAGGCAAAATTGGTCATATCACTTGAATTAGACATAGTATAAGGTTTTTATCCATGACCTGCATTGAGATATTTTGTGGTTCAATGGAACATGTAATTATTTTGTTCTGAATTCAATTAAGTCAAGGCAAACCCATATCAAGAATTCATACTCAGGACACACTGCAACAAATGAATACATTTGAACTATGTGTTGTACTTTAAAGTAAGCAACTATACTTATGTCAGGTTTCTATGATACATTTTGTCAATCTATTATGAGTTTTTAATTCAGTAAATCTTAACCTTTAATATATTATTTTTTACAATTTTACAATCTCCAATCTGTCAACAATAAGGCGATTCAGATACTGCACTCATCAAGTGAAATAAAAAAAGTCATGTTCTTTAATTTCCTTTTTTGTTTGTTTGTTTGTTTTTATGAATTAATAACAAAGAGATAAAACATCTTACCTAATCTTTCCAGCCTTTCTCTTTCTCTCTGCATCAGATCACTAGCCAGACTGGTTGGAGGATACACTCCAGGGAGGTGATGGCCACCAGGGTTGCCTGGTGGCATCAACTGTCCTGATGGAGGATAACCACCGAATCGTCTCTGAATTTCTAACCAATGTGGATCCATGGGGTTAGCACCGGGTGGAAGCAACCTTTCTAAACCTATAAATATACAAACACTTGTCGAAATCTGAAATTCTTTTTTTAAACCCTGTACACTGTGTAATGTTTATAGATACATGTATGACTTTTCAGTGACAAATCCTGAACTCATCAATGAAATACTGTGGATTCATTTATTTTCGTGGATTGAGGAAATATTGTTTAGTCTTGGATATTTGATTTTGTGGTTTTGTCTGCTTACATATTGACTAATAGAAAATTTACACTTCGTTAAACATATAAATTCATGGTTCACGTTTACTCACAAAATCCACGAAAATTGGTATCCCAAAAATACTAATGAATCCACAGTATAACTTTTCAGTGACAAGTCCTGAGCTCATCAATAAGATTAACTTTTCAGTGATAAGTCCTGAGCTCATCAATAAGATTAACTTTTCAGTGACAAGTCCTGAGCTCATCAATAAGATTAACTTTTCAGTGACAAGTCCTGAGCTCATCAATAAGATTAACTTTTCAGTGACAAGTCCTGAGCTCATCAATAAGATTAACTTTTCAGTGACAAGTCCTGAGCTCATTAACATTTCAGTGACTAATAAGATTAACTTTTCAGTCCTGAGCTCATCAATAAGATTAACTTTTCAGTGACAAGTCCTGAGCTCATCAATAAGATTAACTTTTCAGTGACAAGTCCTGAGCTCATCAATAAGATTAACTTTTCAGTGACAAGTCCTGAGCTCATCAATAAGATTAACTTTTCAGTGACAAGTCCTGAGCTCATCAATAAGATTAACTTTTCAGTGACAAGTCCTGAGCTCATCCATGAGATTATAGTGAGCCACAACTGATTGATGTTGGTATGAAATATGGTATATATACAAAATGTTTTTGTTAGGGGAGGGTTGAGCGCTCACAAACATGTTTAACCCCGCCACATTCTTTATGTTCCTGTCCCAAGTCAGGAGCCTGTAGTTCAGTGGTTGTTGTTGGTTCATGTCTGTCATATTTGTTTTTCGTAAACTGTTTTGTTATAAATTAGGCCGTTAGTTTTCTCAATTGAATTGTTTCTTATTTTTCATTTCGGGGCCTTTTATAGCCTACCACACAGTATGGGTTTTTCTCATTATTGAAGGCCGTACAGTTGCCTATAATTGCTAACATCCACTTCATTTGAAATTTGGTGGATTGTTGTCTCATTGGCAATCATACCACATCTCCTTTATTTTTATATCTATCCAGTATTTTTGTTGATATGGAATTTTTACCTGGAGGTTTCATTTCTATTTCTTTTAACTTCTCTCTCATCTCCATTTCTCTGATTTCTCTTTCTCTAATTTCCCGTTCTCTGGCGTCTCTTTCACGCTTGTCTCTTTCCAACTCCAACTCTAGCCTGCAATAAAAAACTCTTCTTATTACTACTAAAATACTTTTTGTGTATGAACACAATTTTTGTGTATCAGCACACTTTTTGTGTTTATACACACATTTGTGTATGTGCCCACTTTTTGTGCATGTTCACACTTTTTGCTTATGTGCAGTCTTTCACTTATCATATAAATTAATATCTGAATTTAAGATTTTTTGCTGTTAAAATTTCATGTACGTCAGCAGTATCAGCAAAAAAATAGTTAGATTAAAACAATGCCAATTAATTTTAATAGAAATGCCTTCTAGCCCCACATACAATCAGTTCTGGAATAGCCGTAATTTTATTTATGCAACTTCTAATTTTGTAAATAGAAAAATAATGTGAATATAGATTGTTGCCATTATGTCAACCTAAGATAATCAGCAATGTCAGAAAATAACAGCAAAGTTGGCACAAAAGAGCTTAATACAAAAGTCGTTGGTTTGAAGCAGTAAATCACTAACATTTCATCAATAAGAAGAAAAACTATATTTTCTGCAAGGTCATCAAACAAATGCCTAATGTGCCATGTGGTTGTTTTAATGTTTGTATTGTTTCCATAATTTACAGTGAGATATGTTGGCAAAATTATGACATTATTTTGTAGTTTCTTAGCCTGGTATTTAGTCTGTGTTACTCTTCAATGCATTCATGTAGCAGTATCAAATTTCTAGTATAGAATGTTGCTAGAACCAGTGAAAAGGATAGGTGTCAGCTTTTGCTCCTTGTTGAAGGCCTCACTGTGATTTTGAGATATACAATAACAATACAAGCACTTTTCTAGTATAGAATGTTGCTACAACCATATTGTCAAAAAGGTTTTTAATCAAGATATACAGAAGGATTTCATGTTATATCCCTTCTATTCTATCAATTCTATGCAAAGTTTAAACTACAACCATATTGTCAAAAAGACCCTCTTAAAAAGGAATACTTTGAGAAATTATTCACAAAAACTAAAAGTCAAGGTTGAAAGTACCAAAGGTGCAAAAATCAGAAACATTTTCCTTATTTTGTGAATACATAGCAACAAAAAAATGACAAACAAATTCCTGAAAAAGTGCTTTAGATTTATCTTATGTTACTGGACTAAGACCTACCTTTCCCTGGAGCCTGGAGGATACATCCTATAGGCTAATAATGGGTCCATACTTGGTGGCATATGTCCATACGGATGTGGTCTAGAGGGATCTCCCATGGTGTGAGGCTTGGCATATTCACCCAGTTGTCTTAATGCTGGTGTGTCATGGTATGATCTTGGCCGTTCATAATGGGATGAAGGAACATTACTGATAATTTGTGCGTCTGCTGTAGCATTAGGAGGCGGTGTATCAGGCTTCTTCTGCAAGTACAAATTTACATTTCAAACCCTTGTATTGTATTGCATGTTTGTTGGTGTAAATTGTCAATTTTTTTATCAGTCATGTTTATGATGCTACATTTTTTCATGTTAATTGGACTTCCCCAACTCTAAATCTCCAGTATGAACCTGATAAAGGTTAATCCAATAATGTCTTATGTGCACTAAATCAATTTCATACTTTTTATATATATACAATGACATTAGAAAGCAAGGTTTCAACATTTCAAATAATCAAAGAAAATAATTTCATTTGACCTAATTACCCCTTGAATGAATTTCAACAAAGGAAAAATAAATACATTCAAAGCACAAGTTTATCCAAAAATTTAAAACAACAGATCAGGAAAAGCATTACTCAGTGCTGTATTATAACCTTTCAGAATTTTGGGTCCTCATTGCTCTTCATTGCTCATTTTAATCTTGGTATCTATGATGAGTTTATGGTAACTTGTTTAGAGTGTTTTTACAAAATGAACTCAACCTCATGTAAAACTCATTGGTATCCTTTCTCTTATGGTCCATCTAATTCATCTTTCAGTTTTTATGGATAAAAATACTCACAAACAAAAACAAAACCAAAAAAACTGAAAGCGTGTTTGAGTACTGTCTTAGAGGAACAGACACAAATCACACGTACAGCAAAAAATACCTTTTCCTCCACCTTGATTGGTGTTTGGACAGGGGGTGCTGGAGTCGACGGAGCCTGGCGTTTCTGTGCCAACTTAGAATCGGCTGGCGCTTTAAATATGAAATCACAGCGTGAACACGAGTTATTATCTCCCCTGGCAAGTATTCGTAACAATCTGTAAATAGTTAAAAAGATGAAATGTAAATAAAGAAAAGCTTAAAGAATAATACAAGTTGTTGTTTCCATAGGCTAAGATTGGAAATTCAATATAAGTTTTGCTAATTCTTTCTGTTTTATTGTTGTGGTTTTCAAAGTATTGCTTTTATGCACGCAAAATTCATGTAAAACATCCTTTTAATGGTTACCTATGTCACTAAAGCTGTGATCTGTAGACAACTGTTTTTTGCTCATCTTGTAATAAGGTTCATTTATTTGACCTTGTTGTATACTAACAAATTTGTTCTTAACACAAACAATAAAGTATTTGTATTTTTTATGATGATGAATGTCCAGTGGCAAATATTACATGCATATCGGGGACAGTACCATGTTAACATAATATGAACATTTTCTGCATTCTACCATACTGACTAGGGCTGCCAAAAAATATTTGACCCAGCCAGACATTTTTTGTCTTATCCCGATTTTAATCCGTTTAGACTAAGTAACAAAAGGCAATTATGTAAATCAGTTGGCCATCATATACTGTAAATTCAGAAATTATTGCGATTTTGTCACTTTAGACTAAAATGTGATTTTAATTTTTGCGATATTGAGAAAAATACCTGATTAATTCATATAAAAAATTTCAAAATGCGAGTTTAAATTTTTGCGATTATAACCCTGTCGCATTTTTCGCAATAATAAAAACATTGCAATTATTTCTGAATTTACAGTAACCAATGATTAACATTAAACAAGAATGTATCCCCAGTACACGGATGCCCCATCCGCACTATCATTTTCTATGTTCAGTGGACTGTGAAAATGGGGGAAAATCTCTAATTTGGCTTTAAAATTAGAAAGATCATATCATAGGGAACATGTAATTCTAAGTTTCAAGTTGATTGGACTTCAAATTCATCAAAAACTACCTCGACCAAAAACTTTAACCTGAAGCTGGACTAACGGATGGATGGACAAACAGACGGACGGACGCACAGACCAGAAAACATAATGCCCATAAATGGGGCATAAAAAACGATATTAAACTTTACTTTGATGTAAATTCGATGTTCTGACGTAAACTGTTAAATTGGCAGTGCATCATTCGAAGTGAGCAACATCAGTGTACTAATATCTGCCTTATAGTCTTTATTTGTGCAAAATAAGGTTGTCAATAACTTTACTTTCGTTTTTAAAAGCGCATTTTCCTAATACTGGATGTTGACTTGACAATGATAAAACATGGACCAGAGACGGATACGTAAAATCCGTGTATGTTTTCAAAGCACGATTGAGTGTAAGAAGCTCTTTCCTCGTTCCCTTTCTTTGCATAATTAAATTTCCCACCTGCGCACATGTGTACTTGTTCAAACAATGTGGTTCTGACGATTTTTCATTTAAAACCTTCTTAATTTTTTCATCAATCATATTTATAAACGTATTTCTGATAATTTTAATCTTTTCGGCTGAATTAATTAGATGCAAACAGCTTAAATGTAAGAAAATAACTTTGAATAGACCGATCAATGTCCGGTACAAAATAGTTAACCTGTCACCTGAACAGGTAAATTTCAGCTGTCTGACAACTAATTAACCTTGATTATAATGAGAAGGTATCAAAGTAGAGGTTGTTTTGATAGTACTTAATCATCATGTCACTTTTATGACCAGAAATGTGTGCCTGTTTAAGGCAAAACATAGGGTCAAAAAGATCGCATAAAATGTTAAAATGACCGTCTCTTAGGAAAGCCTTGAAAACTGAAAAGAAGATGACCGTTTCATGCTTATTCCAGGCGGACGGTAAATTTATAAATGTCCGGAATATATGACCGTTTTGGAAGCCATGATACTGACATGAATGAAATTGTCTTTTGATTTGGCTTGGCCAGGGATCCAAACCTTTAGCTCCTGCACAGTTACAACTAGACCACTGAGACGGTTATATTTTGTTGTTCTACAGTTTACATAAGACATTTGTATACCATACCTGTCAACCTATGACAATAAAAATGCAGGAGATGACCTGCATTGAAGAATGAAATCTCAGGTCATAACGCGTACGAACTTTTTCGAGCTGAATTTCAGGATTTAGGGGACATTTTTCTTAAATTTAAATCAAACAGTTTCCAAAACATGTTCACATGGTCAAGTAATTTTAAACTGTAAATATTATTATTTCATTGCACTTGAAGACCATAGATAGATTTGTGTTACACTGCCTTAATTCCTTTTCATATTCATTCCATGACACACAGTGTGCCAATATGTTTTGTGCATCTTTTAAATATCAAGACTTCCCAAATGTTGATATTAGAGTATAATAAAATAAAGTTAAACAATTACAGGAGGTACAGATAAAAAAAAGTAATTTTCAAAATTTTTATTTTTTAATTGTTCTTAGATAGAAAAATAGTAAAAGTATTATTCTGATACGTTTTTGCATTCAATTCATTTAAGATTTAATCTTTTTACAAAAAACATTAGTTTAAAGAGTATATTGTGAAATGTGAAAAAAAAAAGGGGAAGTAACTCAAATTGTTTTTTAAAACAACTTTGAAATACACAAATTATTTACGACCTAAAGCTAAGGTAATTGGTGTTAATTAACAGTGTGTCTGACACCAAAGCTGTCAAGTGAAGCCATTCACTGAAATGGGTCACTTAATTTGAGTTTACACAGCTAGTTGAACTTCTTGTCCAAGGAGAATTCAAATTTGCCACTATTTCAAAAGAAAATCACTTATCAGTTATGAAATCAGTCTGAAGGCTTAGGAATCCGTGTGAAAACGGGTCATTTTCGGAATTCCCGGGTTATTTAACAACCCGGCGGGTGTCCCGGGTGACCTCTCGGAATTGTGAAAATCTCGGGTCACACCCGCAGGATACGGGTCACTTGACAGGTATGGTATACATGCACATACTTGTTACAAGTAGTAACATTTAAAAAGTATCTTGTTCAGAATTAGCATGAATTTCCTATTAAAATGAAATAGTGGGGTATGTCATAAAAAGAATGCCAACAACTTGCATACTTTTACTTGACATTTGTGAAGATTTCTGCTTCTTTTGAATTAAATATATACAATTTCTAAACATAAATGTAGCTGCAAACAAAATGATTAGTTTTCATCTTCAATCCCTTGCAAAGAGATACACTTTGTTTCTTTAATTTTGATGTCTTACACCCAACAGAAACAAAACTTTCCCATAACACCTATACAAATTTGCTTGTTGAAAAAAAACTAAGTTCAAGACTCAGTCTCACACTGCAGCTTTACTCTGCTGTTCTCCACATCACATTTTGACAGTTAAAGGCCCTCCTCCCACTTCACCATTTTGACAGTTAATGGCCCTCCTCCCACTTCAGTTAAAGGCCCTCCTCCCACTTCACCATTTTGACAGTTAAAGGCTCTCCTCCCACTTCACCATTTTGACAGTTAAAGGCCCTCCTCCCACTTCATAATTTTGACAGTTAAAGGCTCTCCTCCCACTTCACCATTTTGACAGTTAAAGGCTCTCCTCCCACTTCACCATTTTGACAGTTAAAGGCCCTCCTCCCACTTCACCATTTTGACAGTTAAAGGCCCTCCTCCCACTTCACCATTTTGACAGTTAAAGGCTCTCCTCCCACTTCACCATTTTGACAGTTAAAGGCTCTCCTCCCACTTCACCATTTTGACAGTTAAAGGCTCTCCTCCCACTTCACCATTTTAAATTTAGTTACCATACTTGTTCAGCAGTTTTACCTTTATGGGTCTCTTTTTTGTTGGTTAAGTCCCATTTTCACATCTCTGACACCCTACCATCTGTACTTACATTGCATCATTACTTTTGTGAATCTCAATATGACATTCTATTGCAATAGCCTTACCGGTAATCTTGTGAATCTCAATATGACATTCTATTGGAACAGCCTTATCTTGTGAATCTCAATATGACATTCTATTGCAACAGCCTTAATCTTGTGAATCTCCACATAACAGTTTCTTGGAACAGTCCTCCCCCTTTTTTCATTTCTCTTACCATTTATCTATTAAATAAGTACTTACATTGCAGCTTTACTTTTATGGACCTCTTCATTACATTTTGTTGGTTCAGGTCCAGGAGTTAATGTTCCTTCCCTGTCAGAATCTGTTTCTTCTTCCATTACTTCAACTGCTGGTTCAGATTGTTCTACTTTCCCTTGCTCACTTTCAACCCTTTCTGTTTTAACTACTACTTGTGGATCACATGGTTTAATTTCATCGCAAACATTTGTAGGAGTTTCTACAGGTTTGACCAGTTCTGGTTCAGTTTTTATAAAGTCTTTAGCACTATCCATCAGCACTGGATGGGGCACACAATGCCCAGAATCCTTTACTTCCTTTTTCACTTCCTGTTTTGGTGAAACAGGAGGGGAATGTGGTTCTTGTTTAATGTTTTGAATGAGATCTACAGATAACGGCATCTGATGTTGTGGCACTAAAGGCAGTGATAATGGCCTGCTTGTTCTCTGAACGTCTGACGATTGGTCAGTACTAGAGTTCACAGGTCGTAACGGTGGTGGAACTTGATCAGACTTAGATGATGGCAACACTTGATCTGCCAACAGTTTAGATGATGAAGGTGACACAGTTGATGATATTTTATCATGAAATGGTGAAAATGGTCCTTCTGAATGTTTTGATGGCAGTTTCTGTTGATTTGGTGAATATGGCCTTTCGGAAGTCCTTTGCACAATAGGTTTAGGAAGTGATGGATGCGATTGCTCAGTATTCCTCAGAGGAAAGTTTTTGTAAAGATTTGGTGAATATGGTCTTGGTGATGACTTTTGTTGATTATGATATGGTGACACAGATCTTTCCTGTAGTTTTTGGATTTTTAATTGATCGCTGGTTGAAGCCAGTGGTATAGAATTATGGCCACAGGTCAACGACTGTAATGAAGACAATGGCGGAATTTCTGGCAATCTTGATGTAGCTTTAGAAATTGGCAAGTTTTTGTCTGTAAAAGCTGATTGTTCTTGAGGTAATGATGTAATCGGTCGTCTTGCAAATTGATCTGGTGCCCTCTGGTCTGTCTGTTTGTTGACTGAAGCTGCCAATGATGTTGGAACAAGTGGCGGGGGTACCTGCGATATTGGAGGTGGTATTGGTGAATTATTGGTTATATTTTCCAAATTTTTGATAGTCTGTGATGTTGAGGATGGAATTAAAGATGGTGGTGGACAGTGAGGTGGAAGGTGCTGAATTACAGGAGGTGTGCTGGAATGAATAGGTTGAAGAGGGGAGGTAACTCTCAAAGGTGGTGATAAGAAATGAGATTTAGGAGGTGTAGGTGATTTAGCTGGGGTTTCCGGCTTCACATCTACATCAGAAACAGGTGGTAACGGTTTACTGACGTCAGTGTCTACAGAATGAGGAGTGCTGGGAGGAGACGAAGAACTGAGATCATCCTGCAAAGAACAAAGAGATGTCATCATGCAGACACAGTGATAGTTATATATATTCTAATAGACTTTTTTCATATTACCGACTTTTGACTCTGGATTTTATTATTATTCGACAGGTAACCTATTCTGTGGTAAGACATCCTAGTACTCAGTCAAGTAAGAGCAACTAGAAGAAGTTAAATCAAACATATAATTGGTGCAATTTTGGGGGAAAGTTTTCTGTTTTCCGATGATTTTGTCGTGTAAAGAAAACATAACAGGAAAATTTCCCCCCCAAATTGTAAAGATTGTAAGCTTGATTTTACTTCTTTAAGTTGCTCCTACTTGACCGAGTACCAGGATGTCAAACCACAGAAGATGTAACCTGTCGAAAAAAAATAAACTCTGGAGTCAAAAGTCAGTCATATGAAAATGGTATATTCTGTGAAAGGACTTTTTAAATGGATATAAACTTTCATGATCTGTTGAAATTTCATAGGTAACCGAGATTCTGGTTTTTCCCAATTTTTCTCAAAAACCAATGAAAAATGTGTTTCTGTGTGTCCTATTTCTCACAGTGATATTTGGTGAAAAGTAAATGTTCATTCCCAACTACATGTTTGTTAAGAAATAAATTCTAAAAATGTACAAAATGTCATAATCTAAACAATCGCTTGAATTTATACGTTGACATCCTAATTGATTGTGCTGAGGTTTGTTTTTTGCAAAAGTGGAGGAATATTTATGATATAATGTTAAAAAAACAGTTCAATTTTTCTTTTATCATGTTTGATACAGTTATTGCCTACAAAAAAAGAAGACTGTAGAACACACAATAAGGAAAAATAAAAAGTTCTTTCACAGCAGATAATCAGAGTTAAAGTACTGTACAATGATTCAATTATTTAAAATCTCTCAGAGGAATTTTTTGCATTGAATGCTGATGACCTTGGATGATCCACTCTGACCTTTGTATATATTCAATAGATTTTAAATATCAAGGTCGTAGAGAGTGGTATCACTATAAACCACCAACAATCACTCTGTTACACTGTGATTCACACCACAGTCTGTTTCTATGTGATTAACACCAGCAAGAGTGATTCTAATAATTCACATTGTGTGTACTGTAGATTCATTTAACTTTGTGGGTCCAGATTTTCAATTTGAGATAGCTGAAATTACTTAAGGTCAAGTCAAAGTCATTTGAATTTAACTCTTTACCTCAAAATGCTATCATTATTGAATGAATAAAAAACAAGTGGAACTGCGAGCTACTGCTCACTGATGATACCCCCACCGCAACTGGATAATTTTAATAGGGTAAAAATTCCTAAGGGTTCCGTGGAACCAAGTCTCGCCTACTTTTGCTGTTAGTCGCAGGCTCAACAAAAATGGGAAAAAAATTATTAAAAATTTTCCTCTAGATACTATCTTTTGATTGTAAGAAGTTCTGTTCAAGTTTGGTAAAAATCCAAGAAGGTTTATGAATCTAATAAATGTTTTAAAAACTTTTACTGCAGACTGTACGTAATGTTAACTGGAATAAAACTAAGTCCATTTATAAGTAATATACGGAAAAAACAGGAAATAAATTTTTACAAAATTTCCTTCTAGATACTAGCTTTTGATCATAAACAAGCTTCTGTCCAAGTTTGGTACAAATCGAGGATAGTTTAAGAAAGTTATTAAAATTTGAAAAACTTTAACCACAGATTAAATGTAATGTTAACAGGCAGAAAAAATAAGTCCATTTATAAGTAAAATACGGATAAACAGGATTTTTTTTTTAACAAAATTTACTTTTGAATACTATCTTATGATCACAAACAAGCTTCTGTCCAAGTGTGGTACAAATCCAGGATAGTTTAAGAAAGTTATTAAAATTTTCTAACCACAGGGTGAATGTTATGTTAACTGGTAGAAAAACTAAGTCCATATATGAGTAAAATACGGATAAACAGGATTTTTTTTTTACAAAATTTTCTTCTGGATACTATCTTATGATTAGAAACAAGCTTTTGTCCAAGTTTGGTACAAATCTAGGATAGTTTAAGAAAGTTGTTAAAATTTGAAAAAAATGCTCCGCAGGCCGCAGCTTGATACGACCGCAGAAGTCAAACCCTGAATAGTTGGGGCAAGTATGGACACAACATTCAAGCTTGATACAGCTCTGAATTTGGATTGTGATTAAATATTTGACACAGCATAGGTTTCTGACACAGAATGAATGTGGTCTAAGAACTTAAAAATTTTAAATTGGACATTCACCTATTATGGTCCAATATCCAAAATCTAAATACATGGTTAGATTCAGCATATCAAAGAACCCCAAGAGTTCAATTTTTGATGAAATCAAACAAAGTTTAATTTTGGACCCTTTTGACCTCAATGTGGACAAAGTTGATAACGGGGCCCAAAAATCAAAAATCTAAATACATGGTTAGATTCAGCATATCAAAGAACCCCATATATTCAATTTTGTTGAAATCAAACAAAGTTTAATTTTGGACCCGACTTGGACCAACTTGAAAACTGGGCCCATAATCAAAAATCTAAATACATGTTTAGATTCAGCATATCAAAGAACCCTAAGAATTCAATTTTGTTAAAATCAAACTAAGTTTAATTTTGGACCCTTTGGACCTTAATGTAGACCAATTTGAAAACGGGACCAAAATTAAGAATCTAAATACACGGTTAGATTCGGCATATCAAAGAACCCCAATAATTCAATTTTGATGAAATCAAACAAAGTTTAATTTTGGACCCTTTTGACCTCAATGTGGACAAAGTTGATAACGGGCCCAAAATCAAAAATCTAAATACATGGTTAGATTCAGCATATCAAAGAACCCCATATATTCAATTTTGTTGAAATCAAACAAAGTTTAATTTTGGACCCGATTTGGACCAACTTGAAAACTGGGCCCATAATCAAAAATCTAAATACATGTTTAGATTCAGCATATCAAAGAACCCTAAGAATTCAATTTTGTTAAAATCAAACTAAGTTTAATTTTGGACCCTTTGGACCTCAATGTAGACCAATTTGAAAACGGGACCAAAATTAAGAATCTAAATACACGGTTAGATTCGGCATATCAAAGAACCCCAATAATTCAATTTTGATGAAATCAAACAAAGTTTAATTTTGGACCCTTTTGACCTCAATGTGGACCAATTTAAAACGGGCCCAAAATCCAAAAACTTAATACACGGTTAGATTCAGCATATTAAAGAACCCCAAGAGTTCAAGAATAAAACCCCATTGAAATTGGTCAAGAAATAAGCAATTTATACAAAGTATCTTCTTTTGCACAATACTGTGCAATTGAATATTTCTTGCAATTGCGCAATACTGTGAAATTGAATATTTCTTGCTATTGCGCAATACTGTACAATTGACAATTTCTTGCTATTGCGCAATATTGTGCTATTGGATATTTCTTGCTATTGCGCAATACTGTGCAATTGAAGATTTCTTGCTATTGCGTAATACTGTGCAATTGAAAATTTCTTGCTATTGCACAATACTTATTATATAATAATTTACACATCCTGTTTGGTGTGTATCTCCTGCCATATCATTATTATTTGCTTTTAAATATAAATCAGAAATAACCAATTTAAAATGGAAAATTTTAAAGAAAAAAAGGAAAAAGGAAAAAAAAATCCCCCAAATTTTTGAACCCCTTATGATTCATCACCCCAAACTCAATCCCAGCCTTCCTTTGAGGTATGGTACCTTGCAGTACAATTTCAGAGAGATCCATACACTTGAACACAAGTTATTGTCTGAAACTAGAAAATGCTTATTTTTGGCCCCTTTTGGCCCCTAATTCCTAAACGTTTCAGGCAATTACCCCAAACTCAATTCCAGCTTTCCTTTGTGATATGGAACCTTGTAGTACAATTTCAGAAAGATCCATACACTTACACACAAGTTATTGTCATGAAACTAGAAAATGCTTGTTTTTGCCTTTTTGGCCCCTAATTCCTAAAATTTTGAGGCAATTACCCCAAAAATCAATCCCAGCATTCCCTTTGTGATATGGAACCTTGTGGTACAAATTCAGAGATCCATACACTAACACACAAGTTATGTCTGGAAGTTACAAAATGCTTATTTTGGCCCCCCCTAATTCCTAAACTGTTGGTACCATAACCCCAAAATCAATCCCAACCTTCCTTTTGTGGTATTGAACCTTATGGCAAAATTTCATAGAGATCCATTCACTTAAACTAAAGTTAGAGTGCGAAAACCAATGCGTCTTCGGACGACGACGCCGGACGACGACGACGACGACAACGACGACGCCAACGTCATACCAATATACGACCGCAAAATTTTTTTGCGGTCGTATAAAAACTTTAACCACAGAGTGAATATTTGTGGACGCCGCTGCCACCGACGGAATGTAGGATTGCTATGTCTCGCTTTTGCGACAAAAGTCGCAGGCTTGACAAAAATATGCAAGTGTTTGGTTAGTGTAAAAATATGCAAGTGTTCGGTAAACAGGAAGTTGTTGAGTGATGAATCTGAAAACGCATCACACGGTATAGCTGTCTTATATAAACCCTGAAACCAAATTTCAGAAATCCTTATGATGTAGTTCCCGAGAAAGATGCAACAAAAAATATTCATGGGACGGATGGACAGACAGACAGAGGTAAAACAGTATACCCCCACTTTTTTAAAGCGGATGGTATAATAAATATATAGAATTCATATTTAAGGTAGTATTCGGGTATAAACAAACTAGAATATATGTCTTTATAACATATGCCTAGCTTGCACAATCACATTTCTATGTTAAGTGAACTGTGATATTTAGGTAAAACCTTTATTGGAGTTCAAATTATAATGAATATCTGTAGTAAATTTCAAGTTGATGTGACCATAACTTCAAGGTAAAATAACTTTACCAAAAACTAACCTGATAAAGGACTGCTATACAGATCAGAAAACATAATGCCCCTTTACTCTTTTAGATTAGGTATGAAAATGATAGAATAGAATGCTAAAAAAATGTTGTATAGGACATGTTCAATAACTTTGACTTGACCTTAAGTACCTGACCTCTCAGTTGTGTCTTCTTTATAAAAACATGTGAAAATGTAAATGATGTTGACAACTGTAGTTTAGACAACTATCCCACAAATATAAATGAATCCAGAGTTATTATATTACACACACATACTACTTATATAACTATCTACATATATAAACTGTAACATAGTCATAGTAAGAGTTCAATACTGTAGACTGATTTATTTGATTAAATCTATTTTGATATCTTGCAAAATGGTACTTCCACCTTTCATACATGAATTTGCCCATAAGAAAAATAGTTAAATATCTTCTCAAAAGAGAAGCAACTTTTACATTTGGAAAAATTGCAGATAACTTTTGACTTCAGAAAAGGAAATTAATGAACATGACCATTTTTTGGTGTACTTGTAACAGTTTCATCTTGATTCTATTAAAGACCAGGAAATATTGATCAATTTAAGTTTTTCTCAATTAAAATCAGGTAAAATAATAAATATGTGTATCTTATCATGCTTAGAGTCTAACAAATTTTTAGTTCTCCAAAAATGTTTCCCCAAAGAATAGAAAAATTTTCATCTTTACCAATCATGCAGAATTTTGCAATAAATATGATATCATTGATGATGTTTCGTGTGCATTTCAAATCACTTCTTACTTAAATCTTTACCTGATTATTTTCTATATCTCCGTCATTGCCATTTTCCTCATCATTTCCTGATAAACTACTACTGTCTGATTCTGAATCTGATTGTTCCTGTAATATTCAAAATCATTTTGAAAATCGTCAAGATTACACCTTCAGCAATACCAAGACAAATGCTAAGGTTTAAATGATTCCTGTTTCACTTTTTTTAAGAACTTTCGAGGAATTTAAATATTTTATGCCAAGTTCAAATTCCGATAATTTTTTTTTATGGTAAATGAATTAGGACAACACTAATAAACCTTGCTATTCAAAGTCGGTCTTACCACTTGTTTTTTCTTCTTTTTAGATATTTTATCCTCCGTATCTGAGTTCAGCTGCCTCTTTTTCCCTTTAACAGGACTATCTGTATCCTTCTATACAAAATAAAATAAACATTGATGGGCTAGTTAACTCTATTTATAGATTATCGATGGTTTTTCATACAAGGCGTTCTCAGCTACAGTCTCATCCAAGGTTCAACCAGTAACCTAGCTACACAATAATTTATGTATGAGTATAGTGCATGAGTTTATTTTCAGTGTTGCTCCAGATCCGTCGAGAGTTGAATATTTTTCTATATTTCATTTCTTGAATTATTTAATCTTGTTATTACATTTACCATGGGCTATTAAACATGTTAAATGGAAATAAAGAAGAAAATGAAAGGAACTATAACTTTTTCTATGCATTCTCAATTGTTGATGCAACGTCATCGACAATGTCTCTACAACATTTATTGTTGTATGACGTCAGAGGTGTGAAATTATCAGATTTAATTACATGTGAAATTATGGGTTTTTATTTCACTAGGAAATCATGGTAATTTATTGCAACCAATGCAATAAATACTGGGAATAGTTTGTTTTTTTTTAAACAAAAGAGTTGTCTATCTTGTTTAAGGGTACAGAATTATATACCTTATCTAATTTAGTCAGAGGTTTTTTTTTTAAAACCAAAAAGTTGTCTATTTGTTTAAGAATACAGAATTACATACCTTATTTAATTTAGAGTCAGAGGTTTTTTTTTTAAACCAAAGAGTTGTCTATCTTGTTTATTGGTACAGTGTTACCTACCTTATTTAATTTAGAGTCGGTACTACTATTGCTAGTTGTACTATTCTCACTTGGCGATTTAGGTTCAGAATTTTTCTGAAACACAGAGTTATCTACAATATCTGGACTACTATTACTATTATTTCTATCTTTCTTTTTCTTCTTTACCTGAAATCAGATATTAAGAATACATAACAGAACTGACTTAAGGATGTACTTAGGTCAGGTTTAGGAATTTTTGTCAGATGTTCGTCCTCCTTGGTTTTTTTCCTACGATACAGGGTAAAATATTTTGCCCCATAACACCCATTTTTCTTTTCATATAAGACTTCAGTAGCTCATAAAAGGTCATTTACCAAAATTTAAGCAGATTCTAGATTTCTTTTCTTTCGATTTGAGACCCAAATAATACCAATGCAAATATAAGGTAAAAGTCAAGAGTCTTTTCCCGCCATTTTTTAAAACTAATCTTGAAAAGGAACTCCATAACCTAATCAATATTTTTAGCTTATTTTGTTCCTTAACTAATGCTCAACTGACTTAGAGTATCAATTTTAAATTCTAGATTTTTTTAATTTCACCTAAGTACAGCCTTAAGTTCTATTAAACTCTGTGGTCTGGTTATAGCATGCTATCTGTCCTAAAATATGGAAGGTCACTGCTGTATCAAACTTAGCAATTGTAAACATGATTTTTGCTGTAGAATTGTTAGTTTGAGCAGTAAAGAGTAAAAGTTTATTCAGTTTTGTTGTGTACAGCTTCAGATTTAATTAGTCTTTTTCTTCTGTAGCTTTTTTTTACTACACATCTCAAAGCTGAACTTGCATGTCATTCTTATTTTGATGAGTTTTCATTTTTGTTTTGCTTTTTATTTATGATGAAGTTTTTAATCCTAAATATCATAAATTTAATTATATATATGAATGTCTTTTAACTTTGAATCTTAAGGAGAAATAAATATTACACGTACAAATACAAGTATACCATAGTTTGTATAGGTAATAAATTTTCATTTTATTTTCATTTCCTTCACTTAAATTCCTGTTCATTACAAGTAATTGAAAAGAATCTTAAAATCATTGTGAAACTTACAGAATCACGCGTTTGTCGTGTTCGCATGTCTTGCTTGCCACTCAAAGAATCTTCTTCTTTGACTGGCTTGAACAAAAAGGAAGGATTTTCTTTTGGACTGTCTAGGGGGCGCTCTTCCCCATATCGTTTGAAATGTAGACGACAATCTGTACATCGTAAGCCTTTATCTTTTCCGGCATGGTGCCAGTCTTTGGAAACTGAAAGAAGAGATGTTATTGTGTTGTCACCAGATGAGGATTTTTTTAATCAACAGCAAGAACATATCCTGTATTTACAATGTCAAATTCTAGTATTATTCATATCATTTTTCTTTTAAGTTTGTAATCTGTTTATGAACTTTTAAAAAAAGATGTATTGGTGGAAAGTTAATTGTGAACAAATCCTCTACAGAGCAATTGTGTCAGAACCTAAAATTAGAGTCATTTGGGTAAACCCTAACCACACATTCTTTTTATTTTTTTGCCTTATAACCAGGTCAGTTCAACTTTCATCATCATTTATTATACAAATTCTTACATGCAGATCTCTGTTAAGGAGAAGAAGGTTGATTCAGGTGAATTTACATTACTAGTTATATTTGAGTTTTCAATTACAATTAGTTTGTTTATACATGTTCAAAACTAAACCAACTAGTAACCAGAAGATTTCCACTATGCTATGTGGTTTTTGAGGGGTACTAGAAAAACTGTTCAAGAAATATGTGAGGGTCTGGACAGGGGTTTTATAAAATAAAGAATAATGAACAAAATATACAAAATAAAGAAACAAATAAAAAAAAGGAATACAGAAAAATACAGAAAAAATAAAGAATAGAAAAATATGCCAAAAAAATAAAGAATAGAGAATAATGGGGTGCCAAAATATAATGAATTGAGAATAATGGGCAAAAAAAATTAAAGAAGAGAGAATAATGGGCAAAATAATTAAAGAAGAGATAAAAATGGCCTAAAAAATTAAAGAATACAGATTGTAAGACCTCCATCCAGGCCATTGTATGTTTTGTAAATTTCTTCTACACTTTTTGCAGTCCTTTAATATATTAAAAGCTTTCCTTGTTATAAAGTTTGGACATTTTGTCCATTGAATAGTGACCTTTATATATGTATTGTTTGGTAGCTGTCTTATTAACCTTTATACATCTATTGTTCATATTTGTTCCAACATAATACTTAAAAAAATATACAAATTAGAAAAATAACTTTTCCTCTATTTCAAAAACATCTGACAAATGATAATATTAAACTATTTCTATTAATAGCTTATTAACATACAGAAAGGAGGAGATAACTCTACCTGTTGTTAAACAATGACGACATGAGTATCCAGATTCTCGGCTGCCTCCACTGTCGTCAGAGTCCTGATCAGAACATTCACTGGCAGAACTGGCGTCCACTGCAATATAAAATGTGGTCAGTGTCAATATGTAACAAGAATGTGTCCATAGTACACAGATGCCGCACTCGCACTATCATTTTCTATGTTCAGTGGAAATTGGGGTAAAAACTCTAATTTGGCATTAAAATCAGAAAGATCATATCATAGGGAACATGTGTACTAAGTTTCAAGTTGATTGGACTTCAACTTCATAAAAAACTACCTTGACCAAAAACTTTAACCTGAAGCGGGACAGACGGACGGACGGACGGACAGATGAACGGACGCACAGACCGAAATTTTACCAAAAATCTGAAAAAAAATACAGTACTGCTAATAAGAAAAATACTTTTATAAAAACATATTTAGATTGCTATTAAAGTGTTTTAGCTTTCAAGTTTTGGTCAATTTAACTAATATTTCACAATTTCAGTCCATTAAACATAGATATATTAGATCTGAGCTATAAATCAGCAAAAATACCCTCTACTCTCTATGGGTTATTTTTTTTTACCTCATCTGTAAAAGAAGCTTCATAATATTTCACCAAAAACATGGACTTGAGGTGAACAGATAACTGATGAGGACCCTCATTAAAAGGTCTCTCTACTTCAAATTCATGAGTCATTACAAGACGATTATGTACGAAAAGTGTTACATACTTTTACACTGTCCCTAAAATTGTATTTTGAAATGATGCTTTTTTTCTTTGAACAAAATAAATCAGCAAACAAAGTACAGATTCTAGTCAAACTTTCTAATCATGGCGCAAGGTACTTCAAAGATATTTTCACTATTTTCCGCTAATTTTCAAACAAAAAAAATTTTAGCTTCCCCGTTTTATTAAATGAGAGTGTATGGTGACCCCTAGATGGTCATTTTACCCTAAGCTATTGGATTGCTGTCTCACTCATGCTTATAATATATCTCTTCTCATTTGAAAGTACTATTGAAATATAATCTAAGGTTAGAACATTTCATGTACCACCCATAAATTCTTTTCTTGGCTGTACTTTTATTTTTAGAATACTGCAGATTCATTTATTTCATTGGTAACAATTTTCATGGATTGAGGTAAACTTGCCTTTTTGTGGATATATCTAATTTAGAAGTTTTGCTATATTTAAAGTCTGCCTACATTCCTATAGACAAATTTAAATTCATTGAACTGTACCCATGAAATCAACGAATAATAATGAATCTACAGTCTGTTTGCTCTCCAGTCCAAAGACTAGCATAAGTTCACATGTATTAACACACATGACACAGGAATCAATACATATCTCACGTCTTATCTAAACGTACTTAACAAATTTATATGTTATTTTTTTACCTGATCAAACATACGACAACATGTTCTTTTAGATCCCACACTACATGGAATATGCAGTTTGTCAAAGTTTATAATGTACAAAGACTTATAATTGGTCCATATGTTTGTTCAGGCCAAACACTCGTTCTTCATTTCGTTTCGATTTAAAGCCGATTAAATTCATATGACAGGTTCATTCAAATATCAACAAATACATAAAGTCGATTTAAAATCTTTCTTTTAATAAGTATGAATTATGTAAAAGTTTAATTAAAACTTCAGCAAGCATTGCAAGTAAGATCTTATCTCTCTGATGAACTACTTGACAATCCACAATCAGAATGGAGAAGGCCTATATATCCCTTTTGTATGAGAAATGTAAACAGAAGAAAATTTTAAAGAACTCAAAACAAGATTTTCCATATCAGTCAATTTTGTTCCCAGAGAAGGCAATTTTTTTTTTAAAAGAGCTGTCTAACAAATTGTCAGGTCCAAATAATCATAAATGATACTGACTTATATTGCTGCTCCTACATATTTAATTTTGGTCACACAGTTTGCAAATTATAACAAATTCTAACACTGGAGGAAAGGTACTCAACTAAAATTTTGAAAATATACATTAGTCCTGTAAAAAAATCTCCCGCCCTGATACATGTTCCCCAAGTTGTACACACAAATTTTCCTTCCACTCAATTTTTTTTTTTTTTTTTTACAAAATTATCTTTCAAAATGAAGGTAGACATTATTCACTGCATTTTCTAACATATTCTTTTGATTTTATGATGGTATTTTTTTAAAGAAAATGAATTCAAGCTGAGTTTTCTATTACTGTTACAAAAATGAGTTTACAGGCAAAAAATTTAGAGTTTTTGTTACAGTAAGAAAAACAGTTCTCACAGACAAAAATCACATTTAGCTAACAGAGACCAATTATATAATTCATAATTCATAAATCTAATTCACAGATAACCAATCTTATTTGTGTTTCACATCAGATGGAACATCTTAGGGGAGATATGGGATGGATATGTGACTTACAGAATTCACTAGATGCTGGTCTTTGTGATCGTGTGTTTCTTTTAAAAGCTGGTCTCTTATGTCGTCTCACAGGCCTGTTTGTGGCAGCACTTGGGGTCTTTTTCCAGAAATAATAATACTCAACTAGTTCACCCTGAAATTAAAAATGTACAATATACAACACATGATAAACAATGATATATTCCCAGGCATTTACAATGTAGTTTTTACCGGTAAAATGATTTGAGGCCATCTTTAATTTCAGAATGCACCGGTACCACGTTTTCAAATATGTGATTACCAGTGAGAAATAATGAGTGAAAGATCTGTTCATGCTGCTCGTCATTTTGAAATAAAAATTTGTGGAGATATTCCTCGATGATAAAAACCAAGCAATAATCATTTTTGGAACAACATTTTCAAGAACAGTACAGCATATGGATACTTTGAAGGACATATTGCACCAGGAATGCAAAGAACTTTATTATAGTAAGAATAATTCTTATACATGTATCAAGAAACTTTAGAAAAGAACTCCATGTGAACATAAATCTTCAATGACAACCTTCCTAAAACAATCTTTACAATGACTGACGCAAAGGAATGGGGTAGAATTCCTTTAAATAAAGGCAATAGTAGTATACCACTGTTCAATAGTCATAAATCAATTTAACTGAAACAAATCCGAGTCACAATCCAAAACCGAGGGAAACACATCAACTATAAGAGGAAACAAAACAGAACAACAGAAACACTGAACTACAACAAAAACAAACGCCAACATACATAAAAACGAACTATGTGATAACAACTGCCATATTCCTGACTTTGTACAGGACAGTTTAAGAAAAAATGGTGGGTTGAACCTGGTTTTATGGCTAGCCAAACCTCCGGCTTATATAACAATGTTAAAAATACCGCTAAAATGACAACATTACGTGACAGAAACTTCATCTCTTCAAAAAATGTTAAGCTGGGACTATAACCAAGGCCAGTACTTTGCTGGTTACTCATCTTCCTAGGTTGGGGGAACTAGCTGGTATCTTTCATATGAATACATGTTAACTTCTGACATCTAAATTATACTGGCTATAAACCATCACTCAGTTCATATTCCAATCATTCTATAATTTAATGTCTTTTCCATGACTAAACAAACTAAACAGCAATGTCATACACTGTGTGTTTTGTGCATATCAAATAAATACTTTTTTAATGAATATAGTAATTTTACAATCCCAGAGCTTGATAATGCAGCAATGAATTTTAATAATTCATTGAGTTAATAAATTTCTATGACTTGTCAATGATTTTCCATTTTTCATTCAGAATTTGAAAGGGCAAGACTGGATATATAAAATAGTCCAACAATTTTTTTTGCCTCCCTCCGCTCAGCAGTACATGTTCTGCCCTCCCTGGCAATGAACAAATCAAAAAGTTTTGCAGAACAACACTTGGTAGCTTGAAGGATTTTGAGGCCATATATAAACCCCAAAAAATAAATCTCTTTTGAAATATTGTTTATGAAATTCTAGATAAACTATTTATCATTAGTAAAACCTTTTAAATACAAGGGATACTTTTAAAAATGCCACACACAGAATATATAGTATACTGACTATGTTTTCATTATACAATGTAAGGTCAAAAGTCAAACCACAAATATTTAAAATTTCAACTGTTATTGGTTTATGTACCATGACATTTCTACCACATAAGCACTGTAATATGACCTTTATAATGTGATTGTCAAAGGTCAATTAAGTACCACTGAATTAATATCTTGGCTAATGGACTGTCAATCTTAGTACACTCAGGAATTCTGTGGTGATACAATGCTGTAACCCTCAGACAGAGAAGTTGACCTTAGAAAGTCATTTTTTAAGGCACCATTTGGTTTTATAGTGCCCAATGAATTTAACTGACTTAAGATTTTAGAGTTGATTTGTCAGTGAAACAGCAAACCACCTACTGAAGTTTTGTATATCAGAAACAGATATCTATAAGTATTATAGCTTTCAATGATGCATGATATCCAATCTATATGAATGAAGTGTACAAATCTCAATGAACTGAGAAAAAGAAAGAAAAAGTTGTTCACATTAATGTGACTATGAACTAAATGTGAACAGGTTTATTGTAGTCACAATCTTATAATTCATCAGAAATATCCCAAATAAAATATTCAAATATTTAAATGACCAAACTGATATTCCAGCCTTATTTTGTGATTTCCTGAAGTATAAACTATATCTTTTTCATATCTTTATAATTTGTTGAACGTTATCTTCCTGGAAGATGTTCTACTGACAGTAACTTTCTATCTTTTTTATCTCGTTTTTTTTTTTCTTGTAATATAAAATAACATGCCAAGTGTCTCACCTTCAGCAGTCAGCAGACATTCAGAAAGGTGCATACCATATCAACAATAATTACCAATAATGATAATCAGTCAGTGTAATGACCCCAAGCTGTCAAGCTCTATTAGATATCAGTCAAGCATAAATTGTTACTTATAGCAGGACAAGCCCTTTAACAATTTCTGTTTATACCACTGGCATCCATATTGTTTGTGTACATCAATACACAATGTTTACCAATTCAATTACAAAGCATTTATCATGTTTACAGCTAGATCTCATTAAAGTCAAACTATCTAATTCACGGCTTTTCATGTTTTTAAAAACAATCCCACAAAGACAAGTTTTTTCTTTCCTTTCTTCCTGCACATTGATTTAACATAATAACATTTAATAGGTATTCATTGACAAGGGGAATAACACCAAATAAACGTCCAGTCGACCGATTACTAGAGGTGAAAATGTCAATACAAATATTAAATGAGTCAACTTACACTATATGGTGACAGTTCTCTACAAAAAATCTCAAATTAGCATACAACACTAAAGAATACATTCCAAGTGAAGTGACTTCTGCTAAAACCAATATGGCCGCTTGTTCTTAGCCTCACAATCATACTAGCATAACATCCATACAGGCAGTTAAAGGGAAGGCTGAACAATTCATCAGACATTTCCCAGTATAAGAAGTGAAATATAAATGTTAGCAGGGCAGGTAGCTTGCTTTCTCGCTGTTGGCAAGATAAAATACAATTAAAGAAGGTAAACGACAACCGCTGAGTTGATTTGATTAAAAACCCTGTAAAACTTTTAACTTTTTGAGTATATAATCGTATCTATGTTGATGTTAATAATACAGGTTAATGTGCTTGGATATTACCCACTGAAAAATTAGTCATGCATTGTTACCCTGAACTATACAAGGATATCTTTGGAGGGTAAAACGGATGTTGACTCTTACAACACACTTTATAAAAGTGACAAGATTTATAAAAATCCGATTAGGATTAAGCTGCTACTTACATTGGTAGACATGAAAGTTCATAATTTGTTTTCTCAAATATGAAAATAAGAAATTCAAAATTTATCAGATTTTACTGTGATTATTCACTAACACATGATTATAAATGGAAAATTGAAAGTCCATCTTTATAACAAATAATTTAATTTTTCATTACTTATAATGCTTCTTGTACAGAGCCCTGTGATAATGTAAACAGTTCATTTTAAATCTAAATAGGGTCATAATATACAAGAAAGAGTGTGAAGCAGAACAATGTTGTAACAACATTTCAAGCTAAAAATGATATACTGTTAATTCATTGATACATGTATTCATGGGATGCCAAATTTTATGGATTTCATGAGGTCTCCACTTGAACGAAATTCAATTTTTCAGATACTTTAAAAGAAGCAAAAGATAAGACCATGAAATTACATACCCTCAAACAGCAGATTTGGTCGTTATATAAAGAAAAGTGCAAAAGTGAGCAATGTTGTACCAAAAATTCAAGCTACAATGATATACATGTTGAATTAATACTGTTTTTAAAAGCTTGCTGAATTTTATTCCTGATTGCTTTTTATACTGACATCTATATTTTGGCAGGACTTCAATAGTCAGTAGATAATTTTAAGAATGGACTAATCATAACCCTTCCAGAAAATATCTTTTTTTTTAAACATTAAGTTCTGTTTCTTGCAGACATGGAAAAATGAATATGAATGATAGATGTTGAGTATAAATGTCAAAGAGACAGCAAACCAATACAAAAGTAATCAAAAGACAAATGGAGGGCAACATACAGTATATACAATATAGACAGGTGACCATGCAATATGTAAAGCCCTAAATTGTCCAAGTCTTTAAAGAGTAAACAAATCAATTGGAGATCTGCCAATAGAACACAATTCTCCAAATAAGGAAAAACATCTAGATATGACTACTGACAAAGTTCCTGACTTGGGACAGGCAGAAGAAACTGTGGCAGGGTTAAATTAGTTTTTGTATGTCTATAAAAGATCCGCATAGATGAAATAAGCATGTGTCATAGATCAAACTTATTCATTCAGTGTATATTTACTTGTTTTTGTGTATTGTCTTTTTGATCGAGTTAAGCCATTTCAATTGATATTTTATTGTGTGTCTTTCAATGATGTAATGTTATACCGCTAATTTAGGTTTGGGTGAAGGTTGGCGCCTGTTAAAACGTTTAAACCTGCTGCATTTTTATGCACCTGTCCTAAGTCAGGAACCTGTTGTTCAGTGGTTGTCGTTTGTTGGTGTGGTTCATAAGTGTTTCTTGTTTCTCGTTTTTTATATAGATTAGACCGTTGGTTTTCTGTTTGAATTGTTTTACACTAGTCTTTTTTAGGGCCCTTTATAACTTGCTGTTCAGTGTGAGCCAAGGCTCTGTGTTGAAGGCCGTACTTTGACCTATAATTGTTTACTTTTTACACATCGTGACTTGGATGGTTAGTTGTCTCATTGGCACTCATACCACATCTTCTTATTTATATATATACTAACTTATTTTCATTTCATCACTATTGACCAACAGGACAATTTTTTAATACCAAGTATAGTTTATTCCTTCAGCTTAATGATTTCAATTTTCCCTGACTGGTTGTCTGGGTTGATTATTTGTTATAATGAATGTGTGGTTCGTTTGATCTCGGTTCTTCATTGGTAAAAATTCAATTATGACGTAAAAATTATCTTGCTTTCCTATTAATGTTCTATTGTGATGTCACAAAAAAAGGCGACCTTGCCTGATGGCGTCACATATAAAGACAACATCTTTTTGCAGATCATTTAAAAAGAAAGATTAAGTTTGTCTTCATATTGTCCTTAAATCATTAGAGAGATCCATGACCACTGAATCTCACGCAGTATTATATTTCTCCACTCTCGACAGTTAAATTTTAAATATTTAAAAACATGGGAAAGCCTCATGTTTTAAATATCAAAATTTAACTGTCTTGAGTGGAGAAATATTATATGACATTTGATGCAGTGATAGATATAAAAAAAGATGTGGTATGATTGCCAATGAGACAACTCTCCACAATAGACCAAATGACACAGAAATTAACAACTATAGGTCAACGTACGGCCTTCAACAATGAGCAAAGCACATACCACATAGTCAAATATAAAAGGCCCTGAAATGATAAATGTAAAACAATTCAAACAAGAAAACTAAGGGCCTGATTTATGTATAAAATAATGAACGAAAAACAAATATGTAACACAGCAACAAATGACTACCACTGAATACAGGTTCCTGAATTGGGACAGGCACATACAGAATGTGGTGGGGTTAAGCTAGTTTCTTGGTGCCAAACCATCCCCTAACCTGGGACAGGGGAGTAACAGCACAACATAAGAACAAACTGAATCTATATGTAATAGATGGTTTTCATTGTCTTGAGTGGAGAAATATTGTATGACATTTGATGCAGAGGTAGAATCTATATGTAATAGATGATTTTCATTGTCTTGAGTGGAGATATATCATATCATGTTTGATGCAGAGGTAGAATCTATATGTAATAGATGGTTTTCATTGTCTTGAGTGGAGATATATCATATCATGTTTGATGCAGAGGTAGAATCTATATGTAATAGATGATTTTCATTATCTTGAGTGAAGATATATCATATAACGTTTGATGCAGAGGTAGAATCTATATGTAACAGGTGATTTTCATTGTCTTGAGTGGAGATATATCATATCATGTTTGATGCAGAGGTAGAATCTATATGTAATCGATGGTTTTCATTGTCCTCTTGGTATCTACTCCCTCCTTTTGAAGGCCAGGATGATGATGGCAAACTGAAGGTTACAAGACAGCAATTATTTGTAATGCATTTTCCATTGGGTTTCAGTAGTGTAAAAAATCAAACTAGAAAAAAAATAGGTAGCACTTCATGTTATTAGAAATGTCAGCATTGTATTACAGAGGGAAAAATGTGGAAAAAGTTTACCTAAATTTTGGTTGTGAGAGAACCTTTGAATTATGAACTTAATGGAAAAGGCAAATTGAATGGTGGCTTAGTTAACAATTGTGTACACTAAGTAAAGTAAGTATTACATTTTCTGAAATGATGATTTAAAAAACAAAATTGATGATCGTAATTAAATGAAAATTAATTTCAACCCTGTATCATTCAATCAGAAGCCACACAGTTCTATTCAGAGTACCTTCTTGGAGTAAAACAGTTGCCAATAAAATGTAAACAAATAATGCCACTGAAACCTGTACATTTCTCTAACTTTTTTCCATCAATTCTAAATGGAGTTCTTTCCCTTAGAACACATTATGATTTCTTTATTTCAAAATGTTTCCAGTTTCCAGAAATAAAACAATGTTGAATCTATTATTTTTAATCAGGAGTTCAATTTCGGATTCCCACACAATTTTATTCTGATTCCATTATATTGGGGTTAATAAGTTGCTGGTAAAATGTATACAAATAATACAAAAGTAGGAGAAAAAGTTGTTTTATCATAAATATATTTTTTTTTACCATTTATTCTAAAATTAAATGATAGGAAGAACAGAAAAATGTGCATCATGGGTAGTCACAGGTGTCATACACCCCCTAGTAATAGTAAAAAATGTTGAAAATTCTACCAAATTTTGAATTAGTTTCTAATGCAGATATTGGAATATTCCAAGTATAATTTTCAACAAAAACTCTTTTATTATTGTTCTTACAAACCTATTTGGGGCGACCTGTATCGTTGTCCTTCTGAAAGTCAAAGTTGCAACAGTGTATCATATTCCAACGAAATAGCTCCTAAGATCACCTTATCTAAAAATTGACTATAACTAAAATCAGTTGGTTGAAGCTGATTTACGACAAGATGATAGTCAAAATTACATTATCAAACACAACTACTAATGGTTGTAAATAAAAACATTAAAAAGCTTGAATTCCGTTTAAAATGGATACATTAAACTTTAAGAATGGGTACAAACCAATCTCTACACAGCAAATGATATCTGCTAATATAAGTATACAGTGCACATCAAAGCATTTATTTTCAATTTGCATGTTCTGCACTAGGAGAATGTCTTCATGATCTTTGTGCCTCGTAAAAATACTAACCGATTATGTAACCAACGGAATCAATGGCATATTTTGCTTAATTATATAGCTCTGATTTTTGGTTGTAAATGTTTATCAATTTAACACAACTATAAGCCACTGCGTTACTTGGTAATGGCAACTAATTATCATTCCATCTTTACTAATTTGCTTTGAAACAAGTTCATCTGTAAAAGGTTTTTCTAAAACAATGAGTATTGTCTTTTATAGCAATCAAAAAACATATTCTAATGCAACTGAACCTGACACAGTGTCTGATATTTTCCCGAAAATCAAGAACCAAGGTAGCAGAAATCGTGACTTAATATGGAATATCCCGAATTCTTCCATCCCTTCAAGAAAACCTAAATTTGAATTCTGATATTAACTTTCAGGAAAAGTTCCTCTAGAAAAATGACAAATTTACAAAGAAATGTCAGAAGAAAATGAGAAATCTTTGAAAATGGTCTCACTGGCAATTTTTATTTCAGTTATAGAATAAATCTTTTAATAAAGTAAATATCAAAGTTTTGAAAAACTGCAAATAAATAAATTTTTGTCATGTTTTTTTATTATTGTGAAAAAATTGGACAGGATAAGTATGACATTTAAAAGAATGAACAATTTCACATTTTAAATCCCCATTGTATGTCCTGATACTCAGTATTCATTATAATCTCACATTTATCTGTCGTTATTCAAAAATTGCATTTATAAAGACACAATTATTTGTGATTTAACAGTATCATGCACCGTTAAACACAACTTTGACTTATTTTGACATGAGCAGACCAGATAATATGCATTTATCTTTTCAACAAAATCAATAGGACAAAATTTCCATTGGATCAAGACGTAAAAGATTTATCACTGATCTAAACAAACATTCTCAAGACCCTAACAAAACTAACATGACACGTAGGAAAATCAATTTTCTCCATTGTTCAACAACTTTGATCCTCATGTTTGCACAATATTGGCTAACTTATTACAAGTGGTAAACTAATTTATTTGCAGATGAACATCAATTCACTTTATGAGCCTCTTTTTGGTCATAAGTGTTAGTAACTCTTTCAGTGTGTTGTTAATGCTGTGATCGTAATTACTCCCGCAAATCATTGGAATACAGAAATCGATTCCATTAAATACTATAATCATGAATATGTCTTTAGGGTTTGTAAAACTTATAGGCACAGGGACCCAGTTATTTAACACCAGTTTTCAATATTAAAAGTTATCAGTTGAATTTTTTTTAAATAAGGCAATTTGTGTTGGCTTCTGGGTAGCAGACAGAATTCTTGATCTTTTAGATAAAATAATGAGGCCTGTATCCAGAATCAGAAGGGTCAAGGGTTGTAACTATAAAACCTCTCTTATTTTCTACCTCAGGAATAGATTACCTTAGGTGTATTTGGTAAAACATTTTAGAATTTTGGGTCCTCAATTCTCTTCAACTTAGTACTTTATTTGGACTTTTTAACTTTTTTTATTACAGCCTCAATGATGAGTCTTTTGTAGACGAAATACACATCTGACTACAAAACTTTTATTCTGGTATCTATAACGAGTTTATTATATAAAAGAAACATATTAATCAAGGCTAAATTGAATGTTTTTGTCATAAAAAAATTGAATGTTTGTCATATAGTGTATTTTTTGTGGACAGACAGAAAGGCTAAATGTTATTACTATAGGCTCTGATTACAATCCCAAATAAAATTATTTTGAAGATTGCATTTCTGATAATTTTTCTATTTTGTCATCAAAGCTTAGATCAATCAACTGGAATTCCTGCCATAATTTCATGCTTCATTGTTGCCAATATCTATTTCATCTATGTGTAATATACAACTAATGCCAAAGTCTATTTCATTACTATGTAATAAACAAATAACTCCATGTGATGTAAGCCATCTACAAAAAAAATTGATCTTTGATTCAGCTGCAGATGTGGCGACAGAACAGTGAAACCTTTCTAATATCAACACTTTCAGACTGAAGATTCTGCTAAAATTGGAAAATCATTGTATATGTGTGTCGTAGAAGACCATTGTATATGCGTGTCCTAGAAAATCAATGTATATGTGTGTCCTAGAAGACCATTGTATATGTGTGTCCTAGAAGATCATTGTATATGCGTGTCCTAGAAGATCATTGTATATGTGTGTCCTAGAAGATCACTGTATATGTGTGTCCTAGAAAATCATTGTATATGTGTGTCCTAGAAAATCATTGTATATGTGTGTCCTAAAAGATAATGTGTGTCCTAGAAAATCATTGTATATGTGTGTCCTAGAAAGTCATTGAATATGTGTGTCCTAGAAAGTCATTGAATATGTGTGTCCTAGAAAATCACTGTATATGTGTGTCCTAGAAAGTCATTGAATATGTGTGTCCTAGAAAATAATTGTATATGTGTGTCCTAGAAGATCATTGTATATGTGTGTCCTAGAAGATCATTGTATATGTGTGTCCTAGAAAATCACTGTATATGTGTATCCTAGAAGATCACTGTATATGTGTGTCCTAGAAAATCATTGTATATGTGTGTCCTAGAAGATCGTTGTATATGTGTGTCGTAGAAGACCATTGTATATGTGTGTCCTAGAAGATCATTGTATATGTGTGTCCTAGAAAGTCATTGAATATGTGTGTCCTAGAAAATCACTGTATATGTGTATCCTAGAAGATCATTGTATATGTGTGTCCTAGAAAATCTTTGTATATGTGTGTCCTAGAAAATCATGTATATGTGTGTCCTAAAAGATCATTGTATATGTGTGTCCTAGAAAATCTTTGTATATGTGTGTCCTAGAAAATCATGTATATGTGTGTCCTAGAAAATCACTGTATATGTGTGTCCTAGAAAATCTTTGTATATGTGTGTCCTAGAAAATCATGTATATGTGTGTCCTAAAAGATCATTGTATATGTGTGTCCTAGAAAATCTTTGTATATGTGTGTCCTAGAAAATCATGTATATGTGTGTCCTAGAAAATCATTGAATATGTGTGTCCTAGAAGATCATTGTATATGTGTGTCCTAGAAAGTCATTGAATATGTGTGTCCAAGAAGATCATTGTATATGTGTGTCCTAGAAAGTCATTGAATATGTGTGTCCTAGAAAATCACTGTATATGTGTATCCTAGAAGATCATTGTATATGTGTGTAATAGAAAATCTTTGTATATGTGTGTCCTAGAAAATCATGTATATGTGTGTCCTAAAAGATCATTGTATATGTGTGTCCTAGAAAATCTTTGTATATGTGTGTCCTAGAAAATCATGTATATGTGTGTCCTAGAAAATCACTGTATATGTGTGTCCTAGAAAATCTTTGTATATGTGTGTCCTAGAAAATCATGTATATGTGTGTCCTAAAAGATCATTGTATATGTGTGGCCTAGAAAATCTTTGTATATGTGTGTCCTAGAAAATCATGTATATGTGTGTCCTAGAAAATCATTGAATATGTGTGTCCTAGAAGATCATTGTATATGTGTGTCCTAGAAGATCTAGAAAATCACTGTATATGTGTGTCCTTGAAGATCATTGTATATGTGTGTCCTAGAAGATCATTGTATATGTGTGTCCTAGAAAATCACTGTATATGTGTATCCTAGAAGATCACTGTATATGTGTGTCCTAGAAAATCATTGTATATGTGTATCCTTGAAGATCATTGTATATGTGTGTCCTAGAAGATCGTTGTATATGTGTGTCCTAGAAAATCATTGAATATGTGTGTCCTTGAAGATCATTGTATATGTGTATCCTTGAAGATCATTGTATATGTGTGTCCTAGAAGATCTAGAAAATCACTGTATATGTGTGTCCTAGAAGATCATTGTATATGTGTGTCCTAGAAGATCATTGTATATGTGTATCCTTGAAGATCATTGTATATGTGTGTCCTAGAAGATCATTGTATATGTGTGTCCTAGAAGATCATTGTATATGTGTGTCAGAGGGATGTGACGTGAGAGATGCTCATTTCCCAAATCCTTTTTTTTTTCCACTTCCCATTTTCCCCTTCTTTTCCCAAGATCAATTTATTTTACCACCTATATCCCACAACCAAAAAGCGTATCAAACCCCTCCTAGAATATGACAGAAAATAAAGGACTTGACACAAAACCTGTACATGCACAGCAGAAAACAGACAAAAAGCAAAAAACAGTGCTTTTATTACTGTTCTTCATCTCTAAGTCACAGAGAGGCCTTCAAAAATGAGTTCATTTTAGACAGGATTCTTCAGACAGATTTCACTGTAATATAAAACAAATGTTCTGAAGAAATAATGGCTTGATCTTGTTTGATTCTCAATGTAATTTCTGTATGATTTAACATATGAGAAAGACGTAAAGGATAAATTTATTTCTCCAATGAACAAACAACCCATTGTTATTAGTTTTTCATTAAATATCTTGTAAGATAAGTTTCTTTAACAATGCATTTCACACATGATTAAGTGAGATATACATACGTTTTATATTGCAACAACCTGTGCCACACATTAAAATGCATTAAATATATTTAGTTTTATTTAATTGCTTTTTTACATCTACTGACCTACAGTAGATATTCTTTTGTCCATAAAATTATTGAGGGGGTCTAAAAAGTGGGTCAAAACCGAATCACCATCAAGTAGAACCTTTATTCAGACATTATTGCAAGTTTATTGAACAATTTACAAAAATACAAGATTAATTATTGCAAGATCAAGAAATGCTGCATTTTAATAGTGCTTTCAAATATTTTTTGGCAAATACCTGTGAGCAACCAATGGCAAAAATTTGTGAATTTACAGTCTTTTATTTCAATTAAAAGCAAAACTCTTCACATTTTAAAATAATTTTAAATATATTTTGGACAAATTTCCTAAGGTTAGATTGTTATTGATAGGGACTGTACTGTCAATAAGGACAAAATCGGAACATTATGATGTAGGAAATATCCTATTTCTTAAAACCTCATGTAAGGAACAACTTTGAGTATGATAGCAGGTGCTGTGTGTTACCTCAATTACCTTTGGGAAACCCTTGTCAAATACAGTTAATGTTTTCTTTCTGCATGAGCAAATACATGTTCCTTGAATGCACATCAAATGATGCAAAATAAAAATTAGCACCATGTGGACAGAACAAACCTTTATGGCATGTATTTAATATGCATTTGATGGGCATTATATGTATTTGTGCACCCAACAAAAAAGGACATTAAGATTTTTATCACAAAATTCTCCTGAATCTGTACATAATGACTATGATGAATTCAAAGGTCAGACAGTGAATACAATAGAGGTAGAGGGGGTTTCTTTTTCACAAATACTTTGCTTACAGTCTTAACTCGATAAGTGAGACAAATAAAGCCAAAGGAATTTTACAAACTGTGGAAGAAACTTTTGTTTATTTACATTTTAAAAGTCACCTTCCCTTTCAAATAATTGAATAACATTGAATAAAACAGATGCAGTTAATGACAGAATTTTGTGAAAATCTTCTGTTAATTTTCATGACATAGTCATTTGAGATGATCTAGAAGAAACAGAAAAGAGATTTTCCACTACAAAACAAAACAGGAATCCTTGTCTTCCCAAACATTTCAACTTTTTATTGCAGGTCCTTTTCTTACTCTTTCCTCTTTTTCTGTGTAGCTTCCCTTCTCTATTCTCAAATTGTTTATGTATCTTTTAATTTTAATATCATAAAAAGTCCAGTAATCTAATTTGCCTTCATTTCTTTAACAGAACTTCAAATGAACAGACTTCACGGACAAACAAAATTACTGGCCAGTATCCATAATATTGCTCTCCTTTAATTAATTTTTGCTAAAAATATTTGTACTTAATAATGACAGGTTTCTCAGGGCCATTCAATGAGATATTATCAGTCCCTTTTAGCTTCCCCTGACTTTTTGCAAGTTTAAAAGGGTATAATTGATGACTTTACGGAAAACGAATCAATATTTCACTTTACAATAAAAGATTTTAAGTCCTATATATTTAAAATGTATGTCTTTTTAAAAGCCTTTAAAACCCATAGTCATTGTATTGGAATATTTGCTTTTATACACTGGGAACAAGCAGTTCACAGTTAAGTGAGAACGAATCTTTAACTCCTAAATAAAACTTAAACTGTATAACAAGCCGATACAAATATTTGTAAACGTCTCAGTTAAATAGTCAACAAAACATTGTTTAGAAAAATAATTGAGTTGAAAATATATTTATAATAAATTAATTTCCTTAAAAATATTTATATCTGTGGACCAAAGATGAAAGACTTCATTTTTCAAGTTTCAGGCCAAACATAATTGATTTTTTATTCCAATGGTTTCTGCAAGAAAAAATGATTTTTTAGGTAAATCTTTATGAAACAACTTTTTTTTTTTTTTTGGTAAATGTGTATTCTCAGTTTCTCCAAAAATTTTATTTCAGAAGTAAGTGACTAATCTCATGCAGAAATTCACACTATTAAAAAAGATTTTCAATTCTGACTTTAAAAATGTCTTCACTTCTGACATAATAGGAACAAGTATCTGGTTTTAATTTTCCTGTTTCTTACAAATTAAATAGATCAGCTTCCCAAAAATGTGTAAAGTTTCATAGTCAGTTTTACATTTCCTGTTTGCACAATATAAAGAGATCGAGGATCATACTCAGGAATAACAGTAAGGGATCAAATTTAGGAACGTCTGCAAGGGATCAGATTCATATACAACTTAGATTGGTTTTATTCAGGAAAATCTGTTGCAATAAAAAAATTCTTTAAACCTAATCTGTACAAAAACTGATGCAGGGAAATCCAAAGAATAAAAATTAATTATTCATGGCCTTCAGAGTCAATTTTTGTCAATATAATTATGTGTTATTCGTGCTGTTACCACACAAAACATGTCATGAATCAATGTAACCGCTACACTTCTTCTAGCTCAACATCATCTCTATAACAACAATGAAGATAGGGGGAAACATCCACTGGGATGATATACAATCATGATAGGTTATTCAATATGTCTCTATATATTGCACAAAAAATCCACTCAACACAGTGAGAAAATCCCACCCCCAGAGGCGGGCTTCAGCTGGCTCCTAATCAAAAGTGTGTACTAGTTCATAGAAAATGAACGTGTAAATTAAGGGCAACAACATATAAAATAACGAGCTGCACCATGAGCGCATGATACACCTGTCGCTTTTTCAACAAATAAAGTTCCATTACTCTTCAATGTCATATCAGAAATTTATAAAAAAAAAAAACTAAAGGGAGCTTATTTTAATAGATATAAACCAGTCACCAAAGTTTCATGAAAACTGCTCAAAGCATTTTTAAGTTATTGTCTGGAAACTGGAAAAATCCCCCCTTTTTATGAATAAAATCCCATAACTCGGAAACCTAAAATATAAAATTTATAAAAATCAAAAGGGAGCTCACATCGATAGATATAAACAATTCTCCAAAGTTTCATGCAAATTGGTATCAGTGTGTTTTAGTTATTGTCCAACATGTCGACGACGGACGGACAGAGATACGTAAAAAGGCGTATAAAAATGTACTTGTTAAAATGAGGATTGAGGATAAACTAATAATTGTGTGCTGACGCAAGTTCTATATGCTGCGCATTTATTTAATCTTCTAAGTCAACCATATCTCAGCAAATACGACAGGTAAATATAGGATTTTGTTTGAATTTATAGTTCGATTTCAACCTGACAAAGTTACATCCAATACCTTCTAAACATCAATGACATAGCTGATTTACTATTCTATGACCATTACCAACAGCAAGGCCTATCTTGTTACTGTAATAATGAAATAATCAGCAAATCTTGTCTCTGAAAAGGGAGTCTGAATAATCAGCAAATCTTGCCTCTGAAAAGGGAGTCTGAATAATCAGCAGTATCTTGTCTCTGAAAAGGGAGTCTGAAATAATCAGCATATCTTGTCTCTGAAATGGGAGTCTGAAATAAGCAGCATATCTTGTCTCTGAAAGGGGACTCTGAAATAATCAGCAAATCTTGTCTCTGAAAAGGGACTTTGAAATGAAATATTGATGATCTACAGAATCATCCCTTTTAGCAGCATCTATATAAACTTACCGTTTCTTTATGTGGCAGTAGCTCTTTTCTAATCTTGAAGAAGTTTTTACCATATTGTCGAAGACCTTTCACAAATCGTTTCTGTAGGAAAAAAATGTAATTATGAGCTGCATGTGATATCACTGACAATGGCTGATGAAAAATGATTTAACTTTGGAATATTATGTTCATTAAAATCAAGAACTATATAAACAAAATTATATCCTTAATTTGGGTTATCTCCCTTTTAAAATTGGTTCTCCCCCTTGTCATCATGTAATTTATGCAAAATAAGGTGTATTGCCATGGTGATATCTACTTTTAGTTCTGTCATATACTATCAAACTGTCATTCACAGATAAAAGTAAACAAATCGTTCTACAGTCCACTCAACTTAATTGCATACCATTAAGGCATTTGATTACATATTTCGTTTAATTGCATAATTTTCTCTCGCATAAAATCATTTCCTATTCATGCAGTAGAGTGACCAACATAGGAATTTTAAAATGCCTTAAATTTTCTTAAAACAATTCTGGTACCTTAAAACACATTCAGTACACCTTTGTGTTCATCACAATTTCTTTGTTTCAGATACATTAAACTTGGATATCTAACATGTTTAGTCCTAGCTACAATGACCCTTGCTATCTATCATCAATCAATCGATATCAACCCTTGGACTCTAGGCCCTGACTCATATTAGTTGTTTATTACATAAAGCACTATGGATTTTACCATGTACTGCTGTCTCTGTAAAACACCTATCTAATCAAATCAAGAAACTAATTTGAGAAATTTGTAAATTTTCCCAGTGCTTTCAACATTTACACATTGTAATCAAAAGCCTTTATGCTACAATTCATCACTCATTAATTTATAGCATTGCTTACACAGACATTAAAGAAAATGGCTGCCTACTAAACCAAATATTTCTACTGCTAAATTAATAATATACTATTTCAGATGATTATTTGCTTAAAAAGTAACAACAAGCTGACAAACTGAAGTCTGTCAAGATAATTCAGTAGCGACATTTTTTATACATTAATTCTATTTCTATGTAGCCATTGGCAAACTATGAATGCATCTCAGGGCAAAAGTCGGATGTTAAAGAGAAATAATGTCAATAAGACAACAGCAAACCAACAAGTAGAACAAACACACAAAAAACATTTGGTATAACATAAACAACTAGACATCATTCAGATGGGAGCCATAACTTGTGGTAAAAAAATTGTATGGATAAGCTGATATGAAGCTTTAGACCTTGACCTTTGACCTAGGAAGTTGTACATACATTATGACAAACCATCTGGTGTTGGTTAATATACATGTCAAGTATAAACTTTGAAATCATAACGGCTCTCAAGATATAGAACGGACATGATCTTTACCATAGTACATGGGGTTGTCAACTGAAACCAAAGTTTTTGATCTTGAACTTTGACCTAGGAAGTTGTACAAACATTATGAGTGAGTGGTGTTGGTTAATATACATTTCAAGTATAAAGTATGAAATTATAACAGTTCTCTAGATATAGAGCGAACACAATTTGTTACCGACGGACAGACAAGTTGTACATACACACACTATAGGGCGACCCGCCAGTGGCAGGGCCATAATAAAAAAAAAAATTTCAGTACAATTTTAATAAAATGCTTCGCTGAGCACAGCCTGATACGACCCCAGAGGTCGAACCCTGAACAGTTGGGGCAAATTTGGACACAATATTCAAGCTTGCTACTGTCTGAATTTGGATTGTGATCAAATTTTTGACATAATATAGGTTTCTGACACAAAATAAATGTGGTCAAAGATCTTATAAATCTATTGTGCAATACTGTGCAATTATAGATTTCTTCTTGAAACTTTTCAAAAATTCGAAATTTTAAAATTTTAAAAAAAATATGAATCCCTTAAAAAAATTGGGAAAAAATTTTCCCCCACCCCCAACTTTTTGAAACCCCCCTTGGAGCAATAACCCCAAAACTCAATCCCTTTCCTTTGGAGTATGGAACCTTGTAGTACAATTTCAGAGAGATCCATACACTTACACACAAGTTATTGTCTGGAAACTAGAAAAATGCTTGTTCTTGGCCCTTTTTGGCCCCTAATTCCTACAGGTTTGGGGCAATTAACCCAAAACTCAATCCCAGCCTTCCCTTTGTTATATGGAACCTTGTGGTACAATGTCAGAGAGATCCATACACTTACACACAAGTTATTGCCTGGAAACTAGAAAAATGCTTGTTTTTGGCCCCATAGCCCCTAAAATGAATCCCAACCTTCTACTTGTGGTATTAAACATTGTGGTACAATTTCAGAGCAATCGAAATACTTATACACAAGTTATTATCCTGAAACTAGAAAAATACTTGTTTTGGGCCCCTTTTTGGGCCCCTAATTCCTAAACTATTTGGACCATCATCCCCAAAATCAATCCCAACCTTCCTTTTGTGGTATTGAACCTTCTTAAAAAATTTCGTAGAGATCCATTCACTTAAACTAAAGTTATTGTCTGGAAACCAATGTGTCTTTGGACGACGACGCAGACAACGACGAAGCAGATGACGACGATGACGACATCATACCATTATACGATCCCAAAAAATTTTTTGCGGTCGTATAAAAAGTGTAACCTGATATATTTAACCTTGGCCTTCACTTTTTCATTTCAAATGTCTTATGAAATATTCATCACAACTGTGGTTAATTATCCATCAACATGAGGTAAAACGCTTTTTTGTCAAACAAGTCAACAGATCATTTTTTGTTTCAAAGTGACATACATATTTTTTTGTCTTTTGGCCCATTTTTCTATGTAGAGCTATGCTTACAACTGATGAAATATTTCACACTTACAGATGTGTAACAAAATATTTCACACTTACAGATGTGTAATAAAATATTTCGCACTTACAACTGTGTAATAAAAAATGACAACTACAGTTGATTAATTATACACCAACGTTTGATCAAATTACCAAAATATGACATTCTATTCACTTGGCCTAAGTTTTCTCTTAACACTGACACATCTGCATCTTTTGTGTGTAAGTCTAATCAAATATTCATAACAAATATAGTGACATGCTCAGTATGTTATACATTACATCAAGGATATTAATGGTTTTACAATTCGTTAGGCAAATATCTAACCATGTATTATTCAACAGTCATCTATAAAAACTTCAAATATTAAGTTATATTTATCCTGAAATTATCCATTATGTTTAATATTGAAATGGTTATGAGTAAAGTCGATTATCTAATGTGGTATTTGGGAAATGACAATTGTAAAAAAATTTATTATCCTGAATTCCATATTTGAGCTGTTTTGTATTGTCTATACTGTAAACGTTTAATGTGCTATTATCATTGTACTGATTTTGCCCATAAAGGTTCCTCTATTGGAAATTAAATTTATCTAACTTATCTTAAATGCAATCAAAGAAAGTGTCCTGTTTAATTTGATCAGGGTCTCACTGAGGGTCTTTTCACTGTCCCTACAATATTGCACAGTATTTCTTTTAGATTTCTTTGCCTGATATAGTTTACGGTTCCAGGCTGTTGATGTAATGCGATGGGCACCTAGCAGAAAAATCTACTCAAATGGATACTAGGGATTGTCATGAACTTGTAGGACTGTGGACTCTCTAATGTTTATTGGAAACCAATTATCATAAAGTTAAATCACGAATTCAAATGTTCAACGAAGTACAAATTGTCTATAGGCTTGTAAGCAGTTTTTTGCAAAACCTTGAAATCCAACTTCCACAGAAATACTAAGTTTTCCTCAATCCGCGAAAATTGGAATCCACAAAAGTAAATGAATCCACAGAAAAATGTGACAATTTGCTCAGTTCTGAATGCTCTAGTAATCTTGAGACGAAAAACAGCACAAAAAGCTGATCCTTTGCTTTTGGAATGTAGACTTTTGGAATGTAGCGATTTTATATGATTAATTGATACTCTCTCTTATTATCTTCAATTGAAAATCCTGCATTAATTGTTGAACCATTTCAATCAAGTTAAATACGTGTGAATAACAAAACCATGAAAGTAAATAAGTTTAACATTTGTATTTAAATATCTGAAGCTGTTCATGAAGTCTTTTAATTGTGTTTGAAAAAATACAAAAAATATTCCTTTCAAAAAAGTTAAAGAGAAAAAATAAAATTAGATGTTTTGTATTAAGCTTAGCATGTAACATGCAGTGCTTCAGTGTATTCAATTATTTTTGAATTATGCAACAGGATGGCAAATCATATTGTGCTTTTTAACCTCAAGAAATCATTTTACGATTCAGTGCAATGTATGCATATCAAAAATATGTTTTTGAGAATAAATTCAATGGTTCAATATGAGAAATTGTACAGCAAATTTATTTATTTCCTTAAAAGATTACTGCTGTATAATAAAATCAATGCTTGAAAAAATCCATCTATAAAACATTCACTATTCATTTGTTAGTAAAAAGTATGTGTAATCCAAATTTAATTTCAACTTTAAACACAAAGGATTTTCATGTTCATTTTCAAATATCATTGCATTTGTATACAAAGCATCATACAGTTGTGACAAAACCACACAAATAGTCTAAAAATAAATTCACTCTGAATTTGCAAGTATGTCATGTGTGACGTTTAATTTCAAATAAACAAAATTTCATGGCAATTGGAATTATACCAAACATCACCACTATTTTAAGTTTGTTATGAAGACAAACTTGAAGGAATAATCTATATTCACCATTCTTATGTGAAACAAATTCTAAATTTAAAAAAAATTATTTTAAGGTCAATAAATATAAAATGTGTTACTTGTTGTACCAAACATTAAAAGTCTGTAATGAAAACAAAAAATAAATATAACATTGATCCTTCATTTTAAAGTATGTGTGACTTAAATTTCAAAAGTTAAATTTAATTATAAACACAAAACCTTAAATATTTATGTGTTTGAATAATGACAGCATTTGTTTTACCAAACATTGTACGTCTGCGATGAAGACTTCACAAAGTCTGCCTAACAACACAAGCAAATGGGTAAATATTTTTACAATTAAGTTACATTATCAAATTGAATACTGGCAAACTGAGATGAAAAATATGTAAATCTGTGTCTACTGTCCTACTGGAAGATACATTAGTAGCAGTAAGTGGATTTTAAGAAGTTAATGTGGTGTCAATGTTGCAATAAATTAATCATTTGTCTGTGATGTTTGACTAAACCTATATGCATTGAAAATAACTGATAATATTTAAAGGACAATATTAATGAATAGATTTTTGTACCTCATCAATGTGTATTGACTGAGGACAAAGAATGAGGTCAATATGTGTTCATTTTATATATCAACAAGTCTTTTAAGTAACACTACATTAAACAGAAGAAATATGAAATTATATGTTATTATGTCATGGACTAAGAACTGAGACTACCATGGGTCACTAACAACTAATCCCTTCCATCTTTTCCTATAAAACTGCACAAGCATTGTATCATACAACTCCAGAATCACTGATGATTTTTCGATTTGCTTTCATATTTATAGGGTGGGGAATCACTTTTCAATTACAACAACTTATTATTTATATTGACAAGCACTAAAAATCCAAGCCAGAGGTCAGTGTTTGAAGGGTACACTTATATAATGACAATTTATAAGGAAGGAATCATAACACACATTTATTAAAGTTGCTGAATTAAAGTAAAAATTAAAATTAAGAGTGATCTTAAACAAGAAAAACTGTGAACTACTGCTCACAGATGATACCCCCACCGAAATATTTCGGTAAACAGGAAGTTGTTGAGTGATAAATCTGAAAACGCATCACACGGTATAGCTGACTTATATAAACCCTGAAACCAAATTTAAGAAATCCTTGTCAAGTAGTTCCTGAGAAAAATGTGACAAAAATTTTCAACTTGGCTATCATGTGTAAAATAATACAAGTGTTCGGTAAACAGGAAGTTGTTGAGAGATGAATCTGAAAACGCATCACACAGTGTAACTTACTTATATAAACCCTGAAACCAAATTTCAAAAATCCTTGTCAAGTAGTTCCAGAGAAAAATGAGACGAAAATATTCATGGGACGGACGGACTGACGGATGGATGGATGGATGGGCTGATGGAAGGACAGACAGAGGTAAAACAGTATACCCACACTTTTTTAAAGCGGGGGTATAATAATTATTAATTGTGAGAGAATATCTTTTGAAAATGAAGTAAACTGTAAATTCAGAAATTATTGCCAGCATTAATCATTGCAATGTTGACCAACCAAAATTTGAGATTAATTATTGCGATTTCAGAAAAGCTGCATACGGATATATGCATCAGATATCAGAATGGGAGTTATTATCATTGCGATACTCACCTAGTCAGATTATTCTCATTATAAAAACCGTGCAATAATTTCTGAATTTACAGTCATTAGTGGGAAAATAATTAAGAGTAGGTCATAGTTGCTGTTTCTTCCTCTCCCTCCACCTCAACTAAAGTGTTAAAAGGCTGTTTCATTTTATTTATCATCTGTTTCCACATTTATTTATTTTGTAAGTGCCAAAACACAATACTGAATGCTATTTATTCTGAACCTGATCATTATCGGAACAGAAATCACAAAGTAATCAGTATATAAGTATGATGGATGAGTTACTAAATAGCTTTCCCAGAAACCCCGTTAACAGCTTTTTCAATAACACCAATCTATTACATCAAATAAACTGCCAATCGTTACAGCGGATGATGAGTGATTGAACGGTAATTGCTTATAACCAGCAAAAAGAAACACGATATGTTACTGTAGGGGTGCTTCTAACAACCAATATCCTACAACGATAAGACGCAGGAGATATGTCCACACCATTCCATGTCTCACTAATAATTGTATCAGAGCAAAATACAGAGTATTGATTTTTTTTCACTAAATCGGAAAATAACAATTGGGTTATTACCACTGAATTTTGTCGAGATGATCCAAAGAGCTGCAATTTCAGTCGATGTTTGAAATCACTATATCAAAGCCGTAGTGATGTATGAAAATGAATCTGATTTTCATCAGGAAAGACAATAACTGTATATTTGATAGTTTTGCAGAGCAATCTATAATCAATATGCTATTTGAGGCTTGAATCAGGATAAAAGTCTAAATGGAGAGATATTTGATGTAAATAACAAATGAAGGCAATCAATGGCTCAGAACTTAGGCAGATATTTCATACAATTACATCCTGTCATAGATTTTTGGACTTGATAAATCAAGATCTATATCACTGAGGATGAAGTTTGAGGTCATTATTAAGCAATGCACACAATTTTGGAAATTATCTATACTGACTATAGATTCGATTATCATTAAAGCAAGTATTAATCCAATAAACATATTTCTGGATATAATAAATGGGTATTGAAAGCGGACAAAGTTTGTAGCCATGAAATAATTTTATAATAAAATAATTGTTTTTTTAATACAGTCAATAGTACAAAAAATGTAAATACATTTCACTTTTTGTATTACTGAACATTGACAGAAGACCTATTATATTATATATCTATTTCAGCCAATACAATAATGTGTCAGAGGACCTGTTATATAATATATCCACTTCAGCCAATATGAAAATGTGTATGACAAAGGACATGATATATTAAGTATCTGTTTCAGCCAATATGATAATTGAGTATTGATAGAAGACCTGATTTATTTTATATCTATTTTGGCTAATATAAATTCTATTTCATTTCACATGGTAAATATGTAGAAAGAGATATATATAAGTATATATGTATATATTGTAAAAATCTTTCAAAATATGCATTTATAACCTAATAATACAAATTATTTTTGCATTCCTGGACATGATACATTGTGTATATTTGACAGCAGAAAGAGTTGATGCCAATAAATATATATATATCCATATATCAATGTGTGTCTTTAAGAAATCTGTTTAATTATAGCTTTATATATAGGAGTCAATTCAGATATTACTAGACCTGATAAATGCTTACTAACCTAAGTCAGTTATTCACAATATACAAAGTGTGCAAAATACTTTAACAATATATCAATATATAAATACATTCAGCTGATAAATGTGAGGAAAAAAGAAAGAAATTTGTTTAAATTATATGTAAAACTAAGTTCTTTCTAAAACACATATAAATGGTACTTTCTGATCAATTCAGAAAAAAAATTATGACACCATGGAAAACACCATAATTGATGTGCCTTTCATTGTTTTTTCTAAAAATGTTCTTACCGAGTCTTCATCTGTCCACTTTTTTTCAATGCTACGAAGGGCCGGAGACTTGACCAGAGCTTGTAGAGCTTTTCCTGTGTCATAGCTGTGGTTATGTAACTGTAAATAACAAACAATTTGTTTATTACAATGCAGCCTACAGATTGATAAAAGTGTTGTGGTGTCAATATCAATCAAACAGCAACACAACAACCCAAGCAAATTAAAGAAAAAATTTGTTTATCAATACTAATAGCAATTTGCTGCCGATAAAAAATAAGTAGAGGCTCCCGGTGCCTGAATTGCCTTGTCTGGCATTTTACCCATTAATTGTTTATCAATATATTTTGGTAATTTTCCTTGAAGCAGGATAAAATAACACTCACTGTATCCATAGCATTAATGGTGGTCTCGTCCATAGAGGCTGCCTGGCAACCATCATCAGTTGAGCCTCCATCACACATCCCTGTAAAGGCTGCCACACTTCTGTAATTATAATTAAGAACTGTTGACATGGTTATAATTAACAACTGTTAACAAGGAGGCAATGACAATTAACAACTGTTAACAATTAGGATCTTCAAAATAAAACATTTCACAAGAGCTCATTACCTTTGACATGTCAACTTGATATCATCACTGTTTCAAAATCTTGTGCATACTGGGTAATATTTTCAAAAGAGTACCTCAAAATGTTGTGACTGATTAACATAAACAGTTTACACAGAGATATATCTCGCTTTTTTGTAATTCTGATAGTATTATGCAAATGTTGCAATTAAAATATTTAAACTTGTACATGATGCAAAACATTCAAATGAAATGAACCATGACTGAAGGGGCAGGCCCAAGTAACTGCCATGAAAACAAGAAATGCCAAAGCATATAAACTTCATAACAAATACCACTGACTTACCAGAAGTGGCTTCCTTTAAACTAACATAAACACACACTTGTTAACTATGCCAAAGTTTTAAAAGTCAATAAACCACGATGATGGGGCAGGGCAGTATATTCTACATAGAAAAGATCTACACAATACAGATTATGATCTTGTTATATTTATCCCCCTCCCTAATTATGCTAGATTCTCGTCTGGGACTTTTAATATTCTGTATTGTAAGCTTACCTTGCAGCTCTAAGATACATCATCAAGTCCCCATCCACAACAAGCATAGGCCTCCATTTTGGGACCTCCCATGTCTCCATTTTTTCCGGCATCTGTGATGGTGACACATTCTGCTGACAGACGGGTAAACGAGCCTGAAATAAAAAAGAAAATATTTACATTTCTGACCAAAAAAAAAAAAAAACAAACAACCACAATATGAACATTTTATCTCTTACCATTTTTAATCCCCCTGCCCCTCTAAACCTTGGTAAAATAAATGGGGTATGTGTCCATGGGACACAGATGATGCCCCTGCTTGCATATAATGTTATAAAGGGACACAACTCAAGAATGGTAAAAGGGACGCTACCCAAATTTGTACTTGATCTGAGTTTTGTGGTAATAAGCATTGTGTATAAGTTTCTAACATTTGGTTGAGGCAAACTTGTGTATAAGTTTCATAACATTTGGTTGAGGCAAACTTAAGTTAGAGAATGGAAACGAAAAATTCAGCAATTTTTCCATTTATAAAGGGCATAACTCTAGAAAGTTAAAAGTGACGCCACTAAAATTCAAACTTGATCTGTTTTTTGTGGTAATAAGTATTGTGTGAAAGATTTATAACATTTGGTTGAGCCAAACTTAAGTAAGAGAATGAAAACGAAAAATTCAGCAATTTTTCCATTTGTAAAGGGGCATAACTCTAGAAAGGTAAAAGTGACACAACCCAAATTCAAACTTGATCTGTGTTTAGTGGTAATAAGCATTGTGTATAAGTTTCATAACATTTGGTTGAGGCAAACTAAAGTTAGAGAACAGAAACCAATTTTGGGACGTACAGACATATGGATGTACGGACGTACAGATGGACAAGGGTAAAACTTAATGCCCCCTCCGCTACGGCGGGGGCATAAAAAAAACACTGGATGTGAAAGTAAAGGTTTGAGAATTTCTACACATCCAGTTAAATCAATTTAAAATCTGTGCCATTTATCAAGTATTAGATTTTGTGACTATTTATGAATAATATCTTTATATGCTATAATCTCTGCCTGAAATGAAAATCATCCAATAACTCTCCCGCCATCACCTCAATCAACATAAGTGTTAAAGATTGTGTCACTTTAATAATCTTCTAGAGACATTTGCCAAAGATTTCCTTGTTATATAAGTTTTTTCCGTTTGCCTGGGGATTAACAGCTAATATTTAATTCACTTCTGTTTGTGCCAGGGGACAGAAAATATCTGATTTACAGCTGTATTGTTGTATTATATTAATTTACTATCTCGTTATATAACTACTGTCTAAAGACAAACACACATATTAAGTATGTATAAAAGGAGATATGGGTTGGGGTATACTTCTATAAGACAGCAAACCAATGACACTAAAAACACAAAGACTCTAGTTATCAACATTTAGCTTTAAATAAGACAAGTTGTACAGAATAAGTGTGTGTTTGAGAAGACTTTGGTTCTAACATTAGCCGTGTTACATATTCATAAAATGTAAATTTACAATGTAACTACAAGCTTTCCTTCAATATTAACTTCATGATGTCTTTTCGTGTTTATTGTGTTGTTGGTATGCTGTCTCATTGACCTACTACTATAAGGGTGTTTAGCGACCTTGACTACCCATGAGGGTCTTACACAGTTGGCCCATCATTGACCTATTCCCCAAATACCCTTTTATACATTTCTACTAAGATATCAAAGTATTTAAATGTCATTAAACGATAATAAACTGCTCACCTATTGTATGTTACCTGTCATTTGCACCTGACAAATGTAAATGTGATGATGTTGCTTGAATTTTGTGGAAGTAATTTACATCATTTTCACAATAACATCTTACTTTATCTCCAACAGTTATTCACTGAATATCAAAATAATAACCAAAGACTAACAAATTGGTATTTACTGCTTCTCCTCTGCACCCAGCATTAAGGAGTAAGGGCAAAGACTGGTCAGCTTAAGAGTCAAAATAATGTGTCTAGGTAGGGTGACATGCCTTCCTGCGGACTGGACTGTTACCTTGTGAACTAGCATGTTAAAAATCCGGCTCAGTGTGCGGTCTAGTACAAAGCATGGTTTATATTCATATCACACTAACTGAATATGCATTTAATTTGCCACTGGACTGTAATCAATCCATCAATATAAAATCTTAAATTTGACCAACCTTTAATTTCAAATAATTTTTGTCTCATTTACCTGCTAACATCAAATTTCTTTTTTAAATGTTAGTGGGAACTCATCTACATGTATATTTCATATTTATTTGGACGACTGATCATAAAATTTGAAGATCTAAGGTTTTCTTTTTACAAAAAGCTTGTCTAATTAACCAAAGGATGAAAGCACTCAGCTTAATGACATTTATGAACTTGTTTATGTATGTATGGAAGCAGAAACCTGTTAGCAAAATAATCAAATCCTCATAATTTTCTTATATCTTCTGGCAGCAAAAAATGTCATGACCCTTCACTTTTAGACAGAAAAAATAAATTTTGGATAAGCTGCCTCCCTTTCACCCAATAATAAATGTCTTCCACATGTTACAACTGCAAAGCATTTTTATAAAGGTGATACTTTTAGGAGAAAAAAATGTCAACCAAGGCTGAAGGCGGAGGTCCATAAACTGATATTGACTCTATCCATCTCATTACATAATAGTGTCAATATAATATTTAATCAAATAATATCAACATGAGCGATTGCCGATTGACAGGATAAAATTGTGTACATGTATTTAAAAAACTTTGTATCTGACAGTTTTAAAACAATAAATATGCCACACTAAATATAGACTAACCCAAAGTCGTAGAGCTGTAATAAAAGAATTTAGCTTGTTCAATAGTAAACATGTACTAATGTTATTGGGTTGATGTCTCATTGAGATTTACTACACATCTCCTTCTGTTGTCCATACTTTTTCATTTCAAATTAACTATGAATCTTGGAATTACATGCTCGGTCAGATTACTACTATTTTATACATTCTACATAGCAAACTCAGCAGTAATTAAAAAGGCTCTTGTAAGTGTAGAGAGCATGACATACTCCTCACACACTAATTTATTTAACATTCCTAATTATAGCAGACATAACTACATATCTCTTTAACATTGTCAAACATATTTTGAAGAACCTTTATCAACTGACCTTGTACTTTTAAGCATCACAAATTTTTACAAGGGCTCAAAATATTACAATTTAAATTTCTGAAAGGTCGCTGGTCCAACTTAATTTTTACTTAAACATGATATATATCTATTTGAAATAACCTCAGATATCCTTGAAATAAAGAAAAGGGATTTCGTCATGTCCTGTTGAAACTTCTTTTCAGAAATCACAATAATTAATCTTGAATTTTGGTTGGTCATGTTAAAATCGCAATAATAAATGTGTGCAATTATTTCTTAATTTATAGTCATAGGGATCTTTTCAATGCTTATTCCAGAGGGTCCTACAGTAAAAAGTTGAGGGCCTCAGGTTTCCCTTTTTGTCCAACCCCCCTGCGAAAATACACACTTTCTTTTTATTTCTGGCCTTCATGGCCTTTGAACTTCAAGTCTAAAAATAGGGAGATTTTGCCCAAAACCATCAGTCTGTTGAATTCTCTACACATTTTTGTGTTCACTTTAATGAATAAAATGCTAACAATTTATTTCCAAAATTACACCACAAATGTCATGAGGTTGCAAAATTTGATTTTGATAGAAATTGTGGTATTTAACACTGTTTAACAACAATCATAATTCAAATAAAAAAATATTAAAGTCTGTTCCAGACAGATTTACAGTGAATACCAATAATTCTACAGGTAACAATATTTTACCTGTAGGAGGAACGACTTCAAAGAAAATCAGGGTGTACAATAACTCATTCATGAAGTTAAGGTGATCCTGGGTCACCCCAACAAGACAATATCCCTGCACGCAGACAATGACAGTGTCAAACTTAAGGCAGATCAGATAACCCAGGGGTGTCAGCAAGTTTTAAACACAGTCAAACTAAATCCTATTATTTAATTTACTTAGTATAGTGTAATTAAATAGGTAAATTAATCACTTAGTTATTGATTAGTTTTAAATACCTGTTAGTTCATACTGCATATCAAACCATTTTAATTGACTTCATTGGTGTAACAAAAGTATCAAGTTCAAGCTTAATTAGACAATGTTATCTCCAGAATGTACAATATAGATGTGGCCATACATAGTCATAACCTATTGTTCAGATTATGAGGAGAAAAAAGCAACTTTCATGTTACATGATCCTTCAGAAATAATTTCTGTAAGTAATACTCGTTTAATGAAGATAAAATAGTATTAATACATGTATTCATAAATGGAAATAGACAATTCTCATTTGAAGGTCAAGAAATGAAATACTTCATAGACAGAATAGACAGAAACTCAAGTAAATAGATTGTTCATCTGTTGATCTCAGGTAATATTGATAAAACAGCAGCCCAACAATGCAAGATAAAAAAAAAATTTTAAAAGTCTCTGAAACATCATCAACAAGGACATATTTAGACGATATTTTACCACGTTTTCTCTTATCAGATTAAATATAAATATACGTTGTGTCTTTAAAACCTGTTAAATTGAAATTTCCTTTCGGCAGTGAAATCATTGCTAAAATGCACTGGATAATATATTTGTATAATTTAATACGAATAGCTAGACAACTATGTTATGTTGACAGTTCATATCTCCGAAGGTCTATGGACTCGATCAATAAGCCGGTAGCCAAAGAAATGTAGAAATCCATAAAGCCTAATACAAAGATCCTACTATAACATGTCTTCTCTCTTAATGTCAATTTCACTGTTAAAATTTCCCAATTCATCGCAGACAAAGACAATCTGTTTATTAACTGTCTATAAATTGATCAATATAAACCTCTAAATGGATTACAAGGATCATACTATAAACATTTAAAGCCACCACAAAAAGACGGAATTTTATTTCCATTGTAGCGATTTAAACAGCTCATGACTTCTGATTCAAGTTTTTACACTTGAGATGGTTGGGTATTATAAATATTTTATATTCGTTTTATACAATGTCAATAGAATGAACACAGAGCGATAAATTGTTTATTTATGACAAAATCAACATAACCGATGAAGTAAATTTTGTTAAAGTGTGAATAAAACCTTAACAACACTTGCCAAATATTTTTCCTTTTTTACATTCAATTTAAAGATCTGAAATTCTGATTGATATTTTAACTTATTATAAATAAGGTGGTTTTAATTGATTATATACGCAAATAATAAATTCATGGAATGTGAAAATGAAATATAATCTAAACTTCTAATTCATCATAGACAATATTTCCTTACTAGAATATCATATGAAATGATTTTTCACACAAAATGCATTTAAAAACATTAGGTGAATTTATCTAAACTGAGCTTATAATTCAAGTCACTTAAATTTCAATTTAATTTGAAAATAGTTTTAATCTTAACTGAATCTGGTGTTAACTTCGTGTGAATTTCATTCTAAACTTTAATACAGAATTTTCAAGTACAAATTTATTTAAATCCTGTATCAAAAATTTTCACATGAAATTCACAAGGTTTGATTTTGGACCCTCCCTTGGATATCTGTAAATGATCTGCATCATTCATTTAATTCAGAAGAAGAGCACCACTTACATGATGGATAAAGAGAGATGTGAGGTATACATTTATGAGACAGAAACCCAACAACAAGAATAAAACACAAGACATCTAAATGATTGATTGTTGATTGCTTAATATCCAGCAACAAATATTACAAACATAAACAGAATGACAAATTGTTATAAGCTATGAATAAACTCTATTTTGTTGTACACCTATAATTAGAGTCAGATTTTTAACTTGCAAGATCACAAGGCAACAGTCCAAAGCCAGAAATATCACCTAACTCAGGCACAATATTTTGACTCCAAGCCAACCAGTCTTTTGCTCCCAAATGCTGAATGTTTGACAAAGAAGTATCAAAAACAAATTTAGAAGAGAGAATATTCCAACTTGTCACTAATATATTCAGCTTCAAAACAATCTTCACATTTACACCTTTATTTTCATACCTGATGGCTCGACCCGACTCTGATTTCCCCCTGCGTGGTGGCCAGTCTTTTCGTCTTAGGATTATATTCTAACACATAGAAGTAATTGTCCTTCTCTACTCTAAAATCCTTCACTGAATATATATCTGGGAAGTGCTGGACTCTACACTTTCCTCTACAATACAAAATTAAAAATAATTACAAAGAACTAAGAAACTAAGTTTATTCCGATAACCTTTGTGGATAAAATGATATACAGAAAACATGTAAAGAGATTCACAATTCAATTATCAATAATGAAATTGAAGACTTTCCTCAAAATGTAGTGATTGATTGATTGATTGGTGTTCAATGCAACTTTCAACACTATTGTGCTATTATGTGACGGTCAGTTTTTACGGGTGGAGGAAGCTGGAATGCCCGGAGAGAACCACCGACCTTCCGTAGGGAAAACTGATAATCCCAGTCAATTAAGATTGGAGTCGAATGAATCTGCCCCGTGCAGGATTCAAACTCACAACCTAATTGTTGACAGGCTAATGATACAGTAGTTCAACTACTTAGACCACTTGGCCACCGAGGCCCCTCAAAATGTAGTGAAATAGTCTAACAAATATTTAGCATTTTTCAAATTTTTCATCCTCTTGGTTTTTTAAGTTTCTAAGCGTGTAAGTGTATCCATTTCTGTTTGCATGTGTGGTAACATTGTTAAAATCAACTGCGCTGAGTTTATAGAAATCAAAAGCTAGATGGTAATTTACACCCTCCCATACAGGAAAAGAGCTGGTATGTGACAGACCAAAATGTCAAAGTTTCTATTCTTTTACCTTTTTAAGCAACCAGTTTCACTAACTTGCACTCATGAAAACAATACAAATTTATTTTTTAAACTTTTAGTCATTCTTAGTCTTTATTTGTCATAAAAAATGTAACATGCTTGAACTGCAAAGAAGCATGCATAATATTTTTTTTTTATTAGGAAATGTATTCATGCAGAAAAAAACTTATTCATATATGGCAATATTCTGCATGGAGGCATACCTTAATAAATATTAATTTCAAAATCCATTAGGAGTTAAACCACTTTAACAACTTTAAAATCACCCTGTATGACATTAAAGCTGGTTGCACTATTCAATAAACATAACTTAAATATGCATTATACAATACTCCCAGGTGTGAAATTACAGGCTCCTATGCGGCTCCTTTAAAAATCAATATACAGTACCAAGACCTAGGTTTCTGTACAATCAATTCACAACGACATTTTGTCAGATAATTCTCAATGAGTATACCATATTATTATATCAATACAACATGAAATAAAAACATATTCTTGAGTAATTAGACTTCTACCGGCTTTTTAACACATTTAGATATCATACAAAAGTTGATGTTATCAGACGGCTAAATTAAATACCAATTTAAAACGGGCTGATGTATAAATCGATACTCAGTTGAAAGCAGTTATTAAAGGAATGTTTAAACCTAGAATTTGATTGAAATCTGAGGCAAAATCCTTAATTATTCACCAGGGAGATTTAATACACTAGAAATAAAATCTACTCAAATCTCCTTTCTCATGAGGGGAAATTATTCTGTTTATGAGATTTAAGCGAGCGTCTGCCAATAAATGGTTAGGCAGATGTGTTTTGTATAATATGCAGTGAACTTTACCAGATATTATACAGCAATATGATGATGACCTAACATTGCAAAGGAAGATAGCAAAAGGATGTTATGATTAAGAAATTCTTTACAGCTAAATCAAAAGCATCAATGTTTGTTCACTTACAACAGTAGCTAGTTTTATGTATAAAATACAAGACTGATTACTGATGTTTATAGTTTGTTCTGTTGTCAGTTAGGAGAGGGTTGAGTGCTCATCATATGTTGTGCTATTATACTACTGTCCCAGGTTGGGGGAAGGGTTGAGTGCTCATCATATGTTGTGCTATTATACCACTGTCCCAGGTTGGGGGAAGGGTTGAGTGCTCATCATATGTTGTGCTATTACACCACTGTCCCAGGTTGGGGGAAGGGTTGAGTGCTCATCATATGTTGTGCTATTATACCACTGTCCCAGGTTGGGGGAAGGGTTGAGTGCTCATCATATGTTGTGCTATTATACCACTGTCCCAGGTTGGGGGAAGGGTTGAGTGCTCATCATATGTTGTGCTATTACACCACTGTCCCATGTTGGGGGAAGGGTTGAGTGCTCATCATATGTTGTGCTATTATACCACTGTCCCAGGTTTGGGGAAGGGTTGAACACCACAAACATGTTTAATCCAGCCATATTTCTAATGTCCCAGGCCGGTGCCTTTTATTCAGTGGTTGTCATTGAAGGCTATCTATCATATTTATTTTTCCTTTATTGTTTTGTCATAAATCAGGCCATTGGTTTTCTCTTTTGAATTGTTTCACATTTTCTCATGCATGGACATTTTTCAACTACACTATATGGTATGGTTCTTGCTTATTGTTGAAGGCCATACAGTCCCCTATAGATGTTTAAATGTTTGTGTTTTGGTCTCTGGTGGATAGTTTTCTCATTAGCAAACAGGTAACATCTCAAACTCCTTAGTTATACCAAAATGGTCACAAAATGATAATTTTGTCTGAACATTAAAAATCTGAATATGTCTATATAATTTGTTATTCAATTTATTTAAATGACTGTTTGCAATTAGCTGGGTAATTAGCTGTCCTTGTGTTAATAATTTGATTGATAGCTGTTGTTTGACTTTTAATGCCTAGTAGCTAATATTTCATCCATAATCATGGAGGAGATGAAATTGTACAATCAAAATTAAAACAATTACATGGGACAAAATCTACAGAAATGGGGTGAAAAAAGGGGAATAATGCAGACCTGGTAATAACAATACCCCCAAAAAATTAGAAACAGCCTTGTCATGATTGTGTGCACTATTCATATTAATTAATGTACAGCCTAGTCACTTAACAAAAAATTTTGAAAGATATATATTTTTTCAACTGTATACATAAGTGTAGATGCATTTGTCTTTATTGTTTTTGTTGCACTTAAGATTTTGATGTATATTATCTGGTCAGGAAATAAATACTAACATTGTAAAGAGTTTCCTGCATACATGCTGGGTTAAGTTTTTGATAAAAGTTAAATCTTAACGTCTACTGAATACATAAAGTCAATTCAAGTAAAAGTGCATTCTGGGTAGGTCATTTTTTGTTCACTATCGATAATTGTCTGTTCTTTAACAGAAATTTGATATTTTGATTGGCTGATGTTTACTCAACATTTAGTTGCAGATGTTTTGAACATATTCAGGATGTAAAAGAAATAGCAATATAAATGAAAGATGTGTTGACTAGGAGGATAATGTTGGGAAATTTTGACTGTCTGGAAAATATAAAGGCATTTTGGGCAGGATCGAAATTATTGCCTTGCAACAGGCCACCTATGGCAGCCATCTTACTCTCAAAACAACTGGGCACTATTAACATCCCCCTTCTTCCTAGACACTGACATATTTTGATAAATACCAAGAACCACTTCCTATCAAAATGAGCTTTCCTGGTACAATATAAACCTCCTTTGAATGAAGGAGCACCTCTTCAGTCCTACTTACTTTAATGCTTTAACTGGATAAGTATCTGTGGAATTGGAGATGAAGAGCTCTCGAGATCTAATCACAGGATCTTGTATAACAAGACTTCGACCACTATCTGTAAATATAAATACAAATGACATCAAGTTACCATTAAAAGCCTGGTACCCAAGAATAAATATCAAAATTATCTGTCAAAAATTTTCCCACTGCAAACATCTATCAGATAGATTAGTGGTTTAGCTGTTCAAATTATGGTAAAATTCTATTTTACAGAAATGATTAGGTTGTACCTATAGCAACCAACACATTCAAACATAAAATTTTGTGTAAAAGAGATCAAAGTATGTTCATCAAACACATTATGTGTAAAATAACTTAAAGCATGTTTAGCAAAAACATGCAATCATGTGTGAAATGACTTACAGCAAGTTTATCAAACACTTTACTTTGTTTTAAATAAACTTTACAGCAAGTTTATGTCAAATAAATAAAGATTTGTAGAAAAGCTTAAGGCATTAGTTCATCAAATATGATTATATTCAAAATAACTCAAAGAAAGTTAATTACATTTTCAATTATGTAAAATGATCTATCAAGTCATTATCACAGCTACTCAGTATTTCTACAGAGAGGTGATAAAGATAAAGATATTTCATTGGTTTAAAATACAAAATTACAGGACTGTTACCAAAGTCGACAAAACACTTATAGCTTATAATACATAAACACACAATCACATATATGTATGTGATATGATTGACAAAGGGACAATCATCCACCAAAGGACTGCTTTACGACCAACTGTTAAGTCGTACCTGTTAATAATTTCAACTAAGATGCATAACAGTTTATTTCTATACAAACATGATCAAGCATGGAACCCTGCTCAATCCATTATGGGCCAAGTGATATTCTATCATTTTCAAGATTATAAAAAATTGTAAACAATTTTAAGTTTTAATGTTAGCTACACTTTAGCCCAGATGGATTTTTCATCATCAATGTAAATGGGCACAAGGTTTAATGTCAGCTACACTTTAGCCTAGATGGATTTTTCATCAATGTAAATGGTCACAAGGTTTAATGTTAGCTACACTTTAGCCTAGATGGATTTTTCATCAATGTAAATGGGCACAAGGTTTAATGTTAGCTACACTTTAGCCCAGATGGATTTTTCATCAATGTAAATGGTCACAAGGTTTAATGTTAGCTACACTTTAGCCCAGATGGATTTTTCATCAATGTAAATGGTCACAAGGTTTAATGTTAGCTACACTTTAGCCTAGATGGATTTTTCATCAATGTAAATGGTCACAAGTTTTAATGTTAGCTACACTTTAGCCTAGATGGATTTTTCATCAATGTAAATGGGCACAAGGTTTAATGTTAGCTACACTTTAGCCTAGATGGATTTTTCATCAATGTAAATGGGCACAAGGTTTAATGTTAGCTACACTTTAGCCCAGATGGATTTTTCATCAATGTAAATGGTCACAAGGTTTAATGTTAGCTACACTTTAGCCCAGATGGATTTTTCATCAATGTAAATGGGCACAAGGTTTAATGTTAGCTACACTTTAGCCCAGATGGATTTTTCATCAATGTAAATGGGCGCAAGGTTTAATGTTAGCTACACTTTAGCCTAGATGGATTTTTCATCAATGTAAATGGTCACAAGGTTTAATGTTAGCTACACTTTAGCCCAGATGGATTTTTCATCAATGTAAATGGTCACAAGGTTTAATGTTAGCTACACTTTAGCCCAGATGGATTTTTCATTAATGTAAATGGTCACAAGGTTTAATGTTAGCTACACTTTAGCCTAGATGGATTTTTCATCAATGTAAATGGGCGCAAGGTTTAATGTTAGCTACACTTTAGCCTAGATGGATTTTTCATCAATGTAAATGGGCACAAGGTTTAATGTTAGCTACACTTTAGCCCAGATGGATTTTTCATCAATGTAAATGGGCACAAGGTTTAATGTTAGCTACACTTTAGCCTAGATGGATTTTTCATCAATGTAAATGGGCACAAGGTTTAATGTTAGCTACACTTTAGCCTAGATGGATTTTTCATCAATGTAAATGGGCACAAGGTTTAATGTTAGCTACACTTTAGCCCAGATGGATTTTTCATCAATGTAAATGGGCACAAGGTTTAATGTTAGCTACACAAAATTGTAGATGGTCCTCTTTTCCTACACATACAATACATTTACAAAATTTAAGGTTAAATTTTAGTGAAATGAAAAAAATCTATAGAGTTTAAGGAAAATTCTGAAGATAATTTCTTAAACAATACAACACACTTAAAATTCTTTAATCATTGTTTTTTTTTTTATTTCTGTTTTTTAACTTTTATTCAATTTACTTACCTAGCTATGTACATCGTACAACAATCCAGATTATATATAAGTTGATTTTTGTTTCACAAACCAAGTAAACAAAAGCTATCCACAAAAATGTTTGTATATATGCAATTAATTCCAGTCACTTACAATACAATCAATATATATATCTTTATTCTCACCAACTGTTATTAACTCATACAACACATTAAAGAACTTCATTTATACTCATTAGCATCAATTCCCAATAAAATCACATTTTCCTGCCAATAACTAATGGTATCCGAAATCAAAGCACAATGGACCAGCAGGACACGACATGTTATTTAATCCACCACGGAGGTTACAATGTAAACAATAATGGCCGTACTAACAGGTTCTTCACAAAGACATTCAAATAATGTCTGTCAACTTTACAAACATGGCTATCTAGAGTTCGCAATTTTACACGCAAATGCTACAATAGTTCCACCTTGCAACTTTAAACAGTTGGCAATACCGAAAATGATACAAAATAATCATAAAATAACTCTGAATATTGTCACACACACTGACATGCTGGCCTTTAATCCTCAAGACTTGTTCAATATCACGGTTCATAAAGCAACTCCTAAGATCTTAATCATAACATTATCACCCCTGCCTTTAACCATAAAAATCAACAATTTCTAAATACCTTTACAAAGTGGTTTTTAAATCAAGATTTTAGTCTGTCTATAAAAACCTTTAAACATAAAGTTAACAAAAATGGGCTTGTCAATTTGGTTTCCATTCAATTGTAAAGATTTGTTTAATTAAATCACTTCAAACATGAAATATTAACAGTTTATAGTTTGCTCCATAACATTGTGGTTAATTTCCTGTGTTCTTCACTGAAACACACTTGTGTTGTGTAGTTAAAGTAATGACCAATATCACACCAGTAATTGTTGAGTAATTAATCTTTCTACCAGATCAGTGTCCAATAATCAATATAGAACTTAGATATTGTCAGGTTTGTCTTTCATCCATATATTGTCCTAATTAAGTCAGATTAAGATTATAATGACCAGTCAGATAACAGATAATCATAGTCCAGGGCCAAATTAATAAGACTATAATACTTTCAAAAATAGTTTCACTAAGAATAACTTTTGCTAAATTGTTCAAATTTAATAATAATTCCCCACAATTTACATAGTAAAACAAAAGCTTGGGTGGTTTACTTACTTACTAAGGGAAAAAATAATATTTTAACCTCACAAAAAATAATTGAAAACTACTTTTTTCAAACCAAATTTCAGCGTTGCATTCCTTAAAATAAATAAATCTAATGTGCTGGATTAAAATAAAGCCCTCCTCCCATAACTCATTATTTATTTGTTATTTTTCTGATAATTTAATCTGATCCAAGGTTTTGATGGAAGATATTTAACCTTCAACCTTATCAAGGTTATCTTAACAAAAGCACAGCCACATGCTGTAAACAGCCCAGTTTCCACATTCAAGACAAAAACTATATCCCTGATTTGAATTCAGCCTTCGTTCTGTTTTCAACCATTAGTGCGTAAATTAATTGGACTTTTCCTGCATTTCTGTTTTAGACATTAAAACATACATTTTGTTTCAATAAATGTGACAAACATCAAAGTAATTCTATAATAATAACTTAATGGGATTGTAGAAACAGACAAGTAGACACAAATATTCTTCTATAATATTCATAGAGACAGCTAGAATAGCCATAATTATAATATCCATTTATTTTTCTAGTCTTCCATTAAATTACAATTGTACCAAATGAATAATGCAAGTCAGGAGTATCATCATCTAACAAATATAATATGGATTTCAATACAGTGACTTCATGGAAACAGGCATCATGAATGCACAAAAAAAGAAAGTAATTTCTAAAGGCTTGAACTTGACTGAAACATTATAATCTGTTATGGTCTGCTGCTATGAAAAGAAATTGGGGGAAGTACATACAAAAATGTTTTATTTCTACAATATACAAACATTTTCAGCTTAATAGTCAAGTGAGGTTGGAAGTTAAGAAATTGACATACAGTACATAATTGCATAAATCCAAGCCGGATGGTTGGCAATCATACCACATCTACTAATTTGATATATTACAAAATTAAAAGGAATATGATGTTTCTCGTCCTATTATGCTCTCACTGCAGAAAACCAGTACAGTACTCCCCTAAAGAACAACTACGGTAAATTTTAAAATTAAAGAGTCAAATTCAGGTTTCTATTAAATTGTAAGGAATATTTCTCAATCAGGTTATACCTGAATATCCATCCCTCTTCTGACAATGCATGACCATTTGTGTTGCTTTGTTTTACTTATAAATGTACAAGCACAAAAAAGTTTACCTGGAGAAGCATTAATTCAATATGAAAACCAGTTGAGGGTAGACTGCCGAGTAAATTGTTTTGAGAGCCACTCCCCCATAGTTAAAGAGTCTTTTCGTTAGGTCTGATATCAAAAGTATTTCAAAATTTTCTCCAATTTGCAGAATTAAATGATGAATCTTTAATGCTTTATAAAACATAAAAATATCCCTTTGTTCGGCTTTGTACATATATCCATGAAATGTAGGTGATTCAGACATTTATTTCAATAAAAGTTTAGCATTTGCATGATAGCTTGTACAAATTGTAAATGATAAAGAGAAAAACCCTTACTCAAAAACATTTATCATTATAAAAACCTTTAATGAGATACTTTAAACTGCATAAAATAATTGTTTTAACATCTCTGTGAAAAACTAAGACTTAAAAACCAGTTAATTGAAAGTTAATTTACCCTTTAATACATTATTTATAGCTTATGCGAAATTATTCAACAGAAAATTAATAAGTGTTCTGCCATATTGATTTATAGTGCTTTTATATTACTAGTATACTCTAGTAATTAAATAAATTATCTACCTCTGAGCTGACCCAAATTTGTTCTTTGTCATAAATGCTATGAGCTTTGTGGCCAGACAGAAAATTCAAATTTTAAATTCTTCAGATGGATTCTGCCACTCACACAAGGCAAGCATGCTATCAGGCATAAGATCACCGAGGCCATTAATATTTATCATTTACAAAACCCTTAACAAGCTTACTTTTGTTCAATCTTGCATATGTAAGATATTGTTTTTGAAATTGACCTTTTGTTTACATACAATTGTCTTTTTTGTAAAAGGTAAGACTTACAGGTGTTTTATCTTTGAACATTTTTAATGTATTATTCTTATGTTCTTTTGAAGTGAACGCAATAACACTTAATCGATTTTTGTAATAAATAAAGATTTCAATGTTTGAATATTTTATAAATAACAAAGAAATTAATTTACATTTTATAAATGATATTAACCCATTGACAGATGTAAATGTCTCTCTTTATAGTACTAGTAGGCAAAATACTTCAACCTAATGTTTGTTTAGTCCAGTAGAAGGAAATTTGATTTCGAAGAAAAAGATGTCTTTTTTTTTTTCTGAAATTGGAATATCAATGAGACACTCAACCAGTCCCTGTAGCATTGATTAACATGCTTCCATCTAGAACTTACCTTGACTACTATAGACAGGGCTGTGAAAAAAAACCAACGACTAACATCTGGTTTGGTTTTTTTAATGCACAGATGTAGCATGATTGGCCAAATTACACCCAAACTGGTACACAGCACAGTGCCTTAAAATTGCAGTGAGGTATAAGCTTTTGCTCTGTGTTGAAGGTTGAATGTAACTTTGAGACAATAAAGGTGCTGTTTCTATGTATGAGTCAGATAAAGTGGCAGAAGTTACATGTAGTAAAAGTTCATTTCCAGGTAAATAACCCCTACACCAGGTGATATTACAAATTCTTAACTGGATCAATTATATGATGGATAGCAAGAATTTATCTGACCATGATTATTTAAGTTGTAAAGGCTGTAACCATGTAACTTAATAAGTATGTGTGATTTTACTTCTGATGATACTTATGATTAAGAAGACAGAGAGGATGTTGACACTTGGAACAACTTATTCTAAATTTATTCACATGATGTTAATCATGAATTCCAAATGAGGACAAACCTAGCATTGTGTCTTACAAGAGGAACCATTGTTTGTTCAATTCAGTCCTAAGGTTACTCCCTTGAACAAATATGACCTTGGATGATTTTGACTGCCTAAAGCCAGTAATTTCTCAGACAAATAAGACCTTGGATGATTTTGACTGTTCAGAGCTAGTACTTTCTCAGATAAATATGACCTTGGATGGTCTTGACTGTTCAGAGCTAGTACTCTCTCAGACGAATATGACCTTGGATGATTTTGACTGTTTAGAGTTAGTACCTCAGACAAAAATTACCTTGGATGATTTTGACTGTTCCAACTACTCCCTCAGACAAATATGACCTTGGATGATTTTGACTGTTCCAACTACTCCCTCAGATAAAAATGACCTTGGATGGTTTTGACTGTTCAGAGCTAGTACTCTCTCAGACGAATATGACCTTGGATGATTTTGACTGTTTAGAGTTAGTACCTCAGACAAAAATTACCTTGGATGATTTTGACTGTTCCAACTACTCCCTCAGACAAATATGACCTTGGATGATTTTGACTGTTCCAACTACTCCCTCAGATAAAAATGACCTTGGATGGTCTTGACTGTTCAGAGCTAGTACTCCCTAAGACAAATATGACCTTGGATGATTTTGACTGTTCAGAGTTTTTCAGCAATTTTGGTTTTTATTCTCCCTCAAGCTATAGAGACTTTTCAAGAAGAGTGTGTTGAACACGAAATTTCGTACCATAGTTTTTTCCTTTCCAATATTTGACTGTGCAAGGATGAAATAAAATATTTCCCATTTATTACAACAATCTTCAAATCCCCTAAATTCTAAAAATAAAATTACAATATTTATTATGTTCTTCATAATATTTATTATCAGAACCACAGCTCTTCAATCTATGTTTCGGTAGAACCATAACTTATAATACTATGTCTCATTAGTATGAAAGTCAGATTTAACAGGCGGCTCAACAGAAAAACATTTAGCCTTCAAAGGTGCATTTCTCCCTATTTGCACGAAACAATGTGAAAATAATATACAGTACATGAAACAAAAATGTTGCATGCAAATTTACCTTAAACTCCCTCATGTAAAATAACTGTACTTTATACTAGGTAATACGTGCATGAAAATTATCCTTAAACTCCCTCATGTAGGATAACTGTACTTTATCCTAAGTAGTATTATACACCATACACAAAACCAATCAATTTAATAAGCTAACAAAGAGTTTGATAAACACAAACTGTCAGTAATCATGTTATGCCCTGGAGGTAACAGTTATATCTCTACAGATCATAGAGGTAACAGTTATATCTCTAGAGATCAATAATACAGGTTCAATACACACCAAATAACATTGTCAAACAGATTGACTTCACATTACAATTTTTTATAACAAATGTTGTAACTGACCCTCAAGCAAATTAAAACTTGGCAAGGTTTTTTGCTCTTCTTTTTTTAGGCTCATTTAGTTTAAATGCTTTTCTGGTGTATTCACTCAACTCTTTTCTTAACTTTTAACTCATAAGTAAAAAAATAATCTGAAGAAGGTTTTGGCTAGGAAATGTCTATATAACTTCAGAACACTCACAACATTGACTTGATGAATTAATAAATCATGAAGCAGTATATGTACAAATGTATAAATAACGTTGGTTATAAATACTATGTTTGTATGTATGCATAAAAGCTAATACTTGGGTATACACCTATGACGAACCAACAGACATCTCAACACATGTAGAAATATTGATGATTTAGCGCCTTTAGTACCATGGAATTGAGTAGACCCTACAGTTTATTTATTGATATTTGCTCCTTGTATTAAAATACTAAACACATCTGTATTTCGAAGTATCATTTACTATAATTTCTGAGATGACCTTGAAATTTGGTTACCTAAAATGCATGTCAATTAACATGTTATGCAAATCATTGACATGTACATGTATGTAGATTGATCAAAAGAACAAAACAATTATTTCAATGGTTAAATATTTACCAAATAAATAGAGAATGTGTCCATGAGACACATTGATGATGCCCCCGCTTGCATATAACATTATAAAGGAATATAACTCAAGAACAGTAAAAGTGACACCACCCAAATTCAAAGCTGATCTGAGTTTTGTGGTCATAAGCATTGAGTATAAGTTTCATAACATTTGGTTGAGGCAAACTTAAGTTAGAGAATGGAAACGAAAAATTCATCAATTTTTCCATTTGTACAGGGCACAACTCTAGAACGGTAAAAGTGACGCCACCCAAATTCAATCTTGATTAGTGTTTTGTGGTAATAAGCATTGTGTATAAGTTTCATAACATTCGGTTAAGGCAAATTGAAACCTATTTAAAGACGTAGGTATGGAAGAGAAAATATTACTCAAGTCACTGGACTATATGTATCAGTCCTTGCTTTGATTATATATCTGAACTGAAGTTAATTTTATTTTACATTTCGACCCCTCTGTTATCCCCTCAATTTGAACAATACAATAACTCAATTTGAAATTTATTTTCTGAATACCCCCTATCTGATCCCCACAGTTTTTTCATTGACAATATTAGTCCTAAGCTAGGACATTTGATTCCGATACTTGAGAGTGAATTTTTCACTGATTTCTCTATCGATTCTTGTTTAAACAAAGCATATAAGCTTGGGCCTAATCCTCTTAAAAGATTACTATTCTGACAATGAGCTTTTAATAATTCCATTAAAAGATGAAATTAATTTCCCATCTCATAAATAAACCATACAATCTGGTAAAACCTTTATAACTTTCCATGACAGATTTGATGTCACTAACAGGAAAATTCAGAACTTCTCACCAATCTATAATTGCTGTTATGTGAAGCAGTGGTGTGAATTGATATGGGATTAAACTAAAAATTGAACAAAATTTTTAATTAAGATAAATGACTGGAAGAAATTCCTTATAATTAGGTCTCATGTTCAAAATTAAACTGCCATGAGGAATAAACAATTGAGGCATTTAACACACTTAAAATTGATGTTGTGAAATAACAAATCAAATTTCAATTAGTAAAAAAAAATAATTCTTATTTATTATAGTCAATTTTTTTTAGAAGAAACAAGGCTTATCATGCTTATAAGTTAATTGGAGCTAAGAATGTTATTTTCAGGGGTGGATCCAGTATTTTTTTAAAGGGGGGTAGGGGTAACTCCAGTAAAATGAATAGAATAGAATAGAATAGAATATTTTTATTTCCCAAATTACAGGGCCCATAAAGGGCATAAAATCAGATACAATTGATTTACATAATTGGTAACAACAACAATAATAGTCACTGGAAAATATATATTTAGTATATAAGCATTGGTCAGAATCAGAGCCAAAAACCACATGTATATTGTGAATAAAAGAATAAAATTACATTATATGCATTCATTCTCAAATCATTTACTTGACTTAGTGTCAATATGCATACCTGATCTCCTTAATTCAAAACAGTCACAAATATAACAGCCCAGTTTTTCCATAAGAGTTATATTTTCTTGAGTCAAGAGCCATAAAAATTTAGAAGATTTATTTAAATTTTTGAAATTATAACAATTGTCAGATATGTATTGAAAAAAGTCTTCCCTTTGAGTATCATAAAGAGGACATTCTAACAAAAAATGAAGCTCATCTTCAACTTTACCAAGTGAGCAATTTGAACAAAGACGCTCAGATCTTTCTATATATTTTTTTGAATATCTGTCTGTCTCAATATACTTCCAACAGTAGGAGGCTAAAAAAAATTGTGGACCATGATTTTATGCTAAAAAACCAAATATATTGTGAAAAACATGAGATTTTATATTTTTTTGGCGATCAAGGGGGTATACGCCGACCACTCCTGGATCCACCATGGCTTGTTATAATGGGCAATAATAAAATTGTGGACAAGACAGGCAACACCAAAGGAAAATAGACCAACAACAGTCTGCAAAACACTTCATATACAACAAGATCAAACAACATCCACCTTGCCAAGAATCATAGTCCAAATCTGGTACATAGGAAGGGTTAACCAAAGCAGGTGTCAATTGTCAGGCCTGATTTGTTTTTCACCCTATCCTACATTTCAAATCATCGAAAAAAAGTTTGGAATTTTCTAACACTTTTCAATTCTATTTTATAACCTTTCTTCATCTTTTTTTTTAATAAAACTATCATATTGTCCACATCTTTTATCAAATCACCAAGTTTTTTAATTTCAATCGTAGTAAATGTACATAATATATAATATATAATTTACAAAATAAACAAGATCAAACGATCACCTCAAATTACTCAATTTACTTCAATCTATATACTTTAATATGTGTTTGAGGTTAAGCCATTGATTTGAATCATTTCCGATATTAAATTTGTGGTTTAAAGACAAGAAGTGTAATTTGAAGGCTATGAATCAATTGATTTTCTAATAGGTAATGGTATATCTTTAACAGATCAATAGGCCTGCCTGAATAATCTAATACATCAGATTCTCTCATCCTTATACTATTTCACAGGTAATTCTTCTTTAACATCTATTAGGCCACTCAAAAACATATTTTGGTTTGCTAGTTACCCTTGAGATCAGACCCTGCACTACTGAATTTGAGTTGTCCTTATTTGCAAAATACTCTGGTCTACTTCATTAGTCTTCTTAAGCATTAAGGCCACTCAAAATTTTTTTTTGGTTAGCTAGATACCCTTGAGATCAGAACCTGCAATACTGAATTTGAATTGTCCTTACTTCATTGATTTTAGCATATGAATTTAATGCATCATAACAGATTGAGTTTAATCATTTCCTATTTTTCACAAATTAAGATCCAATTACCGGTTCATGTACAATTATAAATCTTGTATTCATAGCCATCAAAGGTAGCTCTCTTACAGATTTATCTACAATACAATATGAAAACATTACATATCAGTGGCTATCCAGGGGGCATAGAGGGTAATATACACATCTCCTTTGAAGCAACAAAAAATTAAATTATCCACGTTTTTCATGATATATAAATTTTTAGTTTAAATTGTCAAAAAAATTGGTATATATTCAGCTATCTGGAATTATGCCCTCCCTTAAAAAAAAATCCTGGATTTGCCCCTGTATATATATGTTTATAAAACACACAAAAAAAAACAGAAAAAAATTATGTGAGTGCAAACAGTTAAGTTAGAAAATGCAATATATCTTGATTCATTTTATCTGCAAATATACAACCGTGTAAACCAACAAAATAAAAACAAAATGTATTTTTTTTATCTTTTGGCCTAAAATCTGCCAGTAACAAGTCAAAACAAACAAACAGTTTTAATGTGTGTCCTATACCCAAGTATTTTAAGTAGCTGACATTAAACAGACATGATAGGTGAAACTGTTTGCAGAAAATTTGTAAAAACTCTGCACCCCATTTTTTGCTAAGATACTAATGTAACAGAGCCATTACAACAACACCATACCTCACTTCTTCTGATAAATGCATTATCAATTAAACCAGAGCAATAAATCCTTCACATCATTTACAAGTAAAGTGATCTTCAACATACCTCATAAATATGTAAACCATGACTCATCAATCCGTAAAAATCTCCTGCATTGTAAAATTAATAAAATAGGACAAAAAGGGTCTTTCTTACCTTCGGCTCTAATAAACTATTTAATACAAATAATCCATGTTCTCTCACACAGATACAATATCAATTTGATTGTAATCCAATATTTCTCCAATAAACTGAAGGAAAATCGTGCTAAATCCAATTCTATGAATACACAAATAATCAAGATTTTAATTCCAGTCAAACAAAAACAGTTTAAAAACAAATATGTCTGAATCTATTTGTGACTTTTAACAAACATGTAACAACCTTCCCCCACTTGGTTTAGAAATACTAAACCATATTACACCTATTAATGTGTACTAAGCTTGTCTGACCTTTAACCTTCTACTCCTGCTATCAATCAATGTCAACTGGTTGAACAATTTAGCCTATGATCTGTTAGATAGTGGAGAATTGACAAACAGCTTGTAAACATTGTATGGTATGTGGCTATCAACACACAGAAGTAAGGGAGGAAAGAAATCAAATTAGCCATTTTTTTGGTTATCATTTTATCATAGAATTTTGTATACCTTATATGCACTCCTGCATTGCATCGGGAATTTTAACCAATTAAATGATTTGATTTGATTTATTATTCGGCAGGTGACTATAGTAATAAAAATTATTTTCTATTTTGGTTATCATTTTATTATTGAATTTGCATGTCTTAGTCAGATGCAATAATTCTGCATTTGGATTTTTAGCCAATTAAATGATTTGATTTGATATATTTTTTGCATGTGATTTTAGTTTAGAAAAAAGCTAAAAAATTTTCTTCTTTTTGGTTATCCATCCATTATTGAATTTTGTATGTCTTGGATGCAATAATCCTGCAATTGGATATTTAACCAATTAAATCATTTGATTTGATATATTTTTCTGCATGTGACTATAGTTTAGAAAAAGGCTCAGCAAAAAAAACATGTTTTCTTTGAACTGTAAAGGCCATAAATTAAAAAAAAATCTTTTAATTTTGTAAAAAAAAAATGTGGATGGACATTGTATGGTATGTGACCATTAATAAAATAGACTCTTAGGTTAATGGTGCAGTAGCATTGAAGGCCAACAAAAATTACATACATTTTCTTTGGTTATCGGAGTTAAATACACTCAGAGTTACCAAAGGCATAAAACCAAAAAAATGATTTGATTCCTTTTCAAAAAAAGTTTCTAAAACTGGGAGCATAAAATATTTAACTAGTTATTACAGGTATATATACATATAATAATACATGCTGTTTGATTGTCAGATATATTTAGAAGTTTAATGGCAATGAAGTTAATATTTAATGGTAATGGTGAAAATTAAAATATAAAGAGTCATAAATTGCTAGTAAAAACAATCATCAGAAATGGAGCCATTTTCATTTGATTATCATTAATGCATAAGACCTTAAAATATTGTGTTAGGAATGGCTGTCATATGTTTGTTTAACATTATTTGGCTTGTGGTTACAATACATAAAGAAGTTGGGAAAGGTTATAAAAATATTTTTTGAAGAAGTTAGAAAAAACTTTTATTTTATTGCAAACATGATATATGATGTGGCTATCTACACACATATGAAACTCAAAAACAAACAATTCAAAGACTTTATCTTCAATTGGGAAATTTATTTAGATTTTTTTTTTTCTTTAAATGATAAAACTTTAACTTAACATTTTTAGTTTTTTCATTTTGGTAATTTTAACTACACATTATCTTTTCTGAATGGGGATGAAAAGTAGAAAAGAGAATGCATGGAAAGGGGAATGTGTCAAAGAGACAACTAACCAACCAAAGAGCAGAAAACAGCCTGAAGCCACCTGGGTCTTCAACACAGATAGAAAATCCTGCATCTGGAAGGCAAGCTTCAGCTGGCCCCTTAAAACAATAATGTAGGTATGCTTTGTTCTATAGGGTTTTTTTTTATAAAGTATCAGACACACTTTTACAGAGCCTCCCAACCCTCATGTCTCTAATGGATTTTAATAGATGATTTAAATAAACTTACTTTTTTTTCAAAAACCCTGAATCCCCCTCCACCTGACCAAGATTTTAGGTTTCAGGAAAAATAACTTCATATCATCTAACACATAACTTCTAACAAGGTGAATAAATGTATTTCTTACTCAGTACAGGTCTAAACCTGTTATCAGTTAACTTTGTGTGATCTCTTTAATAATAAGTTTGAAGATTACTAATAAAACATTATAAACAACCAGCATACCTCTGATAATGCAACTTCAAGTACTAGATAATAAAGTAATAAAATTTTATAAAAAGTAAACATTTCTTAGGAAGATAAGTGATTTTGTGTATTAGGTAGATGATTAAAATGTATGCATAATATATATAAGTAAACAGCAGTAACCCAGACCTGTTACTATCTTAATTGTCATGAAATAAAAAAATATAAATCCAAATCTCTTGAAAAAAAAAGATCAAAAATCAAAAACATGAAAACCATAGTTAACTCAAGTACTTGAGATGCTACTATCAAACATTTGTGAAAATATGAATATAGCCCAAACCCTATTTATAATCAAAGTCCCATAACTCAAATATTATTTCCAGACATAAAAATATAACAAAATTAACCCAAAAAATCTAATGCCAGACCAAAGTACCTTAATCATAACAAAAATCCTGAAAGGCTGAATAAGAGAATGTGTTATGACAAAAACTGTGGTGGAGTTTTGAAAAATTGTAAAAGTAAAATTTTCAGCAACAAATAGTTAATTAATAATAACATTCAGAGCTGTATCAAAGAGGGTGGTGACATAGAAAAGAAACATCCCCCTTTATAAAGTGGTTTGTATGATTTTCTTGCTACGTACTGTTGGTTCAAGTTTTTAAATGGGATAGTTTTTAATGATATCATATCATTAAAACACACAAAATGTTCCTATTCATGTTACAACTCCTTATTTCAGAACCAATGCAAGGGTCAATGGCAAACAGGGAAGCCATGTATTTAGAGTCTAACCTTTACCAAGGTAGCCCTGTAACTATTTTTGTCACAAATTTGTTGACTTATGATATATATTATATTATGACTGATCCAGAATATGATTTGTAAATAAATGACAGACATATTATAAGGCCTAAGGGCTGTAAGTCTGGACACAGTTATAGCCTAAAAGTCAACTGACTTCCGACAGTACTGGTAGTTAAATTTTATCCGAGGTCACCTTCTTTGACTTGTCACTTTATACCACTGAGGTAACTAGTTATATGTTGATCATCCCCACAGTAAACACTCTTGCTAGTGATAAATAATTTGCTGTGAGACAAGGTGATTACTGGTGATTTTGAGTGATTCACTGTGAGACAGGGTGATTACTGGTGATTTTGAGTGATACACTGTGAGACAGAGTGATTGCTGGTGATTTTGAGTGATTCACTGTGAGACAGGGTGATTAATGGTGATTTTGTGAGGGTGATTACTGGTGATTTTGAGTGATTTATTGTGAGACAGGGTGAATGCTGGTGATTTTGCATGATACACTGGCTTTACATCCATGTCATATAAAATCTTTTTTGTCCTGAATATGCATGAAAAGTTTGTCACTGAACACTCAGCAATCAACCAATTAATGTTTGCACTGTACTGTGGTGGATCCATGAACAAATTACATTTTACCTGATCAACTCACTAGTCCACCTCTGTGAGCAGTCAACCACTTTCAATTTGGTCAGAGGGCAGTTTACCTATGTGTACAATATCAAGTCATTCACCATATTAAAAGTTTTTCATATCAAAGACCTGATTTTTACATCGTGATGACCATGAGGGCATTCCGATGTATTGTTGCCTTAGAGATATCTACTTACGTAACTTTCGTTTTTTACAGGTTACCGATCTATAAATACGAGGACATTATCGAGTGCAAAATAACATTCCTTATCGCTTGTTATAAATTCATTTCTTCAATGAATACTCATAAAAATATTTTTGTTTAGAACATAAATTAATAATATGAAAATGTTTTGTCGTTAGAAATGTATATAAAAGTAAATAAATTGCTTCGCTGAGTGCAGCTGGATACGACCGCAGATGTCCAACCCTGAAAAGTTGGGGCCAAAATGGACACAATATTCACGCTTGATACAGGTCTGAATTTGGATTGTAATTAAATTTTTGACACAGAATAACTATAGTCAAAGAACTTCAAATTGGTTATATGATTTGAATTTATATTCAATTTTTGGTTTTGTGCAATACACTATGCTGTTGCGAATTGACCCCCCCCCAAAAAAAATAATTTTACCCCTGTTTTTTGCAATACACTATGCTGTTGAATATTAACCCCCAAAAAAAATATTTGAAGAAATTTTCTTTTAATTTCTGAAATCTGAAATGAGAAAAATTGTCCCCCCTCCAATTTTTTTCACCTCCCTCCTTTCCCTTATTCCAAAAAAAAATTCTTTCCCTCAAGACATGGTCAGTATCTCAATTCAAATTTCTAATGGAGTTTGCAACCATAATTACCCATTTAAATACATCATAAAAGTCTTAAAATATAAAATGACATACATAGTCATGGCTAAAATTAATATTAATTAATTGTAACTGCTAAAAATAAATTGACAGCTAATCACCTCAAGACAATCATCATTTCTTAATACATAATTTACAAGCAGTGTAAGGGAGGTAATCAAACATTGTTCTTTAAATTGATTTGGATTACCTCCCTTACACTACTTTTAAATTGTCTCAATTGTCCTTTAACCAGAAAAACCCTTGTTTTTCCCCCTTTTTTTGCCCATAATTCCTAAATGGTTTGAGCCATAACCCTCCCAAAGTCAATCCTAACCATCCCTTTGTAGTATGGAAACTTGTGGTATAATTTCAGAGAGATTCATACACTTTAACACAATTTATTGTCTGGAAACTACAAAAATGCTTATTTGGGCCCCGTTTTTGGCCCCTATTTCCTAGACAGTTGGGACTTTAACCCCCAAAATCAATCCCAACCTTCCTTTAGTGGTTATAAACCTTGTGTTAAAACTTTATTGATTTCTATTTACTTATACTAAAGTTATTATCCGGAAACCATCTGTCTTCGGACGACGCTGACGACGACGTGATACCAATATACAACCAAAAAATTTTTAATTTTTGCGGTCGTATAAAAATCATTTATTATATCTATGCACACGTACAGAAAAATTGTGTTAACGCATGCGGAAGAATATCTCAAGAAAGTCTTGCCGGAAATATGAAATTGCCTGCTCAAATCCAATCTACTAGAAAAATCAAATTATTACAGAAGAGTGTCCACCATGCACTTGCACTGCACTATTATTAGAATAGTAGAATAGAATGATATACAAATGGATGAAAATTATATAAACATTAACTGTTATATACAAACATAACAACAAACCAGAGTATACTGATTTGTATTACTACAATATAATAGTTATTATGGTGAGGTTGCATTCCCTGTCATTTATTCATCATCCACGCACGAACTTGTCTCAGAAAAAAATATATCTCTGTACACTTACCTCACTTTCAGGTATACAGATGTGATTTTTTTTTCTGAGACAAGTGCTTTTGACCATCCACAAGAACTTGCGGTCATCCGATGTTCAGTACAGTACTTTGATTTTAATTGGTCTGAAGAATTATGAAAATTTAATATAAGTCTAACTTAATGTACCCACTGGTAAGATCATATGAATATGACTTAAAGAATCTGACCACTGTTCCCTACACAAACCACACAAAAACCATTACCAAGTAAAGGAGGTCATTTCGTTTGCTTTCAACGCACAGTCTATCATTGATTCAATTATTAAGAACATTTAATTTACAATAAAAATAAATGATTTAGCTGATCAAAATGTTTTTTTATGATTTAAAATTGTTGAAAAATGTATGATACCTATTTTACAACACATGTTTCTTTAATAACCTTCGTGAGGTACATGCAATGTCATCATAAAATTCTTAACAAAAAATCTTCCAAGAAAAAAAAAAAAACATATCAAAGAGAGTAGTAAATTTTCTCACATAGACCTACAGCTGACCTGAAAGTTGAACATACACTTTCTTATAATAATGAATTTCCGTGTGACTAAAGAAAGCTTTCACGTTAAGTGAAATATCAAAGAGATTTTTCTCCTTTTGTCACTTATCCAGGTAAATATATGACAATATAATAAATCTGGTATATAATACTGGTCTGAATGAGTACACAGAACATTTTATTATTAACTTGATAATAAAACTCTGTACAGGTGATCCTATCACAGTTACACTTGTTAGAGCCCATGGAATGAGATGTAGTAAACAAGTCATTTACTTCTGAAGTTATGACAAATTTATATACCAAACAAAACAGACATACTAATGCCAAGTAGCATCTTAATCACTTATGTAGCCTACTGGTTAACTTGGTTAAGTCTTACAGGTAGCAGATGGTAAAATTAAAAAGGGTGTGACAAATTTACACCGTTTTTTAAATCATTCCCAGTGTCAAAACCGAAAAGTTGATAAAAACTTATGAAATTTGAATATTAAACACTTGCGATGATACACTTTGAGGCTTTTAACCAATTTGCATATACAATGTATCCATAGTTGAAGATAATTTTGAAACATTATTGAAAACTTAAACATATGTTTGTCTACTGTTCCTGTAAAGGATATCGATAACGAAAAAGAACTATAGTTTGTATTTAATTGAAAGGTTATACATAGCTTTACTTTTGACAGAATGTTGGTTAAAGTTTGGAACGTCTTTCTTGTTAATATAACCATTCAAAAAATCTACAAAAAATCTGTCATGCAGTTTGCAGATAATCATTGTGCATAACAACTGCAAATTATCAATTTCCATCAGCAATTTTGGGATGGTATGTTGATCTGGGGCCAATCCATTAGTTTTGAAAGATGGGGCTTAACTTCCAAAAAATATTTTGGAAGATTTTATGCTAAAAAATTGGAAAAAAAATTTTTGTTGGCGATCAAAAGGGGCGCATGTCCCCTAGACTTTATCCTAGATCTCCCACAGTTGATGGTCCATCTTTCTCTTTAAATAGTATGGAATAAAGAAAACTCTAAATGAACATTCATTAATCCTCAGTGACAAGTCAAAAGCCAGTTAAACATTATATGATTTAATAAATAAAATGCTCCGCAGGGCGCAGCTTGATACGACCGCAGAGGTCGAACCCTGAATAGTTTGGGCAAGTATAATGACACAACATTCAAGCTTGATACAGCTCTGAATTTGGATTGTGATTAAATATTTGACACAGCATAGGTTTCTGACACAAAATGAATGTGGTCTAAGAACTTAAAAATTTTAAATTGGACATTCACCTATTATGGTCCAATATCCAAAATCTAAATACATGGTTAGATTCAGCATATCAAAGAACCCCAAGAATTCAATTTTTGATGAAATCAAACAAAGTTTAATTCTGGACCCTTTTGACCTCAATGTGGACAAAGTTGATAACAGGGCCCAAAAATCAAAAATCTAAATACATGGTCAGATTCAGCATATCAAAGAACCCTAAGAATTCAATTTTTGTTAGAATCAAACTAAGTTTAATTTTGGACCCCGATTTAGACCAACTTGAAAACTGGGCCCATAATCAAAAATCTAAATACATGTTTAGATTCAGCATATCAAAGAACCCTAAGAATTCAATTTTTGTTTAAATCAAACTAAGTTTAATTTTGGACCCCGATTTGGACCAACTTGAAAACTGGGCCCATAATCAAAAATCTAAATACATGTTTAGATTCAGCATATCAAAGAACCCTAAGAATTCAATTTTTGTTAAAATCAAACTAAGTTTAATTTTGGACCCTTTGGACCTTAATGTAGACCAATTTGAAAACGGAACCAAAAATCAAGAATCTAAATACACGGTTAGATTCGGCATATCAAAGAACCCCAATAATTCAATTTTTGATGAAATCAAACAAAGTTTAATTTTGGACCCTTTGGACCTCAATGTGGACCAATTTAAAAATGGGGCCCAAAATCCAAAAACTTAATACACGGTTAGATTCAGCATATTAAAGAACCCCAAGAATTCAAGAATAAAACCCCATTGAAATTGGTCAAGAAATAAGCAATTTATACGAAGTATCTTCTTTTGCACAATACTGTGCAACTGAATATTTCTTGCTATTGCGCAATACTGTACAATTGACAATTTCTTGCAATTGCACAATATTGTGCTATTGGATATTTCTTGCTATTGTGCAATACTGTGCAATTGAAGATTTCTTGCTATTGTGCAATACAGTGCAATTGAAGATTTCTTTCTATTGTGCAATACTGTGCAATTGAAAATTTCTTGCTATTGCACAATACTTATTATATAATAATTTACACATCCTGTTTGGTGTGTATCTCCTACCATATCATTATTATTTGCTTTATTTTTTATTTTTAAAATGGAAAATTTTAAAAGAAAAAAAAAAGGAAAAAAATCCCCTCTAAATTTTTGAACCCCTTATGATTCATCACCCTCAAACTCAATCCCAGCCTTCCCTTGTGGTATGGTACCTTTCAGTACAATTTCAGAGAGATCCATACACTTGAACACAAGTTATTGTCTGAAACTAGAAAATGTTTTTTGGCCCCTTTTGGCCCCAATTCCTAAACGTTTCCGCAATTACCCCAAACTCAATTCCAGCTTTCCTTTGTGATATCGAACCTTGTAGCACAATTTCAGAAATATCCAAACACTTACACACAAGTTATTGTAATGAAACTAGAAAAATGCTTGTTTTTGCCCCTTTTGGCCCCTAATTCCTAAAATTTTGAGGGAATTACCCCCAAAATCAATTCCAGCCTTCCCTTTGTGATATGGAACCTTGTGGTACAATGTCAGAGAGATCCATACACTTACACACAAGTTATTGTCTGGAAGTTACAAAAATGCTATTTTTGGCCCCTTTTTGGCCCCTAATTCCTTAACTGTTGGTACCATAACCCCCAAAATCAATCCCAACCTTTCTTTTGTGGTATTGAACCTTATGGTAAAATTTCATTGAGATCCATTAACTTAAACTAAAGTTAGAGTGTGAAAACCAATATGTCTTCGGACGACGACGACGCCGGACGACGACGCCAACATCATACCAAAAATTTTGCGGTCGTATAAAAAGTACTCTAAAACAGAAAATTTACCATGTTTTATTACAAATGTATTACAGGAAATAACACTAATTAAGCATTGCATAAGTTAACAGTCATATTTAAATTTTATCTGAATGTCTTGTTTGCAGCGTTACATGTACATGTAACTAAACTTGTATTAATTAGCCTTGCATTATGAATGAACACATTCTGATTTCACGTAAAAATACATCCAAAGTTACATGATAAACATACTCAAAAAGAAAACAAATAGTAAAATCAAGAGACACAGTCACACAATTTGTGTTTTATAAGTTTCCAATCAAATATCATAGGTTAAAACCTTTGGTTAGTTTTTAACGCCAAAACAGTCCCTTTTCCTAAAGAGCTTTCAAGATTGTTTGATCTATATATAATGTTCTTAAGTTAAACTGTTCTCTATTTTGAAAGTTTACATTTTCCAGGCTTTTCAATATGTATTTTAGTGAATGCTTTTCCAGGCATGCACAAATAATCAACTTTGACTAGTCAACTGTATTATCTTCTACTAATTCTGTGTTTCTGGTCTCCAATAACCAATCAAGATTTTAGAACCAGTCAATTACAAGCAACAATTATTGACTTCCTCCAATTCTATTTTACAGATTACAAGGAATTCTATAATAGCCATTTATAATTTATAAAGCTCTGTCAAACAATATTCCTGGCAGAGTTTATAGCTTACTTCCTACAATGTAATTAACACACTCCAGGCCTGTATTAAAATGCTGGATGCATGGTATTACAGAATGGAATCGTAAACTATTGATTTAACAATGATTGACATTATGTCAATACCATAGAATAAAACAATCCTGAGAACAGATTGCAAATGGCTGCAAAACTCAACCACACAAAGAAAAGAAAGAAACATATGAACAAATAATACTTTTTTACCATGAAAATAGTACTTCTTGCAAAATTGACTTTTATGAATTCTGCTTTTTAAATATTTTAATTAAACAAAGAAAGCAGAAGGATATTTATTGCGTTAATAAAAACTTTCATATTAATTAATTTTTGTAATTTCAATTACAAAATATGTTTTAAATCACATTTGTTTTACCACACATTTTGGTCCTTAAGAATTTGCAATAAAAATGAGAGCATTTATAATAATTTCTGATTTTAAAACAAACAGCTAACAGATAAAACTACTAAGATTGCTGTTGAGATTAAGGATGATGTGGAGAATACATAAATGAAACAGCAACCCAACAATAAACAAGAATGTGTCCATAGTATATGGATGCCCCACTTGCACTATCATTTTCTATGTTCAGTTGACCGTGAAATTTGGGTCAAAACTCTAATTTGGCATTAAAATTAGAAAGATCATATCATAGGAAACATGTGTACTAAGATTCAAGTTGATTAGACTTCAACTTCATGAATAAAATGCTCCGCAGGGCGCAGCTTGATACGACCGCAGAGGTCGAACCCTGAATAGTTGGGGCAAGTATGTACACAACATTCAAGCTTGATACAGCTCTAAATTTGGATTGTGATTAAATATTTGACACAGCATAGGTTTCTGACACAGAATGAATGTGGTCTAAGAACTTAAAAATTTTAAATTGGACATTCACCTATTACGGTCCAATATCCAAAATCTAAATACATGGTTAGATTCAGCATATCAAAGAACCCCAAGAGTTCAATTTTTGATGAAATCAAACAAAGTTTAATTTTGGACCCTTTTGACCTCAATGTGGACAAAGTTGATAACGGGCCCAAAAATCAAAAATCTAAATACATGGTTAGATTCAGCATATCAAAGAACCCCATATATTCAATTTTGTTGAAATCAAACAAAGTTTAATTTTGGACCCGATTTGGACCAACTTGAAAACTGGGCCCATAATCAAAATCTAAATACATGTTTAGATTAATTCAGCATATCAAAGAACCCTAAGAATTCAATTTTGTTAAAATCAATCTAAGTTTAATTTTGGACCCTTTGGACCTTAATGTAGACCAATTTGAAAACGGGACCAAATATTAAGAATCTAAATACAGGGTTAGATTCGCATATCAAAGAACCCCAATAATTCAATTTTGATGAAATCAAACAAAGTTTAATTTTGGACCCTTTTGACCTCAATGTGGACAAAGTTGATAACGGGCCCAAAATCAAAAATCTAAATACATGGTTAGATTCAGCATATCAAAGAACCCCATATATTCAATTTTGTTGAAATCAAACAAAGTTTAATTTTGGACCCCGATTTGGACCAACTTGAAAACTGGGCCCATAATCAAAATCTAAATACATGTTGGGATTCAGCATATCAAAGAACCCTAAGAATTCAATTTTGTTAAAATCAAACTAAGTTTAATTTTGGACCCTTTGGACCTTAATGTAGACCAATTTGAAAACGGGACCAAAATTAAAAATCTAAATACAGGGTTAGATTCGGCATATCAAAGAACCCCAATAATTCAATTTTGATGAAATCAAACAAAGTTTAATTTTGGACCCTTTGACCTCAATGTGGACCAAGTTGATAACGGGACCAAAAATTAAAAATCTAAATACATGGTTAGATTCAGCATATCAAAGAACCCCAATAATTCAATTTTGTTGAAATCAAACAAAGTTTAATTTTGGACCCTTTGGACCTCAATGTGGACCAATTTAAAATGGGGCCCAAAATCCAAAAACATAATACATGGTTAGATTCAGCATATAAAAGAACCCCCAAGAGTTCAAGAATAAAACCCCATTGAAATTGGTCAAGAAATAAGCAATTTATACAAAGTATCTTCTTTTGCACAATACTGTGCAATTGAATATTTCTTGCAATTGCGCAATACTGTGCAATTGAATATTTCTTGCTATTTTGCAATACTGTACAATTGACAATTTCTTGCTATTGCGCAATATTGTGCTATTGGATATTTCTTGCTATTGCGCAATACTGTGCAATTGAAGATTTCTTGCTATTGTGCAATACTGTGCAACTGAAAATTTCTTGCTATTGCACAATACTTATTATATAATAATTTACACATCCTGTTTGGTGTGTATCTCCTGCCATATCATTATTATTTGCTTTTAACTATAAATCAGAAATAACCAACTTAAAATGGAAAATTTTAAAGAAAAAAAAGGAAAAAAAAAAAATCCCCCAAATTTTTGAACCCTTATGATTCAATCCCAGCCTTCCTTTGAGGTATGGTACCTTGCAGTACAATTTCAGAGAGATCCATACACTTGAACACAAGTTATTGTCTGGAAACTAGAAAATGCTTATTTTGGCCCTTTTGGCCCCTTATTCCTAAACATTTCAGGCAATTACCCCAAACTCAATTCCAGCTTTCCTTTGTGATATGGAACCTTGTAGTACAATTTCAGAAAGATCCATACACTTACACACAAGTTATTGTCATGAAACTAGAAAATGCTTGTTTTTGCCCTTTTTGGCCCCTAATTCCTAAAATTTTGAGGCAATTACCCCCAAAAATCAATCTCAGCATTCCCTTTGTGATATTGAACCTTGTGGTACAAAGTCAGAGATTCATACACTAACACACAAGTTATGTCTGGAAGTTACAAAATGCTTGTTTTTGGCCCCTAATTCCTTAACTGTTGGTACCATAACCCCAAAATCAATCCCAACCTTCCTTTTGTGATATTGAACCTTATGGTAAAATTTCATAGAGATCCATTCACTTAAACTAAAGTTAGAGTGCGAAAACCAATGAGTCTTCGGACGACGACGCCAACGTCATACCAATATACGACCACAAAATTTTTTTGCGGTCGTATAAAAACTACCTTGACCAAAAACGTTAACCTGAAGTGGGACAGACGGACGGCCGAACGAACAGACGCACAGACCAGAAAACATTATGCCCCTACTACTACCGTAGGTGGGGCATAAAAAAAAGAATAAACTGCTTAGCTGAGCGCAGCTGGATACGCCCCGCAGAGGTCCAACCCTGAACAGTTGGGGCAAAAATGGACACAAAATTCAAGCTTGATACAGGTCTGAATTTGGATTGTAATTAAATATTTGACATATTATAGGTTTCTGAATAAATGTAGTCAAAGAACTTGAAATTGGTTATATGAAATGAATTTATGTTCAATTAAAGATTTCTTGCTGTTGTGCAATAAACTGTGCTGTTGCGCAATACTTAGTAAATCTGTTGTCAGACTATAAACAAATAAAGTTCAATTAATTCTCCATGTCATATTAGAAATTTATGAAAATCAAAAGAGAGCTTACATCTATAGATATAAACAATTCACCAATTTAGTTTCATGAGAATTGCTGACAGCATTTTTGAGTATTGCTGACAGCATTTTTGAGTTATTATAACTCAAAATTGCTGTCAGCAATTCTCATGAAACATGTCCGAAAACTGGAAAATCCCCCTTTTTTAATGAATAAAACCCCATTCAGAAATGTAAAATGTAAAATTTATAAAATTCTAAAGGGAGCTTACATCAATAGATATAAACAATTCACCAAAGTTTCATAAGAACTGCTGAAAGCGTTTTTGAGTTTTTGTCTGAAAACTGGAAAATCCCCCTTTTTTTTATGAATAAAACCCTGTAACTTGGAAACGTCAAATCTAAAATTTATAAAAATCAAAAGGCAGCTCATGTCAATAGATATAAACAATTGCCCACATTTTTTTTGCAAGTTGGTGAAGGCATTCTTTAGTTATTGTCCGAAAACTGGATAATCCCCCTTTTTTTAATGAATAAAACCCCATAACTCGGAAATGTAAAATTTAAAATTTATAAAAAACGAAAAGGAGCTCACATCAATAGATATAAACAATTCACCAAAGTTTTATGCAAATTGGTTAAAGCGTTTTTGAGTTAATGTCCGACATGTTGATGACGGACGGACAGACGGACAGAGGTATACCATAATACGTCCCATAATCGGGCATATAAAAAAGGCAAGACCCTGAAAATGTAACCATCATTTGTTTAATTTAACAAGAGAAGCCCTACATGCTCTTTAAAAAGCCTAAGCAGAGAAACAGGATTTTAATTGCTGTTCTTCAAACACTTAGAGCATAATCTCACACCTTCCTGAGAGTTTAACATGACTTCCAACTTCTTTCTCTTACATGTAATTTGGTCTTTTTTGTTTGTGTTTTTTTAGCTTGCTGTCATTGATGTGAACCCCAAATTTCCTTTTATTTCTATTCAATAAATTTTATGATGAACCACAGTAATCAAATGCCTACACAAAAGCAAATCTGTTATGAAAAGATGAGCACACCAGAGTTAAATTATTCTTTCTTTCAAAATTATTCTAAGGACCTAATATTTTATGATAAATTATTGGATTAAGTAGGCACTCCACAAAATGTTCATAAACTGACCATAAAAACACTTGACATTCATCCTGTAACACTTAACATTTGTCATTGAGTGTTTTTCTAGAACAAGTAAAACTCTTTGTTTAGAAAAGTTTTTGTTTAAAGTGACAGTATATTTCACACAGAAGTTTCAAGGACATGTATGCAAGCTGTCCATGTAATATAACAGTTCATGGATATGTATGCAAGCTGTCCATGTAATATGACAGTTCAATTCAATGTAATATGTCAAATAACTTGCACATTTTTAAGGGAAATAAGTCAAAACTTGCACATTGTTAAAGGAGACAAGTCAAAACTTGCACATTTGTAAAAGGGAGATAAGTCAAAACATTGTAAATTTTTAAGGGAAATAAGTCAAAACTTGCACATTTTTAAGGGAGATAGGTCAAAACTTGCACATTTTTAAGGGAAATAAGTCAAAACTTGCACATTTTTAAGGGAGATAGGTCAAAACTAGCATACATTTATAAACAGAAGGAAAGCAGTCAAGCTAATAAGAAGCAGCTACCTTTTAAAAGTCAATTCCAACCTCCACATCCAGTCCATAAATTTCTGAATCCAAATTACCTCTAGAATACTTATATATTGCTTTAAAGTCTTATATATGAGACAGACAGCTGGGATGTACCAGTAGAAATAAGGTTATCTTGACTTAATAATTTACTCAAATTCTTATTGCCATGTAGAAAGTAACAAGTATCCACTTCCTAAACTTACATTATTTTAAATTACACTTAAACCTATCCTCATATAAACTATAATAGTTTTCAACATCCTCGTCCTTTGGTCTCTGGTGGATAGTTGTCTCATTTGCAATAATACCAAATCTCCTAATTTTTATATATGAACTTTGAGAAATGGACAAAATGAGACCTCTGGCTCCAATTTACATTCTAAATATCATGTCAGACTTTGTTTGCGTAATTCGTACATCTTTACCATAATATTGATTTATATAGTAAATTGATAATAAAGTTTATTCAACAGTTTTATATGTATATATATCCATAAAGTGTATTTAACAGCTTTATAGGTATATATATCTATCAGAATTTTAAATCATTTTCAGTACTAAAGTGCTATTGAAGAAAAAAATGTATACACTTGATATCACACATTGTTATACTTCATTAAAATGATCATCAAAGGACAACTATAAACCAAATGAATTATACATAAAAGGAGATTTGGTGCATTTGGAAATGAGACAGATATACACCAAGGACAAAGGACGAGGATGTTAACAACTACAGGTCTTCTATTTTGCCAAAAGATGACAGACAAATATAATGATGGGCAAACTGACAGGGAGATGTCTTGTAATTTGCCAAAAGACAGGCAGACAAATATAATGATGGGCAGGCAGACAGACAGGGAGAGGTCTTGTAATTTGCCAAAAGACAGGCAGACAAATATAATGATGGCCAAACAGACAGGGAGAGGTCTTTCTTTTAATTTGACAAAAGACAGACAGAAAAATATAATGATGGGTTAACAGACAGAGAGAGTACAAAGTAATTCATTTGCTGTAGGGAGGAGATCCAAACTTTAAAACTAAAAATGAACCTCATCCATGCAGAAAGTATCAGTAGCAATAAAATAAAACAATGGCTAATTAAATGGCCAATATCATTAAGGTAAGTTCACCCCTTGCAGTTGTAAATCAGACATTATTTTTTTACTTATTTAATATCCTAATATCTCACATAGTATCATTATGTACTAAATTGTTGCTAATAACACAACTTCTCCATTATATATACATGTGAGAAAATATGGTATCCCCCTAATCCCTAATTATTAGCCACAGGGAACAGGCTTGTAGTGGGGTGAGAGTTTTTTTGCTCCGTGTTGAGGGCCTCACTGTGACTTTGAGATGAGGAGCAGCGGTGGAGGTGCTGTTCCTTTACTGTTTGTGTGTTTTTTGCTGTCCATGTGCTGATTTTTTGTCATGAATGGATACCCCATATCCTTTGTTTTTCTATTAGATATCATACTTCTCAATCAATGTGGACTAAATTAGTCCTAACTACTCCATAATTTGAGGAAAAATTGCCTACCCCTTTTTGCATCACTCTATACCCCCAATTAACCCCCCCAACAAACAGATATCTCACTTCTCAATCAATGTGTACTAAACTACTACTAACAACATTACTGCTCCATATCATAAAGAAAATTCATTTCATTTCCTTGTGGAATCTAACAATATCTAAGTCACAAATCGATTATCATTCCAGTAACATGTCTTGTTTAAATTAACTCAATCCGATGTATGCATTGTCAATGAGAAATTTTTCAACTTCTTATTTAGGCTTAGGGACAATTTCCCAACACTGATTATTAAGTTATAAATTACAAATGTTCCAATGCATTTAATACTAATAAGTTATTAGAGGGGTAAAATAAAGGGAAAATATTTGCTCCTATTAACTTTTTCCAATTTTCAGTTTTTACGGCTGTGAAATTTTTATATTTTTCTACTTATTTTTAATATCTTTTTGTTAGACAAAGAATTTTAGTTTATGTAACTTTGCATTGAACATATATGTGGCATGATAGCCAATGAGACAACAATCCACCCGAGTTCAAATGACGATGATAACATATATATCATATAATACCGTATAGTCGGCTATAAAAGGTCCAGACGTGAAATATGTGAAATAATTCAAATGAGAAAACTAAGGGCCTAATTTATAACATTACAATTTAGAAACAAAATATGATAGACATGAACCAACAACAACCACTGAATTAAAGACTTGCTTATGCTGTCTGTTTGCATTTTTCTTAAGGAAGTAATGATGTATATTCAATAAGAAAATGTGGTATGATTCCTAATAAGACAACTATCTACCAGAGACTAAATGATGTTGATTTAAGCAACTATATGTCACTGTAAGGCCTTCAACAATGAACAAAATCCATACTGCATAATCAGCTTTTCAATGATTCTGATTGTCAGATTAAGCAAGCCAAACTTCATATTAGAGACACTATTTCTGACTTCTAATTACTTTTGACCTTCAAGAGTTTTGTTCCCCTGCACACATAACTTTTTCTTTCCCTTTTTATTGTTCCCTGGATTAATCCTGTTCTAGCCTTTTCTTTTCATTTATTGACCATAAACATTCTATTTGTGAGATCAATTAAGGCATGCATGCTGTAAGAGAATATCATTAATAAGAATTAGTGCCAGTTTTACTGAGCAATACAGCAGTGTTCATCCTGTCCCATTCTTTGCAATAATCATGATAATACAATATAAATCTTGACACTTGTCTATAATTGAAGGCTATATAGGATAATGGTTTTCAATAAATGATTGTTCATCTGCTACAACATATTCATGAGGAACAACGTTAAACTGGTTAAATATGAAAATAAGAAGATGTGGTAATTAATTTCCAATGAGACAATTCTCCACCAAGAGATCTAGACCAAATGACATAGAAGTAACTCCCCCACATTTGTGCCTGCACCAAGTTAAGCTATATAGACTGTGCTTTGTTGTTAGTCTTTGTTTGGATGCCTGTTATGTTTTGGGTCTGTTTTGATGTCCAGCATTCCTGTTGTCAAATTTAAAGACTCAACTGTTAAAAATATAATCAAAGCAATATGTGTCTTCATTCTAGTGTCTATTCTTGAGCTTTACATCGATGCACATATGATACATGTGTGGGTTTCTAACAACCTGACATGTGTCCTCATCCTTAGCTTTATAATCGTTATACATATCATACATGTGCGGGTGTCTAACAACCTGACATGTGTCTTCATTCTAGTGTTTTATCCTAAGCTTTATATTGTTGCACATATTATACATGTGTGATCTAACAACCTGACATGTGTCCTCATCCTAGTGTTTTATCCTAAGCTTAATATCGTTGCACATATGACACATGTGTGGGTGTCTAACAACCTGACATGTGTCCTCATCCTAGTGCTTTATCCTAAGCTTTATACTGTTGCACATATCATACATGTGTGAGTGTCTAACAACCTGACATGTCTTCATCCTAGTGTTTTATCCTAAGTTTCATATTGTTGCACATATCATACATGTATGGGTGTCTAACAACCTGACATGTGTCCTCATCCTAGTGTATTAACCTAAGCTTTATATTGTTGTACATATCATAAATGTGAGTTTGACTAACAACCTGACATCAAGTCTTCTTTCTAGTGTCTTATCTTAAACTTTATATTGTTGCACATATGATACATGTGTGGGTGTCTAACAGTCTGACATGTGTCCTCATCCTAGGTGTTTTATCCTTCAATGTTTATAATTGCACATATGATACATGTGTGGGGGTCTAACAACCTGACACATGAAATATCATTCATAATTTATATCATTACACATATCAGTTTTAACATAAATGTTGCTGTCTGCTTGGTTACTTAGGTGTAACTTAAAACAGCTGTATTGTTTATTATTATTAATGATGACTTGATGAGGCTCTATAGGGAACTGTCTGGTACTAGTGTATAGTATGGCAGTATAAACAAAAATTATCTTTTTTATACTTTGCCAAATTCTAGTTTACTGTACATTCAGAAATTATTGTGAGGTTTTCATTAGTGCAAAGAATGTGACTGGGTGAGTAGCACAAAAATAAGAACTTGCATTCTGATATCTGATACATATATCCTTATGTCATATCAAAACCTATCCATTGTGCTATTGACAAAACTATAATTACAGTATAAGTCAAAAGATATTGTATCAATAAGTGTTAAGTTTATACAAGGCAAAAGCACAGTGTTATATGACCAGAAGAAAACTGTAAAATCAATGCTGTATTCTAATAAACAACTAAATTTTTTAAGTGATATTGATTATAAATCAAAGTTTTCAAAACTAGAAATCAGTCAAATTTTTTTATTCAGTACTTGTAAACCAGTAAGTATTTTGTGCAATAAATTATAAAATGTCTTTACAATATGTCAAGTTTTATATCACATGTGGATAAATTGATCAGAGAGGATAAAAGATCAGTGTTTAACATCAAAATCACAAGATGACAAAAACATTACAATTTGACAAAAGACAACCACTGATGATGTTCCAGACTTGAGGATAGACACATGATCATGCAGTGGGGTTAATCAGGGTTTTATTTTAGGTCTGGATCGTCCCTCATTCAATCATGATCAATGGAATAACCTCAAAAGGGGGGAAGATCAATGGAATAACCTCAAAAGGGGGGGGACTTCAATACTTAATTGATAGGGAGTGCCGCTGGGGTTCTGTTACCCCACCCTTTTCATATAATTTGGATTTTAAAAATGTATACCTTTTCATATATTGCATAGGTAAAAATGTAGATTGGAGGAGAATCACATTCCGGCATGTTCGAGAAAATATCACCTTTGCTCAGTGCTCAGATCTGAATAATACTTAAAATTTCTGATGTAATGTTTACTGACAGCAAGACTTTCAGCTGTGAAAAGAATACAGGGCTTTCATGTAACAAATAATTGGAACTTTATTGACCTTATCATATATTTACGTTTTTCTGCACCTACTTACATATTTTCAAGCTGGAAAATGTGACCTATTCCAGCAGCATGTCCTATTACCTTGTATATAGGAAGTGGACACTTAAGGGAATAACAAAAGGCATTTTAAATGAACAATTGGAGTCATTTATTTTCATGGATAACTTTTTTCTTGGATAGAGGAAAAGTTGTATTTCTGTGGTGTTTTTCTGGTTTTGCAAAAGTTTGTATAGAAACCAATAGAATTTTTAAACTTCGTTCAACATTCAAAATCAAGATTTCCCAATACCCACGAAATCAACAAAATATAATGAATACACAGTACCATACGTAGTTGTCTCATTGGCAATCATAACACATCTCCTTATTTTTATATTTGATAAAGTTAGCACAGGAAAAGCACTTAACTCTATGATAATGATATATAATAAATAACAACAAACACAATTAGAAACAAAACATGAGGGGGGTAGGAGGGACGCTTATCATAAAAATAAATGCCAAATCCAGAATTCCAATGAAAATAATATGACCGTTCCTGCATCACAAATATAATTAAATCCTGAAATCCTGACAATTAAACTGGTTATTCCTGAATTCTGGCAAATGAAATGGCTCAATCCCGACATCACGAAAAAGGTCTTTCCACCCCTCAAACATAAATAAACAATACTGACTCAGAGAATGTTCACAGTTACTACAAGCAATTAACCTACTGATATGAAAAAATAATCAGTCCTACACTCTAATACCTATTTATAGTTAGTTATTTAGCTATGCATGTATGATGTTTTATCTTATATTTTGCGGTTAAATATTACAATAATTTTACAATCAGCAATCAAAGAAATAAAAAAAACAGAGTAAAGATTATCAATTTGAGGAATTTGAAGATTTTTTTGTCCCTAATGTTGAAGATTTGACCCCTTCTTCCAAAAATTAATGTTTTCTTTTTCTTTTTCAAGCAAAGATTGGGAAATTCCCATAGATATCAAGAGATCTGACATCTATAATGAGGAATTTAGAATTTATGGCAATTTTTAGAAATCTTTATTGAATTATTGCATAGTCTGAGGACAATTTTGATCTTAACACATGGTATTACAGTATAGACACTAGTCTTTTGTGAGAGACCATATAATGACCTCTGATTTTACTTGTCTTGCATATTTTGCTATCACTTCATAATGCATTCACATTTTTTAAATTCTTTTAATTTAATTCTTTTTTTTTGTTTTATCTTTATCATGTTTAATTCATTAAAGTATAACACTGGATCAAATTGTATATTTGTGCATCCATTAATGATCAAATGAATATATTAAAATACTCTTTCATGTATTTAGTTATAGTTTCAAGAACTTATCTCAAGCAAACTACAATAGCAATGTGTGTTTGTTTTTACATTTGTGTATGTCTCGTACTTTTTTTTCTCAATTATACTGGTAAATCAGTATGTGGCTTTTATGCAGTACATATTCAACTTAGAACGTGGTGAGTCAAAAAATCACTCTTGCTGGTGTTGAGTGCATCACTCTAAAAAATAAGGTGATATTTGTTGATTTTGAGTGATAACACTTTGATTAAATATGCTATCATATACACTTTAATACATATGTCACTTGTAATCACAAGTATCCACTGTAAATATCAAAACCAAAAATTATTTTCCTACTGCAAATCTTTTTTTTTTCTCAAAATAAAATATTGAATAATAAAATGCTCCGCAGGGCGCAGCTTGATACCACCGCAGAGGTCGAACCCTGAACAGTTGGGGCAAGTATGGACACAACATTCAAGCTTGATACAGCTCTGAATTTGGATTGTGATTAAATATTTGACACAGCATAGGTTTCTGACACAGAATGAATGTGGTCTAAGAACTTAAAAATTTTAAATTTGACATTCACCTATAATGGTCCAATATCCAAAATCTAAATACATGATTAGATTCAGCATATCAAAGAACCCCAAGAGTTCAATTTTTGATGAAATCAAACAAAGTTTAATTTTGGACCCTTTTGACCTCAATGTGGACAAAGTTGATAACGGTCCCAACAATCAAAAATCTAAATACATGGTTAGATTCAGCATATCAAAGAACCCCATATATTCAATTTTGTTGAAATCAAACAAAATTTAATTTTGGACCCGATTTGGACCAACTTGAAAACTGGGCCCATAATCAAAAATCTAAATACATGTTTAGATTCAGCATATTAAAGAACCCTAAGAATTCAATTTTGTTAAAATCAAACTAAGTTTAATTTTGGACCCTTTGGACCTTAATGTAGACCAATTTGAAAATGGGACCAAAATTAAGAATCTAAATACACAGTTAGATTCGGCATATCAAAGAACCCCAATCATTCAATTTTGATGAAATCAAACAAAGTTTAATTTTGGACTCTTTGAACCTCAATGTGGACCAATTTAAAAAGGGGAACCAAAATCCAAAAACTTAATACACGGTTAGATTCAGCATATTAAAGAACCCCAAGAATTCAAGAATAAAACCCCATTGAAATTGGTCAAGAAATAAGCAATTTATACAAAGTATCTTCTTTTGCACAATACTGTGCAATTGAATATTTTTGCAATTGCAATACTGTGCAATTGAATACTGCTACAATTGACAATTTCTTGCTATTGCAATATTGTGCTATTGGATATTTCTTGCTATTGCGCAATACTGTGCAATTGAAGATTTCTTGCTTTTGCGCAATACTGTGCAATTGAAAATTTCTTGCTATTGCACAATACTTAATATATTAATTTACACATCCTGTTTGGTGTGTATCTTTTGCCTTATCATTATTATTTGCTTTTATATATAAATCAGAAATTTAATAATAAAGTTTTGGCAAATTTCAATATACATAATTTAAAAGCAGTTTAGGTGAGATAGACAAAAAGCTTCATCAGCAATATTTTATATTGGCAAATTTCCAATGAAGTTCATTAAACTAAAGTTATTGGCAAATTTCCAATGGAATTTATAATAATAAGTTTTAAAAATTTCAATATAAATAATTTCAAACAGTTTAGGTGAGATATTCAAATGAGTTTCAATTACCAACCTTATACCTTTTAAATTATTTGTAATTGTCCATTAACAAACTTGAAAACTGGGCCCATAATCAAAAAACTAAGTACATGTTTAGATTCAGCATATCAAAGAATCCCTAAGAATTCAATTTTGTTAAAATCAAACTAAGTTTAATTTTGGACCATTTGGACCTTAATGTAGACCAATTTGAAAATGGGACCAAAATTAAGAATCTAAATACATGGTTAGATTCGACATATCAAAGAACCCCTATAGTTCAATTTTCGATTATATCAAACAAAGTTTAATTTTGGACCCTTTTGGCCCCTAATTCCTAAACTGTTGGGATCAAAACTCCTTTTGGCCCCTAAATTCCTAAACGTTTAGGGCAATTACCCCAAACTCAAACCCAGCTTTCCCTTTGTGACATGGAACCTTGTGGAACAATTTCATAAAGATCCATACACTTACACAAGTTATTGTCCTGAAACTAGAAAATACTTGTTTTTGCCCTTTTGGCCCCTCATTCCTAAAATTTTGAGGCAATTACCCCAAAATCAATCCCAGCCTTCCCTTTGTGTTATGGTACCTTGCAGTACAATTTCAGAGAGATCCATACACTTGAACACAAGTAATTGTCTGGAAACTAGAAAATGCTTATTTTGGCCCCTTTTGGACCCTTATTCCTAAACGTTTTAGGCAATTACCCCAAACTCAAACCCAGCTTTCCCTTTGTGACATGGAACCTTGTAGAACAATTTCAGAAAGATCCATACACTTACACACAAGTTATTGTCCTGAAACTAGAAAATGCTTGTTTTTGCCCTTTTTGGCCCTAATTCTGAAAATTTTGAGGCAATTACCCCAAAATCAATCCCAGTATTCCCTTTGTGATATGGAACCTTGTGGTACAATGTCAGAGAGATCCATACACTAACACACAAGTTATGTCTGGAAGTTACCAAAATGCTTATTTTGGCCCCTTATAATTCCTTAACTGTTGGTACCATAACCCCAAAATCAATCCCAACCTTCCTTTTGTGATATTGAACCTAATGGTAAAATTTCATAGAGATCCATTCACTTAAACTAAAGTTAGAGTGTGAAAACCAATGTGTCTTGGACGACGACGACGACGCCTTTACACGACGATTTACGACGACGACATTTACGACACCAACGTCATACCAATATACGACCGCAAAATTTTTGCGGTCGTATAATAAGGTGATATTTGTTGATTTTGAGTGATAACACTTTGATTAAATATGCTATCATATACACTTTAATACATATGTCACTTGTAATCACAAGTATCCACTGTAAATATCAAAACCAAAAATTATTTTCCTACTGCAAATCTTTTTTTTTTCTCAAAATAAAATATTGAATAATAAAATGCTCCGCAAGGCGCAGCTTGATACCACCGCAGAGGTCGAACCCTGAACAGTTGGGGCAAGTATGGACACAACATTCAAGCTTGATACAGCTCTGAATTTGGATTGTGATTAAATATTTGACACAGCATAGGTTTCTGACACAGAATGAATGTGGTCTAAGAACTTAAAAATTTTAAATTTGACATTCACCTATAATGGTCCAATATCCAAAATCTAAATACATGATTAGATTCAGCATATCAAAGAACCCCAAGAGTTCAATTTTTGATGAAATCAAACAAAGTTTAATTTTGGACCCTTTTGACCTCAATGTGGACAAAGTTGATAACGGGGACCAAAAATCAAAAATTCTAAATACATGGTTAGATTCAGCATATCAAAGAACCCCATATATTCAATTTTTGTTGAAATCAAACAAAGTTTAATTTTGGACCCCGATTTGGACAAACTTAAAAACTGGGCCCATAATCAAAAATCTAAATACATGTTTAGATTCAGCATATTAAAGAACCCTAAGAATTCAATTTTTGTTAAAATCAAACTAAGTTTCATTTTGGACCCTTTGGACCTTAATGTAGACCAATTTGAAAATGGGACCAAAAATTAAGAATCTAAATACACAGTTAGATTCGGCATATCAAAGAACCCCAATAATTCAATTTTTGATGAAATCAAACAAAGTTTAATTTTGGACTCTTTGGACCTCAATGTGGACCAATTTAAAAACGGGACCAAAATCCAAAACTTAATACGGTTAGATTCAGCATATTAAAGAACCCCAAGAATTCAAGAATAAAACCCCATTGAAATTGGTCAAGAAATAAGCAATTTATACAAAGTATCTTCTTTTGCACAATACTGTGCAATTGAATATTTCTTGCAATTGCAATACTGTGCAATTGAATATTTCTTGCTATTGCTAATACTGTACAATTTACAATTTCTTGCTATTGCGCAATATTGTGCTATTGGATATTTCTTGCTATTGCACAATACTGTGCAATTGAAGATTTCTTGCTTTTTGCAATACTGTGCAATTGAAAATTTCTTGCTATTGCACAATACTTAATATATTAATTTACACATCCTGTTTGGTGTGTATCTCTTGCCTTATCATTATTATTTGCTTTATATATAAATCAGAAATTTAATAATAAAGTTTTGGCAAATTTCAATATACATAATTTAAAAGCAGTTTAGGTGAGATAGACAAAAAGCTTCATCAGCAATATTTTATATTGGCAAATTTCCAATGAAGTTCATTAAACTAAAGTTATTGGCAAATTTCCAATGGAATTTATTAATAATAAAGTTTTCGGCAAATTTCCAAACAAAGTTTAATTTTGGACCCCGATTTGGACAAACTTGAAAACTGGGCCCATAATAAAAAAACTAAGTACATGTTTAGATTCAGCATATCAAAGAATCCCAAGAATTCAATTTTTGTTAAAATTAAACTAAGTTTAATTTTGGACCCTTTGGACCTTAATGTAGACCAATTTGAAAACGGGACCAAAAATTAAGAATCTAAATACACGGTTAGATTCGACATATCAAAGAACCCTATAGTTCAATTTTCGATTAAATCAAACAAAGTTTAATTTTGGACCCTTTTGGCCCTAATTCCTAAACTGTTGGGATCAAAACTCCTTTTGGCCCCAAATTCCTAAACGTTTAGGGCAATTACCCCAAACTCAAACCCAGCTTTCCTTTGTGATATGGAACCTTGTGGAACAATTTCATAAAGATCCATACACTTACACACAAGTTATTGTCCTGAAACTAGAAAATGCTTGTTTTTACCCTTTTGGCCCCTCATTCCTAAAATTTTGAGGCAATTACCCCAAAATCAATCCCAGCCTTCCCTTTGTGTTATGGTACCTTGCAGTACAATTTCAGAGAGATCCATACACTTGAACACAAGTAATTGTCTGGAAACTAGAAAATGCTTATTTTGGCCCTTTTGGACCCTTATTCCTTAACGTTTTAGGCAATTACCCCAAACTCAATTCCAGCTTTCCTTTGTGATATGGAACCTTGTAGTACAATTTCAGAAAGATCCATACACTTACACACAAGTTATTGTCATGAAACTAGAAAATGCTTGTTTTTGCCCTTTTTGGCCCTAATTCTGAAAATTTTGAGGCAATTACCCCCAAAATCAATCCCAGCCTTCCCTTTGTGATATGGAACCTTGTGGTACAATGTCAGAGAGATCCATACACTAACACACAAGTTATGTCTGGAAGTTACCAAAATGCTTATTTTTGGCCCCTTATTCCTTAACTGTTGGTACCATAACCCCCAAAATCAATCCCAACCTTCCTTTTGTGATATTGAACCTAATGGTAAAATTTCATAGAGATCCATTCACTTAAACTAAAGTTAGAGTGTGAAAACCAATGTGTCTTCGGGCGACGACGACGACGACGCCAACGTCATACCAATATATGACCGCAAAATTTTTTGCGGTCGTATAAAAACTGAATAAAATGTAAGGTATGCTGTTCTGTAATCTAATTCCAAATATCAGTACAATGATAATACACTTCAACACTATTGGTCTGGCACCAAATATCAGTACAATGATAATACACTTCAACACTATTGGTCTGGCACCAAATATCAGTACAATGATAATACACTTCAACACTATTGGTCTGGCACCAAATATCAGTACAATGATAATACACTTCAACACTATTGGTCTGGCACCAAATATCAGTACAATGATAATACACTTCAACACTGAATTACAGTCTTTATTGCTTAAAACTGCAGATAATCAAATTTTATAAATTCATTTTGAAACAAGTATTTAAAGAATCAAATACAGAAAGGCAAGAGTTGTGCCTAAGTTTGATTTATATGCAACTATAATAACATTCAGGTAAATGTTGGCATCTTAGCAGTCAATTTTGGGAGTAGACAAAGTTTCAGGACGATGTTCTTTACCAACTATATTATTTACATACCATTTTAATTCTTTCGTCATAACATGAAATACCTTTGAACAAAGAATTAGGCTTTTATATTCAACATTTTGGGGCAGATGAAAATGACAAATCTGCTAAACTGTATGTACCAAGGATCTTGTTTGGTGCTCGAACAGTCACGAATTTATTAGTGTTGAATCTAATAAACAATTTCCTTTCCACATCCTTTCATAAATACTTGTAAACTATCTTCTTTGCATTACTAACCTCAATATTCTCAATTAACACACAGGTTATACTTCAGTGTCTATTTCACCAATAATGAAATCAATTCTTGCGTCTATTTCACTGATAGTAATATCCATCCATAAAATAGCATGTTATATACTGTTGTCAATATCAATCATACACTTCACTAAGTCCTTATAATGCTTCCTTCCTATTACAAGTCAGACTTGCAAACAAATATCAACAAATACACAAGATGTACAAAATATTGGTAAAATTTTAAGAATCTTAACAACAATAAATGCTAATTTTATGTAATCCTTTGTAAATTTCCCAAGTATACTGATATCAAAGTGTGGTTTTCACCTGGCCTTCTTACAACAGATGTAATCTTAAACATATTATTTATCAATTTATTTCATGCTCAGAAGGCAAGGGGGTTCACATGGGGATAGAGATGATATAAATTTGCAAAAACAAGAATTTGTAAGCCTTGTCCTGCTTGAGATGCATTTCTACAATCATGATATTCCGAAATATTTTCAATGGTTTGATAACTGTGAAAATTGTGACAGAATAGGTATGACAAAAAATACTCACACTTTAAAATTGATTATATTCTTCGCAGCATTTACTTAAATCAGAATAATTAATCTCAGTTTTGTTCTTTCTCCAAAAAATCACAATATTAAATGCACGAAAAAATTCTGAATTTACAGTATCTGCACAAGCAATTCTTTACAATTTTAACAACTGTTTATGAAGTTAAAATTACTACAAAGATAGATACTTTCAGCTGGCATCATGATGATAAAAAGGAATGTATTGCTCCTTTCCACATTAACATGATTAATTCAATAATTTTTTGTGCGTATCTTATTGTCTATGCAGATATATATTCAGAAAGACGTTGGTGCTCTATATCCAAATATTGCAGTACACAATTATCAACAATATTATCCAAATATCAGAATATGCAAAATCAGCTTCAAAATGACAAATGTAAAACAATTCCAACGAGAAAAACTAATGGCCTGATTTATGTGCAAACCAAAATAAAAGAAGAATGTGTCGGAGGACATGAAAACAAAAATTGGACGGACAGACGGTCAAGGGTAACACTTAATGCCCCCGTCGCCTACGGGTGGGCATAAAAACGAATAACAAATACACCATCAAAAGACAACCATGTATATTGTGTATCAGATACATCCTAGAGACTACTTACTTTAACTGTGACTACCATGAAATGGATGTTGTCACATTCTATGGGACTACTAGTTATGTACTTACTTTCAAATAATAAAGTTTTGCAAATTTCCAAACAAAGTTTAATTTTGGACCCGATTTGGACAAACTTGAAAACTGGGCCCATAATAAAAACTAAGTACATGTTTAGATTCAGCATATCAAAGAATCCCAAGAATTCAATTTTTGTTAAAATTAAACTAAGTTTAATTTTGGACCCTTTGGACCTTAATGTAGACCAATTTGAAAACGGGACCAAAAATTAAGAATCTAAATACACGGTTAGATTCGACATATCAAAGAACCCCTATAGTTCAATTTTCGATTAAATCAAACAAAGTTTAATTTTGGACCCTTTTGGCCCCTAATTCCTAAACTGTTGGGATCAAAACTCCTTTTTGGCCCCAAATTCCTAAACGTTTAGGGCAATTACCCCCAAACTCAAACCCAGCTTTCCCTTTGTGATATGGAACCTTGTGGAACAATTTCATAAAGATCCATACACTTACACACAAGTTATTGTCCTGAAACTAGAAAATGCTTGTTTTTACCCTTTTGGCCCCTCATTCCTAAAATTTTGAGGCAATTACCCCCAAAATCAATCCCAGCCTTCCCTTTGTGTTATGGTACCTTGCAGTACAATTTCAGAGAGATCCATACACTTGAACACAAGTAATTGTCTGGAAACTAGAAAAATGCTTATTTTTGGCCCCTTTTTGGACCCTTATTCCTTAACGTTTTAGGCAATTACCCCAAACTCAATTCCAGCTTTCCTTTGTGATATGGAACCTTGTAGTACAATTTCAGAAAGATCCATACACTTACACACAAGTTATTGTCATGAAACTAGAAAATGCTTGTTTTTGCCCCTTTTTTGGCCCCTAATTCTGAAAATTTTGAGGCAATTACCCCCAAAATCAATCCCAGCCTTCCCTTTGTGATATGGAACCTTGTGGTACAATGTCAGAGAGATCCATACACTAACACACAAGTTATGTCTGGAAGTTACCAAAATGCTTATTTTGGCCCTTATTCCTTAACTGTTGGTACCATAACCCCAAAATCAATCCCAACCTTCCTTTTGTGATATTGAACCTAATGGTAAAATTTCATAGAGATCCATTCACTTAAACTAAAGTTAGAGTGTGAAACCAATGTGTCTTCGGCGACGGACGACGACGCCAACGTCATACCAATATATGACCGCAAAATTTTTTGCGGTCGTATAAAAACTGAATAAAATGTAAGGTATGCTGTTCTGTAATCTAATTCCAAATATCAGTACAATGATAATACACTTCAACACTATTGGTCTGGCACCAAATATCAGTACAATGATAATACACTTCAACACTATTGGTCTGGCACCAAATATCAGTACAATGATAATACACTTCAACACTATTGGTCTGGCACCAAATATCAGTACAATGATAATACACTTCAACACTATTGGTCTGGCACCAAATATCAGTACAATGATAATACACTTCAACACTGAATTACAGTCTTTATTGCTTAAAACTGCAGATAATCAAATTTTATAAATTCATTTTGAAACAAGTATTTAAAGAATCAAATACAGAAAGGCAAGAGTTGTGCCTAAGTTTGATTTATATGCAACTATAATAACATTCAGGTAAATGTTGGCATCTTAGCAGTCAATTTTGGGAGTAGACAAAGTTTCAGGACGATGTTCTTTACCAACTATATTATTTACATACCATTTTAATTCTTTCGTCATAACATGAAATACCTTTGAACAAAGAATTAGGCTTTTATATTCAACATTTTGGGGCAGATGAAAATGACAAATCTGCTAAACTGTATGTACCAAGGATCTTGTTTGGTGCTCGAACAGTCACGAATTTATTAGTGTTGAATCTAATAAACAATTTCCTTTCCACATCCTTTCATAAATACTTGTAAACTATCTTCTTTGCATTACTAACCTCAATATTCTCAATTAACACACAGGTTATACTTCAGTGTCTATTTCACCAATAATGAAATCAATTCTTGCGTCTATTTCACTGATAGTAATATCCATCCATAAAATAGCATGTTATATACTGTTGTCAATATCAATCATACACTTCACTAAGTCCTTATAATGCTTCCTTCCTATTACAAGTCAGACTTGCAAACAAATATCAACAAATACACAAGATGTACAAAATATTGGTAAAATTTTAAGAATCTTAACAACAATAAATGCTAATTTTATGTAATCCTTTGTAAATTTCCCAAGTATACTGATATCAAAGTGTGGTTTTCACCTGGCCTTCTTACAACAGATGTAATCTTAAACATATTATTTATCAATTTATTTCATGCTCAGAAGGCAAGGGGGTTCACATGGGGATAGAGATGATATAAATTTGCAAAAACAAGAATTTGTAAGCCTTGTCCTGCTTGAGATGCATTTCTACAATCATGATATTCCGAAATATTTTCAATGGTTTGATAACTGTGAAAATTGTGACAGAATAGGTATGACAAAAAATACTCACACTTTAAAATTGATTATATTCTTCGCAGCATTTACTTAAATCAGAATAATTAATCTCAGTTTTGTTCTTTCTCCAAAAATCACAATATTAAATGCAAAAAATTCTGATTTACAGTATCTGCACAAGCAATTCTTTACAATTTTAACAACTGTTTATGAAGTTAAAATTACTACAAAGATAGATACTTTCAGCTGGCATCATGATGATAAAAAGGAATGTATTGCTCCTTTCCACATTAACATGATTAATTCAATAATTTTTTGTGCGTATCTTATTGTCTATGCAGATATATATTCAGAAAGATGTTGGTGCTCTATCCAAATATTGCAGTACACAATTATCAACAATATTATCCAAATATCAGAATATGCAAAATCAGCTTCAAATGACAAATGTAAAACAATTCCAACGAGAAAAACTAATGGCCTGATTTATGTGCAAACCAAAATAAAAGAAGAATGTGTCGGAGGACATGAAAACAAAAATTGGACGGACAGACGGTCAAGGGTAACACTTAATGCCCCCGTCGCCTACGGGTGGGCATAAAAACGAATAACAAATACACCATCAAAAGACAACCATGTATATTGTGTATCAGATACATCCTAGAGACTACTTACTTTAACTGTGACTACCATGAAATGGATGTTGTCACATTCTATGGGACTACTAGTTATGTACTTACTTTCACTGTGTCTGTCATGGACCAGATGTTGGTACACATTATGTGGAACCTCTGAAGATCTGAAGTACCATTTGACAGTGGCTACTAATGTGTCTTTCTTGGTCTAAAACAATAAATATACTCTATGAACATACACAGATTATGTAAATAAGGCATCTGTAGAAGTCATATCTTAATCACATCCATTTAAAATAGTTGAGATTCATTGAAAGTTTTACTTTTTTCTGCTTTACATTTGTTATTTTTATACCTGATTCTTCACGGTTTTGTATTCCACTGTGGAGGATTGGGCCATTAGTTATTTCAGAAAAAGATATTTGAATTTCTATGTGAGTGCAAATTTATATTAAAAATGTAAAAATTTAAACCATCTTTCAGAAAAGAAATGCTCCAATAATAAATTTTTAAAATTAGTATATAAACACATCCAAAATTTCTATGTTTAAAGGTACATAACTCGGGGACATGTCAACTTCATATCTCAAATCTTCCCGTTTTATTCAAAGGGGCATAACTCAGGGACATGTCAACTTCATATCTCAAATCTTCCCATTTTATTCAAAGGGGCATAACTCAGGGACATGTCAACTTCATATCTCAAATCTTCCAGTTTAATTCAAAGGGCATAACTCAGGGACATGTCAACTTCATATCTCAAATCTTCCCATTTTATTCAAAGGGGCATAACTCAGGGACATGTCAACTTCATATCTCAAATCTTCCGCTTTATTCAAAGTGCATAACTCAGGACATGTCAACTTATATATATATCTCAAATGTTCCAGTTAATTGAAAGGTGCATAACTCAGGGACATGTCAACTTCATATCTCAAATCTTCCCGCTTAATTCAAGGTGCATAAGTTAACTCAACATATCAACTTCATATCTCAAATCTTCCCGTTTAATTCAAAGGTGCATAACTCAGGGACATGTCAACTTCATATCTCAAATCTTCCAGTTTAATTCAAAGGGTCATAAATCTGGGATATATGTCAAGGGAACATTATGTTCTACTAATATATAACAGTTCTAAAATTTGACTAAGGACTCAAAAGGTACTTCACACAGATGGACAGACAGACAGACATTGTCGCCATCTTATGGTGTTTATATATCTCAACTTGTTCGATTCGCTAGTGTATGTAACAACATATTTGATTTCAACGAAAGAAATCTCTGTATTACTGAAAAATTATTACACCATGGTTTTCGATATCACAAACTAGTCAAAACATTTACTAAATTTTATCATCGGTACAAGGACATCATTTGTAAATATAAATCAACATGCAGACATCTTATACGTTCAGGTATTTCACATCCAATATTTTATGGTAATGTTCTTTACAAAGCACAAAAAACTCGGCATTCACCTCAAAAGCTAACCAAACCTTTAAACAGACTTATTCGGAAAGGATATAGTTACGATACTGTTGTCAAGTCATTCAGGATTGCATATTTTGGTATTAATATTGATTCACTCATAGGGTCTTTGCATCGAAATAAACACATTTATTCTAAAACCAGTTGTTGGCATGATACAGGTTATGTTCTTCTCATATATTTTATGATGGTATGATACTAAACGGAGGGATTGTACTTGATTTTCATATGATGAAGACATAATCTTTCAATCTGTTTAATTGAGGTCTGGAACTGGCATGTCAGTAACTGCTAGTAGTCCTTTGTTTATTTATGTATCATTGTCATTTTGCTTAGTTTCTTTTGTTACCTATTTTGACATCGGACTCAGACTTCTTTTAAACTGAGTTTTACTGTGCGTATTGCTATGTGTTTCTTTTTCTACATTGGCTAGAGGTACATGTATAGGGGAGGTTGAGATCTCACAAAACATGTTTAACCCGCCACATTTTTGCGCCTGTCCCAAGTCAGGAGCCTCTGGCCTATGTTAGTCTTGTATGTTTTTAATATTAGTTCATTTATATGTTTTGGAGTTCAGTGTGACATCCATTTTCACTGAACTAGTACACACTTTTATTTAGGGCCAGCTAAGGACCACCTCCGGGTGCGGGATTTTCTCGCTGCATTGAAGACCCTATGGTGGCCTTCGGCTGTTGTCTGCTATTTGGTCGGGTTGTTGTCTCTTTGACATATTCCCCATTTCCATTCTCAATTTTAATGATTCCTATATACCCCTAAAAAATTTTATCAATGAAAATATCAACCATTTCTTTTTTAACTTTTGGTCGAAATCAAATAAGTAACAGAACAAACCATCTTATTTATTCAAATCTTGTTTAGAGAGGTTGGTCATTTTATAAAGAAATTTGTTTTTGTAGCTTATCTGTTGATCTTTCAATGCATTTTTATGATTGTACCGTATTGTTGAGTTGCTGTCCAATCAAATTTCAACACACATCTCCTTTTATTTAATTTTTTCAGAACATTTTGTAGTTACTTCATACAAAGAATAACATCATCAGCGTTGTATTGATTGGGTTTTTATTTGCATTGGTAAATCACACTCAGCTCTACAAGTCCTAACTAATGGATCATTTCACAGTGAATTACTATACAGAAGAAAGCTCTCAAACAGCAGAATTGACTTTTATTGAAGGCTTACGTTTGGAAATGACTGGGGATTGTATCACAACTTATCAACCATTATCTGATGTAAATATCCCATTCTGGTCAATAGGAATGATGAGAGACATTGTACCAGGAAATGAATGTTTGAGACAGCAATCAATCAAATGAAGACAATCAGAGTATTATCAGCTGATATTTTTCAAGAAAAGGAAATTATTCATAAATAGCCAAAGGTGTCCTAGAGATTCCTTAGGCTCCGAGTGGGTATTCGGGAAGTATGGACGGATGTACAGCCAGACAAGGGTAAACCATAATCCTCCCTTTGTCTAGCTTTGAATAACAAAATCGCAAAAATGTTTTCATTATGTGTTTTCTAACAAGTTGGCCAGAACAAGACTACAAAGAAATTACAGTCCCTTATATTTAAAACAACATAAAATCTATCCGCTACACTATTAATTTAGTAAAATTTTAGGAATAATATAAGTGACAATTGTCTGCTTTATAAATAAATGAAATAGATTAACAGCTTAAGAAAAATTTGTCAGTTCTCTCTTTGATGCATTGTATGTTGGAAAAGACCATATCAAGATATTTTGTATGCATCCACTTGATGTATTCTATTTCAAAAGAAGAGTACACACGCTGAAATGTCTCACCTGCTTTACTTATCATGATTGAATTAATGTTGAAATTGTGTTATTACTGTAATATGAAGGTTTTACTATAAGTTTCAAATGGAATTAATATTATCAATGATCAATGTAAATGAGGTCACGGTCAGATAAAACATGCCAGCCAGATGTGTACACCTTACAATGCAATGACATGTCAACTTCATATCTCAAATCTTCCCATTTTATTCAAAGGGGCATAACTCAGGGACATGTCAACTTCATATCTCAAATCTTCCCGTTTTATTCAAAGGTGCATAACTCAGGGACATGTCAACTTCATATATATATCTCAAATGTTCCAGTTTAATTGAAAGGTGCATAACTCAGGGACATGTCAACTTCATATCTCAAATCTTCCCGTTTAATTCAAAGGTGCATAAGTTAACTCAGCAACATATCAACTTCATATCTCAAATCTTCCCGTTTAATTCAAAGGTGCATAACTCAGGGACATGTCAACTTCATATCTCAAATCTTCCAGTTTAATTCAAAGGGTCATAAATCTGGGATATATGTCAAGGGAACATTATGTTCTACTAATATATAACAGTTCTAAAATTTGACTAAGGACTCAAAAGGTACTTCACACAGATGGACAGACAGACAGACATTGTCGCCATCTTATGGTGTTTATATATCTCAACTTGTTCGATTCGCTAGTGTATGTAACAACATATTTGATTTCAACGAAAGAAATCTCTGAATTACTGAAAAATTATTACACCAGGGTTTTCGATATCACAAACTAGTCAAAACATTTACTAAATTTTATCATCGGTACAAGGACATCATTTGTAAATATAAATCAACATGCAGACATCTTATACGTTCAGGTATTTCACATCCAATATTTTATGGTAATATTCTTTACAAAGCACAAAAATGTCGGCATTCACCTCAAAAGCTAACCAAACCTTTAAACAGACTTATTCGGAAAGGATATAGTTACGATACTGTTGTCAAGTCATTAAGGATTGCATATTTTGGTATTAATATTGATTCACTCATAGGGTCTTTGCATCGGAAATAAACACATTTATTCTAAAACCAGTTGTTGGCATGATACAGGTTATGTTCTTCTCATATATTTTATGATGGTATGATACTAAACCCCTAACGGGAGGGATTGTACTTGATTTTCATATGATGAAGACATAATCTTTCAATCTGTTTAATTGAGGTCTGGAACTGGCATGTCAGTAACTGCTAGTAGTCCTTTGTTTATTTATGTATCATTGTCATTTTGCTTAGTTTCTTTTGTTACCTATTTTGACATCGGACTCAGACTTCTTTTAAACTGAGTTTTACTGTGCGTATTGCTATGTGTTTCTTTTTTCTACATTGGCTAGAGGTATAGGGGGAGGGTTGAGATCTCACAAAACATGTTTAACCCCGCCACATTTTTGCGCCTGTCCCAAGTCAGGAGCCTCTGGCCTATGTTAGTCTTGTATGTTTTTTAATATTAGTTCATTTATATGTTTTGGAGTTCAGTGTGACATCCATTTTCACTGAACTAGTACACACTTTTATTTAGGGGCCAGCTAAGGACCACCTCCGGGTGCGGGATTTTCTCGCTGCATTGAAGACCCTATGGTGGCCTTCGGCTGTTGTCTGCTATTTGGTCGGGTTGTTGTCTCTTTGACATATTCCCCATTTCCATTCTCAATTTTAATGATTCCTATATACCCCTAAAAAATTTTATCAATGAAAATATCAACCATTTCTTTTTTAACTTTTGGTCGAAATCAAATAAGTAACAGAACAAACCATCTTATTTATTCAAATCTTGTTTAGAGAGGACAATTTCTGGTTGGTCATTTTATAAAGAAATTTGTTTTTGTAGCTTATCTGTTGATCTTTCAATGCATTTTTATGATTGTACCGTATTGTTGAGTTGCTGTCCAATCAAATTTCAACACACATCTCCTTTTATTTAATTTTTTCAGAACATTTTGTAGTTACTTCATACAAAGAATAACATCATCAGCGTTGTATTGATTGGGTTTTTATTTGCATTGGTAAATCACACTCAGCTCTACAAGTCCTAACTAATGGATCATTTCACAGTGAATTACTATACAGAAGAAAGCTCTCAAACAGCAGAATTGACTTTTTATTGAAGGCTTACGTTTGGAAATGACTGGGGATTGTATCACAACTTATCAACCATTATCTGATGTAAATATCCCATTCTGGTCAATAGGAATGATGAGAGAGACATTGTACCAGGGAAATGAATGTTTGAGACAGCAATCAATCAAATGAAGACAATCAGAGTATTATCAGCTGATATTTTTCAAGAAAAGGGGAAATTATTCATAAATAGCCAAAGGTGTCCTAGAGATTCCTTAGGCTCCGAGTGGGTATTCGGGAAGTATGGACGGATGTACAGCCAGACAAGGGTAAACCATAATCCTCCCTTTGTCTAGCTTTGAATAACAAAATCGCAAAAATGTTTTCATTATGTGTTTTCTAACAAGTTGGCCAGAACAAGACTACAAAGAAATTACAGTCCCTTATATTTAAAACAACATAAAATCTATCCGCTACACTATTAATTTAGTAAAATTTTAGGAATAATATAAGTGACAATTGTCTGCTTTATAAATAAATGAAATAGATTAACAGCTTAAGAAAAATTTGTCAGTTCTCTCTTTGATGCATTGTATGTTGGAAAAGACCATATCAAGATATTTTGTAAGCATCCACTTGATGTATTCTATTTCAAAAGAAGAGTACACACGCTGAAATGTCTCACCTGCTTTACTTATCATGATTGAATTAATGTTGAAAGTGTGTTATTACTGTAATATGAAGGTTTTACTATAAGTTTCAAATGGAATTAATATTATCAATGATCAATGTAAATGAGGTCACGGTCAGATAAAACATGCCAGCCAGATGTGTACACCTTACAATGCAATCATACCATACACCAAATATAGTTAACCTATTGCTCATGTATCTGTGAAACAGACCGAAAATTTAACATTGACCAATGAACCATGAAAATGAGGTCATGGTCAGATGAATTTTGACATACAACATGTACAACATGCAATCATTCCTTACACCAAATATAGTCGACCTATTGCTAACAGTATCTGCAAAACAAACATAACCATGAAAACTTTAGTGAGTAATGAACCATGAAAATAAGGTCAAGGTCAGATGAACCCTGCCAGACAGATATGTACACCTTACAATCATTCCTTACACCAAATATAGCTGACCTTTTGCTAATAATATATGACAAATAGACCACATCCGAAAAAATCAACATTGACCGTTTAACCATGAAAATGAGTTCCAGGTCACATGAAACCTGACAGCCAGATATGTACACCCTACAAACCATTTAATATGTCAAATATAGTTGACCTGTTGCTTACATTATCTGAGATACAGAATTGACCAAGTAAGTTAACCTTGATCCCTGGGCAATAAAATGAGGTATAGGTCAGGTTAAACCTGTCTGGCAGACATGTAGACAATTTTCGCTGAACCATGAAAACGAGGTCAAGGACAATGGACCATTGGAAACTTCGTAACATAAAGCATCTGTATATAAGGTATGAAGCATTCAGGTCTTCTACCTTCTGAAATATAAGCTTTAAACAGACTGTAATCCCTATTGCCTTACAGAAATAGAGGCAGGTGTTTTTGTTTGATGTTTTTCTGCTTTGCATCGATCTGATGAGTTTAGCCTTTTTCAACTGATTTTTATAGGTTGTTTTTCTGTTGTGCTGTTACACCACTGTTCCAGGTTAGGGGAGGTTTTAGAGCTCACAAACATGTTTAACTCCACCAATCCAAGTCAGGAGCCTGTAGTTCAGTGGTTGATGTCTGTTATATTTGTTTTTTCGTTATACATGACTTATATGTTTTGTTATAAATAAGGCCGTTAGTTTTCTCAATTGAATTGCAGAATGACTGTACTTGAGATCTAAAACATTAAAAATACCCAAACAGCAAAGGATGTCATTAGAAGTCAGTTAAAGAATTGATCACTAGCTGGTGGCAAGGAACTACTTATACTTGACCTTATCCTGCTTCTGTCAGGAACTGCTACTTTTGACAAAGAAAAAAAATCATTTACATACTAATCATTAGGATTTTATGTCAATAGGTTCATCCCATTCAAGCAAAGAATAAATATTAAAGAGAAAGCTCTCAAAAAGCCAAACTGTATTTTTATTATAGGCTAATGATAGATATCTGCAATTGTAGAATATAATAATCTGTTGTATATATATCATGTATATATTGTATTTTTTTCCCAATTTAAAGAATAAAATATAAAAATAACAAACCTTCCTTATTTTCAGTTATAGAATATCAGCAAAAAGAGCTGCGCCATGAGCCATGATACGCCCGCCGCTTTTTCAAAGAATAAAGTTCCAAATCTCCTCAATGTCATATCAGAAATTTATAAAAAACTAAATAGAGGTTATTTTAATAGATATAAACCAGTCACTAATGTTTCATGAAAACTGCTCAAAGCACTTCTGAGTTACTGTCTGAAAACTGGAAAATCCTTTTTTATGAAAAAAATCCTATAACTCAGAAACATAAAATCTAAAATTTAGAAAATTCGAAAGGGAGCTATGTCAATAGATATAAACAATTCACCAAAGATTCACGAAAACTGCTCAAAGCATTTTTGAGTTATTGTCTGAAAACTGGAAAATCCCTTTTTTTTTAATGAATAAAACCCAATAACTCGGAAATGTAAAATCTAAAATTTATAAAAATCGAAAGGGAGCTTAGGTCAATAGATATAAACAATTCACCAAAGTTTCATGCAAATTGGTTAGAGTGTTTTTGAGTTATTGTCTGACATGTCGACGACGGGCGGACGGACAGAGGTATACCATAATATGTCCCGTAAACAGGCATATAAAAAGTCTCTGTCACCAAGTTCATATTTGCATAAAATGAGAAACCATTAAAATCATTTGAATCAAAAGTAAATTGAGGAATGTAGAATGACATTATCTAAGAAAGATTATGTGAAAGTTTTACTGAAATCTAGAAAAGAAATTTTGGAGGAATTGTGGTCACCAAATGCCTATAGCTACCAACTTTTGTAAAATGATTTGTATTGCAACATCCATGCTGTGCTAAAACAAATCCCCAAAATATTAAAATAAAAAAAATCAATACAACTTGCATAATGGTAGATTATAAACATTGTCTTACAAGTCTTATTGAAATTCAGAGGGTAGTTTAGTCAATTTTCTGAGAAAGCCATCCCTTTTGAACAAATACAGTCATTTAGTTGTCTACATGTATGTTCAACTACAAGAAACTTTAAAGTCAGTCAGATAAAAAAATAAAAGTATGGGAAACATAATGCAGTTTTGTAGAAAAAACTCTTTAAAAAAATTGCATTATTCATGCTTCTCATTACTGGTCAAAGAGATGTCAAAGTTTCATTGAAATCCAGTTAGTATTTCAGCAGTTGTTTCAGTAACACAATGCATATATCCCTCTTTTATATAGGTATGAAAGAGTAAATGTTGGAACAGTGAATTCTTAAATCGTTCCAATCAAGAAATAAAAAAGATATACAATGGCACTTTAAAAGTAAGATTATATTAAGATTTATTGAGTCAGTTGTTTAAAAAGTCCACAAGGGTTTTAATAAACCAATGAGTAGCATGTGTGCTGTAATTTTATGAGGACATGATACTGTGGATTCATTATTATTCGTTGGATACAAATTTTCATGGGTTGCGTGGGTACAGGTGAACCACAAATTTAAATGTTCAACGAAATACAAATTTCTATCAGGTGGTATGCTGACTTTGGCAAAACCACGAAATCACATATATCCATGAAAAGTCAAGTTTTCCGCAATCCACTAAAATTGGTATCCACGAAAATAAATGAATCCACAATATTCAGAATCAAAAGAACAGTCCAACACACAGTTAAAATTCACTTGTCTGGTGCTTAGTGAATCACTTCATGACTGAAGGGGATAAGATAACTCTGTCTCATTGGCAATCATACTACATCTCTTTATTTTTTATTTAAGAGCTGGTCATATAAAAACTATGAAATATGCAGAGAGATACATTTGTATTTCAGAATTAATTATCAACAAATATGAAAATTGACAGTGAAAATTCACCAGCAAAGAGTGATTTTTAACAGAAATTTGTTTGTACTGTATGGCTAATCCTGATTGGTCCCTGTGTGCACCTTGACAACCTGTTAACTCTTTTCTAGACTAAAGGTAAAACAAACAATGTCGTCCAGGAACTATGGAGGCTTTTATAAAAATTGATATACAAGGGAGATAACTAAAGCAAAATTTAATACACAATATAATAAGTGACAGCAGATTCTTTACAAGAATAGAAATTAAATTTTCTCTTAACTTTCATTACTGGTCAAAGAGAAGTTGTAAATACAAAGTTCAGACAGATAAAAAAATAAACAAATAAAAGTACCAATGAATGGTTACAATAATCACTACAGGGTCATTACTTAAGATTGACAGTATGGGATTATAGTGAAGGAAATTCAAAGGCAAACTTTAGGAGTTCAGACTGAATTAGAATTACACATTTCATCAAAGGTTAAAAATGAATGGGGACATTATCATACATGTACGTTTATAACAAAGCATGATTTTACTGAAACCTAAATGTGCCACTTATTGAGCAGAGTCCACTTCCTCTTGTGGAGAACATTATTTTCATTGACTGTGGACATAATTTTTGTTAAAATTGTTGATGACTCTTATGTGTAACAAGATAAAAAAAATAATAGTTTGATTTCCTTTCAATAAAACTTTAATAATAAAATGCTATGCTGGGCGCAGCTTGATACAACCGCAGAGGTCGAACCCTGAACAGTTGGGGCAAGTATGGACACAACATTCAAGCTTGATACAGCACTAAATTTGGATTGAGATTAAATATTTGACACAGCATAGGTTTCTGACACAGAATGAATGTGGTCTAAGAACTTAAAAATTTCTAATTTACCTATTCAAACCATATCATTATTATTTGCTTTTATATATAAATCAGAAATAACCAATTTAAAACGGAAAAAAAATCCCCCCTCAAATTTTTTGAACCCCCTTATGATTCATCAACCCCAAACTCAATCCCAGCCTTTGTGGTATGATACCTGCAGTTCAGAGAGTGAACACAAGTTATTGTCTGAAACTAGAAAACCTTGCCCCAAATTCCTAAACATTTAGTACCCCAAACTCAAACCCAGCTTCTTTGTGATGGAAGTAGTCAATTTCATAAAGATCCATACACACAAGTTATTGTCCTGAAACTAGAAAATGCTTGTTTTTGCCCTTTTGGCCCCTAATTTCTTAAATTTTGAGGTAATTACCCCATAATCAATCCCAGCCTTCCCTTTGTGGTATGGTACATTGCAGTACAATTTCAGAGAGATCCATAAACTTGAACACAAGTTATTGTCTGGAACTACAAAATGCTTATTTTGGCCCCTTATTCCTAAACGTTTTGGGCAATTACCCCAAACTCAATTCCAGCTTTCCTTTGTGATATGGAACCTTGTAGTACAATTTCAGAAAGATCCATACACTTACACACAAGTTATTGTCATGAAACTAGAAAATGCTTGTTTTTGCCCTTTTTGGCCCCTAATTCCTAAAATTTTGAGGCAATTACCCCAAAATCAATCCCAGCATTCCTTTGTGATATGGAACCTTGTGGTACAATGTCAGAGAGATCCATACACTAACACACAAGTTATGTCTGGAAGTTACAAAAATGCTTATTTTTGGCCCCTTTTTGGCCCTTAATTCCTTAACTGTTGGTACGATAACTCCCAAAATCAATCCCAACCTTTCTTCTGTGGTATTGAACCTTATGGTAAAATTTCATAGAGATCCATTCACTTAAACTAAAGTTAGAGTGCGATAACCAATGTGTCTTCGGACGACGACCCAGGTCGACGACAACGTCATACCAATATACGACCGCAAATTTTTTTTGCGGTCATATAAAAATTGGAAAGGGCTATTGGAATTCAGGTATTAAATTCCAAGATCCTTAAACAGGAAAAAGTTCTAGGACCTTCAGCCCAAGTATATAGTGAGGGCCCACAGAACTAACAGACATCTTTTTTTAATTAAGAAGTTTGATTAAAGTATTAAAGACATGTTCAATGAAAATGTATTTATGGAAAGAATTATATTACCATACTAGTCCACTACACATGAGCCCCATTTCTTATTACACAAAGATCATTCAAGTTTCAATACAAACCAGCCAGTTTTAGAGATTGTCTATTCTCTATACTCACCAATCTAAATTCTTTAATACCACAGACATAAAATGGTTGGTCAATATTTGAATTCTCAAGATAAACACAATCTGCAAATAAAGTATAAAATCAGCCTGATTCAAGCTCTAATTGGTGATAGGGTAGACCAATTCTTAACTGACACAGAACTCTTTAAAACAGCATTATATCTACAGGCTTAAAACAAGTTATTGATTTACTTAACAGGTATTAGTTATGATGATTTTGACACTATTTATATTGTTTCTGGTCATGTAATTTTATAATAAAATGCTCCGCAGGGTGCAGCTTGATACGACCGCAGAGGTCGAACCCTGAACAGTTGGGGCAAGTATGGACACAACATTCAAGCTTGATACAGCTCTGAATTTGGATTGTGATTAAATATTTGACACAGCATAGGTTTCTGACACAGAATGAATGTGGTCTAATGGTCCAATATCCAAAATCTAAATACATGGTTAGATTCAGCATATCAAAGAACCCCAAGAATTCATTTTTGATGAAATCAAACAAAGTTTAATTTTGGACCCTTTTGACCTCAATGTGGACAAAGTTGATAACGGGACCAAAATTCAAAATCTAAATACATGGTTAGATTCAGCATATCAAAGAACCCCATATATTCAATTTTGTTGAAATCAAACAAAGTTTAATTTTGGACCCGATTTGGACCAACTTGAAAACTGGGCCCATAATCAAAATCTAAATACATGTTTAGATTCAGCATATCAAAGAACCCTAAGAATTCAATTTTGTTAAAATCAAACTAAGTTTAATTTTGGACCCTTTGGACCTTAATGTAGACCAATTTGAAAACGGAACCAAAAATTAAGAATCTAAATACATGTTTAGATTCGGCATATCAAAGAACCCCAATAATTCAATTTTTGATGAAATCAAACAAAGTTTAATTTTGGACCCTTTGGACCTCAATGTGGACCAATATAAAAACGGGGCCCAAAATCCAAAAACTTAATACACGGTTAGATTCAGCATATTAATGAACCCCAAGAATTCAAGAATAAAACCCCATTGAAATTGGTCAAGAAATAAGCAATTTATACGAAGTATCTTCTTGTGCAATTGAATATTTCTTGCTATTGCGCAATACTGTACAACTGACAATTTCTTGCTATTGCGTAATATTGTGCTATTGGATATTTCTTGCTATTGCGCAATACTGTGCAATTGAAGATTTCTTGCTATTGCGCAATACTGTGCAATTGAAGATTTCTTGCTATTGTGCAATACTGTGCAATTGAAAATTTCTTGCTATAGCACAATACTTATTATATAATAATTTACACATCCTGTTTGGTGTGTATCTCTACCATATCATTATTATTTGCTTTTAAATATAAATCAGAAATAACCAACTTAAAATGGAAAATTTTAAAAGAAAAAAAGGAAAAAAAATCCCCCAAAATTTTTGAACCCCTTATGATTCATCAACCCCAAACTCAATCCCAGCCTTCCCTTTGTGCTATGGTACCTTGCAGTACAATTTCAGAGAGATCCATACACTTGAACACAAGTTATTGTCTGGAAACTAGAAAAATGTGTTTTTTGGCCCCTTTGGCCCCAAATTCCTAAACGTTTAGGGCAATTACCCCCAAACTCAAACCCAGCTTTCCCTTTGTGATATGGAACCTTGTAGTACAATTTCAGAAAGATCCATACACTAACACACAAGTTATTGTCCTGAAACTAGAAAAATGTTTTTTGCCCCTTTTTGGCCCCTAATTCCTAAAATATTGAGGCAATTACCCCCATCATCAATCCCAGCCTTCCCTTTGTGGTATGGTACCTTGCAGTACAATTTTAGAGAGATCCATACACTTGAACACAAGTTATTGTCTGGAAACTAGAAAAATGTGTTTTTTGGCCCCTTTTTGGCCCCAAATTCCTAAACGTTTCGGGCAATTACCCCCAAACTCAATGCCAGCTTTCCCTTTGTGATATGGAAACTTGTAGTACAATTTCAGAAATATCCAAACACTTACAAGTTATTGTCATGAAACTAGAAAAATGCTTGTTTTTTGCCCCTTTTTTGGCCCCTAATTCCGAAAATTTTGAGGCAATTACCCCCAAAATCAATTCCAGCCTTCCCTTTGTGATATGGAACCTTGTGGTACAATGTCAGAGAGATCCATACACTTACACACAAGCTATTGTCTGGAAGTTACAAAACTGCTTATTTTTGGCCCTTAATTCCTTAACTGTTGGTACCATAACCCCCAAAATCAATCCCAACCTTTCTTTTGTGGTATTGAACCTTATGGTAAAATTTCATAGAGATCCATTCACTTAAACTAACGTTAGAGTGCGAAAACCAATGTGTTTTCGGAAGACGACGACGACGCCAACGTCATACAAATATACGACCACAAAATTTTTTTGCGGTCGTATAAAATTTGTTGAAAGACAAGAATTTTCAGTCTTACAATAATTGGATATAAAACATAGAAAGGAGAGAAAGCAGGGTGGATATTTGGTAGAGATGTTTATTCTATTAGAATAATAGCCAGAAGTTGACGGCATTGTTAACTTTGTGCTAAGGCCTAAGGGTTTGTAATGATAAATACTTGCATAAATAAATTCAGAAGTGATTTTCCTTCACATGACATAATTTTTGCAATCGCATTAATTACATGTAGATCTGGCATCTTTACCAGTAATAAGTGATTATCAATAATTAATGCACACATTCATTTCTGAAACTTACAGTGTTAAACATCATATCATCATATAATGACTGTAGTTTAAAATCCTAGAATCACTCTCCAAGGGCTGTATGTTACCAATGATAAATGAATTAGATTGTATTAACATAGCAACACGCTTCAATCAAAACAGACATCTAGGTCAATAAAGATTTAAACAGTCAGCTTCAATCAAAACAGACATCTAGGTCCATAAAGATTTAAACAAAACAGACATCTAGGTCAATGAAGATTTAAACAGTCAGCTTCAATCATCTAGGTCCATAAAGATTTAAACAAAACAGACATCTAGGTCAATGAAGATTTAAACAGTCAGCTTCAATCAAAACAGACATCTAGCTATATATATAGGTCAATAAAGATTTAAACAAAACAGACATCTAGGTCAATAAAGATTAAAACAGTCTAAATTGATGGACATGACCCTGATCCTTTGGAAAGTGGAAAGTTTTGAAATAAGCACTACAAGATGTCAAACTGGAAATCTAACCTCCTTTGCGATATTTAATACCATCTTCTGTAGTGTATGAGACAATCCTTTCTCCAAGTTTTGTAATGACTCCTGAACAACGCCATCTTGACCCTTTCTTTTGCTTCTTCACTGGGATGGTTATAGCGCCATCTGGTGTCTTGATGTCTTCTGTTGACTGAGAGCTCTCTGGTGATCGATAACCTACACCATTATTTATCAACATGTCTGTTTCATTTCTGTCCATCTATTCAAATTAAAAATAATTACATGTATTTATACAAAATTTAAATAAGAGTAAATTAAATTCCTAAGTTGTCTTGATTGCCGGGGAAATACTCTACCAACCGATGGTCCCAAAACTCATACTCATAGAAATGAGAGGCCTGGCAAGAAAAATGGGTCTCCCAAAAGCAATTTATATAAGTCTCTGATTCTTTGCATTTAACAACATTCATCATGTTCATTTCATGTCTGGTGAAAGGGCTGTATTGAATATTTATACTTCTTACATTAACATTAGGGTTATCTTATGATGAGTCTCTGCACCATTTACAACAAACACAAATTTGATCGTCTTTTTCAACTTTTTTAGTCATCATAAAATGTTTTTGTTTTAATAGGTTTACTGTCAGAATCTGCTTTTTTCTCATGTTTGACAAATTGTTCACTACCATCCTGTCATGGACGAGAATTTTCTCTTTCCTAAGAAATGTCTGCCAAGTTGCTTACAACCACCAAGTCGCATCAAGTTTACTCTGTGACATCATAAAAAATTTCTGAATTAGTTTGGTTAGAAGATTCTATTTATACATAACAATTTGTTACATGTATAACATAATTTTTTTTTTTTATTTTCAACATGTTGCCACTCTAGATTGTTAAACTAACATATAAAAAACAAGCTTGTTAAAGGTTTCTTTTCTCCTGCAATGTGTGCAACTTCTATTTTATGTGTTTCTTGCTTGAAGCTCATTATTCAATGTGTTTCATACAAATTGGTCAAAAAGCAATGTGCAAGGTATTTTTTTGTTCATTGTGAAAAGGTAATTTTATTCGTCCATGCACATACCTTTCCCCTTTACCATGTTTACCACCCTTGTTAATTTGAATTCCCAATCCAATACATTGTCTAACATCAATTAAGGTTGCATTGCAGACAATAAATTTTTCCTTTTTATTTGGTGAAGTATACATGTATATGTATATTATAATTCATAAAACAAGTGGGATGTGTTTCCAGTTTTTTTAATAGGGTGTGCTACATTGTATTCTAATAGTGAGGGTGAGTGAAGGAAATATGCAAACTGCCCCAACCTATTATATGAGAAAAATGTATTACATCTTACAGATGTTTCCCATTCCTCCCCAAACTTGCACAAGAAAATGCTCCACTAAATAAAACCTGCAACAAAATCGCCCCACCTGAAATTTGAAATATATTGAAAGTCCTGCAAATTGCCTTTTTTTTTTTTAACAGTCTGAATTATTTTCAGAGAGGGGCGAGGGGTGGGGTTGGGGGTGGGGGGTCATTTGGTATATAATCTACATCATAAATGTACTATCTCATGGGCAAGTTTTCAGTACGATTGAACTCCATACTATCAGTAGGGCAAGTTTGGTCGAGAGGGTCGAGAGAGATTGAATTTATTTTTTTCAAAGTGGGAGACGAGTGTGTGGGAAGTAGAAATGTAGCTATAAGTGTGATTTTGTGGAAAGTGACACACATTCAGGAAAATTAAGAAAATATAATTGGCTTTTTTTCTAGATTACGTTTTATTTTCAGTTCTGGAAATTATGAATTTTTAAATTCTTAGTTATTAAACTTTAGACTTTCAATTTTGGAGAAGAAATGCGTTTTTCGTAAACATTTGTTGTCATGATGTACAGTTGAACTGGAAAATAGTTAAGTGATTTACATAATTTATAAATGTGAGTATTATTGACCACTAAATATCTATTTGCAAATGGCATACTTAGTTGTTTAGTTTACGCAGAGCTGACATTGGGCATAATTCATAATTTTGTTTTTACCTTAGCCGGCGTTTGTTTATCGTGTTTATATCAAATAATTATTGTTACGACATTGTTCTTGATATACATTTTGTGATTACCTTAGAGTTATACGTATTTCTGCATATTTTCAAATGAATCGTTCAACAATTATAGACAGAAACGGGTGCTTAAATGCTTTCTTTCAACCTAAACAAAGACGTATTTTGTCCTTTCCGCCATGAGTTTCAGCTTCCTGTGGGCCCACAACTTTCTGATAGAAGGGAGATAATCAGCATAGGTTTCTAACAGAGTTCTCTCCCATGCAACAATTTCTTTGAAGGATAACTTCACAGAATATATAGAACGCTGTGTATGCATTCACTCTCAAATGTTAACTCTACACATGGTAAAAGTTATTCTCTTGTTCAATGCAGTTTTTGTTTAAATATCTTTACTGTATTATTTTGTAATAAAAAAATTAAAAAGATTTTTTTTTTTCACTTTTTCAACAAATTTTTTTCTTATTAGTTTTCATCATCAAGCTCGGAAAGATATGCTGTTACTTTTTACAGTTTTAACTGTTTTCATATATTTGCTTTAAACTTTCCCTAAGTTTCCAAGAATTCTGCAGTTCAACATGGACTTTATCGTCAAAGTTGGCGTTCCACTGGCCAATATTGTGAATTCAAAACTTCTGTCTGAGATTTAAAAAACTATACGTTAACCGTGAATAATTTAATATGACAGGACCGAATGGTCTTCAGTAGTTCGTCTACTGTATCACTAGTTGAGGTTGTGAGTTCGAATCCCGCACGTGGCAGGTGCGTTTGACTCCAATCTCAATTGACTAGAAGTTTCAGTCAGTTTCCCGCCGAAGGTGGTGGTTCTCTATGTCTCTGGCTCCGCCATCAATAAAAACCGACCGCCGCAATACAGCAAATAGTGCTTGTTGTGACTGCGACTTTGTCTACATGTCTGTGATTACGCAATACAGTGTTAACGTTATTTTGACGTTGTGTGACAGTGACGTTAGAGAAGAGAGATGTTAGATGGGACTGTTGACGAATGAACAGAATAGCTGGAATGGTGTGAACTGTCGGGAGTGTATGCCGTTTGTTTTGTATTTTATGTGAACGTCTGTATGATACATGCAGTATGAATAAATCGTGATATTTTCTACAAAGATGGTGTTCATTTATAAATATGAACGCTCGGAATTCTACGTTTACAACATTGGTGGCAGCGAAAAGAAACGGATCTATACGCTAACAGAAGATTTATTTCTACACACAGACGGAATGTTTTTAAAGAGGGGAGAATAAATGAATTTTAACACTGAAGGTATACCGTAAACAAATTTAATCGACCGTACGATCGTGACCAATATGTAAACTGTACAACAGAAAGGACGGCACTGGAACACTTTACGGAACTGAGATTCACCTTTTTAAAATTGATATTGGAATTGTAACAGATTCGACCACAAAAGTAACAGAGAAGTAGTCGCCAAAAGTAGATGGAAAATGATTAAACAGTTTTGTTAGGTGTTAGCATCAAGGATAAAATGATAATCTAAGGTGCAAATTTTAAAGAAAGCAAACATGTCACGTTCATCTATAATTTATTGTTGTTTTATGTATGTCTATAACTTATATTTGTCAGCATTTTATTTTTATAGATAGTAACCATGAGCTTGTGTGATTTACCAGAGTTTGAGGGTTTCTGGATGAAATTTTCTATTTTAGCTGATCGTTTAATTGGTCACCTATTGATACGGCTTTCTATTTGGTTTACTGAGAGGTAAAGCTTGAGAATATGTATCGTATTTAATTACCACGTGAAGATCTTAATAATGTATCTGTTTTGTATTCTGCATTGAAATGTCGATTTGGTGATATTGAGACTGCTCAGATTTGTAGAATGAAGTTGAAAAATATAACTATGTTTGAAAGTGAAAGCGTTCAAGAGTACGTATGTAGAATTGAGATGATTGTTCGAAAATCGTTCCCTGGTGTGAAAGAAGATTTATTATTGAAGCTGATTACTTGGTATGCTATGTACGGATACCCTGATATGTTGATATTGGATATCGAGTTCTGACTAAAGAACCGTCAACACTTAGTGAACTTAACAAAGAAATATTGTGGCCGGAACATTGCAGAAATCTTTCTCAGTAAAATCTCGTTTCACCAGCGACAGTGACTTTGAGAAACATTGTGAATTCGGTACTACGCGTAATATGAATTTCACAGAGTCTGATAGTTGGACGAAGAGAGTTTCCACAAATACTGACTTTGATATGCAAAATGACAATAGTTTATATAACCAGAAATTGGAAGAAGACAACTGTACTGTTGGTCAATTGGATGTACGTAATAATTCCGTTTATCCGAGTAAACAGTCTGTTTATTGCAGTGCTGAATCATTTGAATTGAAATATGAGAAACTTTCTGACATTACTGAGGCAGCTGAAGTTGAAGTTGCAAAAGTTTCGGACCAAGAGATAGCTACCTTGGAAATTCCGCGCGTTGAACAGCAGACAGTGATCACTGGTGACACAGAGGCCGTTAGCGTCCGAAAGTTTGAATTGAAATATATGGAACTGAGTGACATTGTTGAAGCAACTGAAGTTGAAGTTGCAAAAGTTTCGGAGCTAGAGATGTCAGCACGTTGAACAACAGACAGTAATCGCTGGTGCAAAAGAGGCTGTTATTGTCCGAAAATGGGTACCCTTTGAGCAAAGTGACATTCAGTTTTATACGTCTAACAGTATTGATGCCATCAATAATGACGAACCTAGAGTTTCAACATATACTGGTTTATCTACACCAGTATATGGAAAGGACTTTACATATAATGAAAGCTTATGTGGAAATGACAAGTTCACCCAATTCAGAGATAGCAACGTCTATGAAAACAGCTATAAATGTGATGCATGCTCTCGTGGGTCGTCTATGTTCCCTGTGATGAACTGAAAAAAACGAAAACGAAATTTGTCTTGATTTATCTTTTATTTCGAGGACGAAATATTCTTGAAAAGAGGGAGTAGTGTTGTGACTGTGACTTTGTCTACATGTCCGTGATTACGCAATACAGTGTTAATGTTGTTTCCTGTATTTTGACGTTGTGTGATAGTGACGTGGGAGGAGAGAGATGTTTAAATGGGACTGTTGACGAATGAACAGAATAACTGGAATGGTCACGTTGAACAGTCGGAGTGTATGCCGTGTGTTTTGTATTTTATGTGAACTTTGTAACGTCTGTATGATACATGCAGTATGAACAAATCGTGATATTTTCTACAAAAATGGTGTTCATATATATATATTCACGCTCGGAATTCTACGTTTACAACAGTGCTGAAAATGGCGTTCAACATTTATCAATCAATTAATATTCTTCTTTAAGTTTCTACTGATCCTTCAATTATTGAAGATTATTCGCCGGGCGTCGACTATAAAATTTTATAATTTACATTGTAGCAAGAAAAATAAAAAGAAACAAAATCAAAAAATCAAAATAATGTATGTACATTTGAAAAATTTCATTTAGATAAAACTATATACATTTGATAACAAAAGAGTTAGGGATAGAACATGGGGATGAGAGCAGATTCTGAGATCATACTCTTGAATACTGTACTGCATGATACTATTTGTTGTGGCAGATGATTCCAATTTATAATTGATCGTGGATAAAATGAATATTTATAACTGTCTTATGATGTTTGTATTTGCCTAAATGAGTGTGGATCTATTGTCTAGTGTGATCAAACGGTTATATGTAGGGACTGCAACAATTTCGTGTATAATTTTGTAAAAGAAGACAATAGATATAGGAAGATGTGGTATGAGTGCCAATGAGACAACTCTCCATCCAAGTAATAATTTATAAAAGTAAACCATTACAGGTCAAGGTACGGCCTCAACACGGAGCATTGGCTCACACCGAACAGCAAGCTATAAAGGGTCACAAATATTACTAGTGTAAAACCATTCAAACGGGAAAACCAACGGTCCAATCTATATAAAAACGAGAAACGAGAAACACGTATGAACTACATAAACAGACGACAACTACTGTACATCAGATTCCTGACTTAGGACAGGTGCAAACATTTGCAGCGGGATTAAACGTTTTAATGGTACCAAACCTTCTCCCTTTTCTGAAACAATAGTATATATCGTAAACGCCTAATTTCAAGTGGGTACCAATTTAAGTCTGTCATCATTTCAGTAACTGAGCTGTTGTTATGGAAGCGATTGCATGAGAAGCGCGCTGCTCTTCTGAACTTTTTCAATTTGTGAAATTTGCTGTTTTTGATGTGGATCCCAAATAGTTGAGCAGTACTCTAGTTTTGGTCGGACAAGAGCCTTAAATGCATGAGCTTTAACTTTAGGTGAGGCTATTTTTAGGTTTCTACGAATAAATCCAAGAGACTGATTTGCTTTTGATGTCATGTTATCGATATGTTTGTCCTATTTTAAATTTGATTGAAGAGTTAGGCCTAAATATTTTGTAGAGTCAACTTTTTCAAGAGAGTGATTGTGTAATTTATAAGTGAAGTCTAAAGGTTTGCGTTTTTGAGTTACACTGAGAATGTTGCACTTATCAGGGTGAAAATGCATGAGCCAGTCCTGCTCCCATCTGCCGGCCGCTTTCTAGTCAGACTGTAATTTATATGTGTCATCTGGTTTTTAAATTTCCCTACAAATAATACTGTCATCTGCGAACAATCTTAATGTACTATGTTCAATATATTCTGCCAAATCATTTATAAATATTAAGAATAAAATTGGACCAAGTACTGTGCCTTGAGGTACCCCAGATGTTACAGGAATTTTATTTGATGTTTCACCTTCAAGGACTACTGTTTGTGTTCTGTTTGTTAAAAAATCTTGAATCCAATGTAATGCATTGCAATTTATACCGTAGAAACCGATTTTATACATGAGGTGGTGGTGTGAAACTTTATCAAATGCTTTTGCAAAATCCATTATTATGATGTCTGTTTGAATGTTTTTATTATTTGAATTTGCAAGATCTTGAATAAATGATATTAGCTGAGTTTCACAGGGGCGAGATGATTGAAAACCATGTTGTAAGTCATATAGTATTTTATTTTTTTTCCAGATGTTTCATTATATTACTAGCTACAACATGTTCTAATAGTTTGCAGCAGATGCAAGTCAATGATATGGGGCGATAGTTTATAGGATCGTGTTTGTCGCCTTTTTTGAATGCTGGACATACACTTGCGTAACGCCAATCATCTGGGATCTTTCCACAGTTCAGTAGTGTTTGGAATATGATTGACAAGATGGGAGTGATAGATGTCTCACACTCTTTTAAAATTTTTCCATGGATGAGATCAGGCCCAGCTGCTTTGTTGATATTTATGTTGATATTTATGTCTTTAATATGGCGAAGTCCAAAATTATAAGACGATAATCACAAAAAACGGTAAATATTCTAATGATTAATCATTGTAGACATTTCATGGAAATCGGGGACAAAATGAGTTTTAATATAATTTTCAGTTTGTTGATTTATTTTGAAAAAAAGAAAAAAAACAGATGAAAAGATGCCCCATCACTGAGTAGGTTGTATATTGTGTCGACGATTGGGTTGGTGTGTGAAAGACACATTGGGTGCCCAGCGATAGTTATGATTTATCCATTCCATTTATCACATGTAAATTCATCATAAATGCATTTTTTTACATCATTACTGTAATGACAACGATAAACTACTGCACTTTTCGTCAGGAGGACGTACAATTAAGTTGAGAACCTATCCTGTCATTTTACTTATGTATATTGATGTTGTTAATGCAATATACTCGTATAAAGTTTATATTTTTATTACCGTTAGTTAGGACTAACTAAATTATAGCTGATTTATAAGCATGTCCGTTACTTAGAATACCAACATGAGTTTGTATCCATTCTATGATGACGTCTATCGTCTAAAAAGCCTATAATACATAATTATCATATGCACGGCAAAAAACCCACATATTTAGGAAATAAGTTCGCCAACAATAACATCGTATAGCTAAAGATAATAAAGGCCAAGAAGAAATTAAGAAAAAACCATACTAGGCTATTGTAAGACCAACTGCATGTGAGATATGAGAGAAGTATATATTTCTGCAAGAAGAGTTTCTAGCGGAGTGGATTGATGTGGCCCTAGAACTATACGGAGACCTAACTACACAGATACAGACCAGGTACTGTCGTTCTCCGTGAAATTAGGAGACATCAGAAGTCGCAGACCTTCGGATCAGAAACATCCCATTCCAGAGATTTGTCCGTAAAATCGCTCAAGACTTCAAGACTGATATTCTTTTGCTGGGTTTGGCCGTCAAGGCTATTCAAGGAAGCGAGTGAAGTCTGCCTAGTCGGTTTCACCACGATCTATTGATTTCAGCCATTTACAACTGATTTGTACAGTTTGTTTTTATAGTGTACTGTTACACCACTGTCTCGGGTTAGGGTAGGGTTGAGCGCTCACAAACATGTTGAACCCCACCACATTCTTTATATGCTTGTCGCAAGTCAGAAGCCTGTAATTCAGTGGTTGTCGTTGGTTCACGTATACAATATTTGTTTTTTCCGTAAATTGTATTGTTATAAATTAGGCCGTTTGTTTTCTCGCTTGAATTGTTTCACATTTTTCAAGTCAGGGCCTTTTATAGCTGACTATACAGTACAGTACTACAGGGTTTTCTCGTTGTTACAGGCCGTACAGTGACCTATAATTACTCATATCTTCGTCATTTGAACTCCGTTGGATATAGTTGTCTCCAAAACTACACAACAGAATTTTATGAAACTTTGTAGATAATAAGGGCATACTACGTAGATGTGCATATCGACAGGAAATTATTATTCAACTTTTTTTCTAGGTTTAATTCCACTTTGAACTTTTGGCCTAAATATTCTACTGCAACAGTTTGTCATCGCAACTCCTCTGAAACCACACACAAGAATTTTATGAAACTTTGTAGATAATAAGGACATACTAATTTAATTTGCATATCGACAGGAAATTATGATTCAACTATTTTCTAAGAGTTGAGCCACTTTGAACTTAGATTTTTGGCCTAAATATTCTACTGCAACAGTTTGTCATTGCAACTCCTCTGAATCGACACAACAGAATTTCATGAAACTTTGTAGATCTATAATAAAGACATACTATGTAGATGTGCATATCAATAGGAAATTATGATTCAGTTTTTTTTCTAGGTTTAAAACCACTTTGAACTTAGAATTTTGGCCTAAATATTCTACTGCAACAGTTTGTAATCGCAACTCCTCTGAAACCACACACAAGAACTTTATGAAACTGTGTAGATAATAAGGACATACTAATTTAATTTGCATATCTACAACTATTTTCTAAGAGTTGAGCCACTTTGAACTTAGAATTTTGGCCTAAATATTCTACTGCAACAGTTTGTCATTGTAACTCCTCTGAAACTAAACAACAGAATTTTATGAAACTTTGTAGATGATAGGGGCATAAAATGTAGATTTGCATATCCACAAGGAATTTTTATCATTTGGCTTAAGTAGGAATTTAGAGTCTTTTAACTTAGGAATCTAGTGAGATTTTGTTTGCCCTGTGACAATACACCTTGTCGCTATTTGTCCGCCATTACTGGACACCACAAACGTTTCCGTAAAGTTTTGACGTCACAATAGAAAATAACTGACGCCACAATGGAAAAGTGATTGTTGTATGACGTCAATAGTTCAAGCGGCGAAGATTCTCGGGTGAAGCGGCGCAGATTTCCAAATAGCGATTAGGTCTATGTGCATGGGAGCTTGGGGTATGTGAGCGTGCTCACAAAGGTTCTTTAATTCTCAAAAGAATCTATTTATAGATGTTGTACATTAGCTATACCAATGTAATACTAATAGGAAACATTACTTATCCTAGCTAAAACCGTTTTGTTCTCATATTTTTCCTCTTTATTATAACAAGCCATTTCACTGTATACAGATTTATATTCGTTGTGCCTTTCCGACATGCAGTGTTATTTATGAAGCTTAACACAGATCCTCCCTCCAAAAAAGGGGGGGGGGGTATTTTAATAGGAAAAATGCTTCTGTATGTATGTCTATATCTGTATATATTCAACTGTTTTTATACATTTGTATATCTCTTCTTTTTCCCCATACACTGGTTGGTACACGAAATTTCAATTTCTTTTATGATGCATGAATTTCAATATTTATTTTTGAGTAAAAATCGTTTAGAAACTTTTAAAATATTTTTGTAGTAATACAATTCGTATTTATTTGTGGTTTATTATGCTTCTATCATAAAATAATGCACTTTGCATACTTTTAATTTTATTATATGTTCGGCACAGTATAATAACTCCATCAACAATTTACAGTAGCAGATTTATATTCGCATATGTCTCCCCAAATATTTGCTATTTTATTTTATAAAAACTTGTTTTTAATCTTATCATAAATACTTTGGGGTAAAAAAATTGATTCGGAATAATTTGAACAAGTGTGAGCATTACCATTTTTTTTTTCTGGATTCATGGTCTGGTGAAATAGGCATTGTCATCCTGATGATGAATAAAACCAACAGCAGGATATGAACAAAGTAAACCTTAATAAACTGTACATGTGCCACAGTTATAAATCTTTAAAAAATATTTTGTTAGGAATGACAATGATTTTGGAACTATCGTGAACTGAAGTTTCTGCAGCTGATCAGTAAAAGTGGGTACATCTTTGCAAGGATGTGTACGGATTGATAATTTAGTCTTAGATGTATGATTTTTTGATCAGTTGTTAGTGGCTTTGAACTAGCTGTCAGATAACTGCGAGTACTCTCAGATCTGTTCCTAGTGTCTTTTTGTTGTTTGGATGTACAAGTACCCTGCCACGTCCACTTGTATTTTTGTCCATCTGATGAGATAAGCCTTTTTCAACTGATTTTTATAGTTCGTTCTTATGTTGTACTGTTATATCACTGTCCTAGGTTAGGGGGAGGGTTGGGATCCCGCTAACATGTTTAACCCCGCCACATTATGTATGTATGTGCCTGTCCCAAGTCAGGAGCCTGTAGTTCAGTGGTTGTTTGTTTGTTTATGTGTTACATATTTGTTTTTCATTCATTTTTTGTACATAAATAAGGCCGTTAGTTTTCTCGTTTGAATTGTTTTACATTGTCATTTCGGGGCCTTTTATAGCTGACTATGCGGTATGGGCTTTGCTCATTGTTGAAGGCCGTACGGTGACCTATAGTTGTTAATTTCTATGTCATTTTGGTCTGTTGTGGACAGTTGTCTCATTGGCAATCATACCACATCTTCTTTTTTATAAGGTATGAAAGAAATATAGAAATACAATGCTGTATTCATTTTTATTTGCACCCAATACATATAGAAACTTATGCAGTATAAACTATATATATAAAGGCATTTTCGTTTAAACAAAAGTATATGTCAATTTATGTACTAGCTACAGTTAAAGTTTCATCCACAGCCTTTCTCTATCATTCGAAATGAGTATACACATTTAATAAATGTTTTGGGGGGAATGCATAATTTATTATATTATTATTACTCTCCGTGAAAAAGCTTCTTTTATCCATAGGTCTATTTTTGTCCAAAAATATATGAAAATGGTGGGATACTGGATGTATCAGCTGCTCACTCCTGGCTACTACAAAAAGTTTAAGTTCCATAAGTATAAAAATAAGAAGATCTGGTATGATTGCCAATGAGACAACTCTCCACCATAGATCAAATAACGTAGAAGTTAACAACTTTGTAGTCTTTGATACATGATTTTTTTTATTAGTTGTCATTGCATGAAATAGCCGTCAGTAACTGCAAGTACTCAGAGTCTTTTTGTTGTAGGGATGTATAAATTCCCTTCTTCGTGAGGTGTGTGTTTTTGTTAGTTGTTTGTCTGCTTTGGATCGATTTGATGAGTTAAGTCCTTTTCACTGATATATTTTGTTCTTATGTTGAACTGTTACACCACTGGCCAGGGTTTGGCGCAAGCAAACATGTTTAAACCAGCCACATTCTGCATGTGTCTGTCCCAGGTCAGTAACCTGCAATTCAGTGGTTGTTGTTTGTTTCTGCATATCATTTTTGTTTTTCGTTTATTGATATGTACATAAATCAGGCCGTTAGTTTTCTCGTTTGAATTGTTAATACAGTGACGGATCAACAATCAATGCTTTTGAATGGGGACATATGGTTGGAAGCCCCTTTTAAAAATGGCTGGATCCGCCCTTTTATATTTGTCATTTCAGGGCCTTTTATAGCTGACTATGCATTACGGGCTTTGCTCATTGTTGAAGGTCGGACAGTGACTTATAATTATTAACTTTCATGTCATTTGGTCTCTGGTGGAGAGTTGTCTCATTTGCATCTTCTTGTTTTTATATAAGTCACCTTACGGCCTTCAATATTAAGGTTTATATAGAACTTCTGATTTTACATTTTTTCAAAAATTAACAAAGGCAAACAAAAAAAAATTCTAACAGAAATTATAATATGCGATATCATCTACAAAAATACGGTTAATAGTTGAAAGAATACATGTTTCCTCAACAGACCGTGATATAAAAAGGTGCTTACTATACAAACCGCAGTAAAGACACATGTCTCCTTGGCAGACATATGTGATTTCAACAGAAAGTGGTAAAGACGTTTGTTTCCTCTCCAGGTCGTGATATGAAAAATGTAAACTCAACAAACTGTGATAAATATCCCTAAGTAGAGTGTGGCAAATACACATATTTCTTAATTATTTAGTAACCGTGGTAAATAAAAATGTCATCAGCAGAACCAAGGATTTGTATAGTAAGAAGGCTTCTTACTATACAAATCCTTGGCAGAACGTGGTTTAGCAAGCATGAACGTTGTTAAGAACATGTGTCCAGAGTAAAGTCAGTGGTAAAACAGTTGTATGTACTGTAAGCAGACGATATTATACAATTACAGCCTTTGTATGAGGTCGATATATATGAGGTTATCGACCTAAGAGAAGCATATTGACTGAGGACGAAGTCCGAGGTCGATATGCTCTAGGTCGTTATAACATCGTATTGACCACAATTGTTATATTGTTAATCAACAACTATTGCATGAACAATGTAAAATTAGGGATTTCTAGAATGTTTTCTTAGTAACATGCTGTATGCCCTGTGTAATATGCTGTTTTTGACCTACAAAATTGAAATATATCTAACTAATTGATTGCTTAAATCATCTTAGAAACAGATCTTATCACGAATAACAACCTTCGATCAACGAACCACGAAAATGAGGTCAAGGTCAGATGAACCCTGCTAGTTGAACATGCACATCATACAGTCATTCCAAATATGTACCAATGAATCATGAAAATGAGGTCAGATGAACTCTGCCGTATGGACTCATGCAATCATCCTATAAACCAAATATAGTTGAACAATTGCTTATAGTATCTGATAAAAGAACCAAACCACAAAACTTAACATTGACCAATGAACCAGTAATATGAGATCAATGTCAGATGAAACCTGTCCGACAAGACATGTAGACCTAGCAAGGACTACATATTACAATTTATTTACAAATATAGTTAGCCTTTTAGTCATAATAAGTGAGGAATTCATGAGACAGACAACTGTATAGTTTTTAAGTAGTAGCTGAACCATAAATATGACAATGGACATATGACAGACAGAAACTTTGTAACTTAAGGCATCTTTAATATACAAGGTATGAAATAGTTAAAACTGTTGTCTCTGCCTCCAGATCTGCATCCCTATATCTGGCATTCTGCAATAAAATCTGGCAACTTTTGTTGAAGACAAGACAAATCACTAGAATCTATGACAAAAGAAATCATTTAAGTTTTCTTGTTGACCTCAGATTCATCTTTGTAAACTTCCACTTGTTCTAGCCTATTACTGGTACATCTTCATTAGTACAATATGTCAGAGCATACTCTCATTACTCTCATCATGCCATTTTCACGAGCATGAGTGTGAATCTTTACTAAATAAAAGAAGAATGTGTCCATAGAACACAGATAACTTTCCCCAACCCCGCTTGTAAATATAAGACAAATTCTGCAATTTTTCAATTTACAAAGGGACATAACTCAAGAACGCCAAAAGTGAGGCCACCCAAAATCAAACTTCTTCTGTGTATGGTGGTAATAAGCATTGTGTATAAGTTTTATAACATTTGGTTGAGGCAAACTTAATTTATAGTGCAGAAACTGCAAATTTGCCAATTTTTTTATTTGTAAAGGAACATAACTCTAGAAAGGTAAAAGTGACGCGAGCCAAATTCAAACTTGATCTGTTTTTGGTGGTAATTAGCATAGTGTATAAGTTTCATAACATTGGATTGTACATCCAACCCTTTCCCTTTACAAAGTGAAGTCTGTTGATTTATTTATCTATGTGGGAACCAGTTTTTTTGGATTGCAGAAGTTGTATTTTTGTGGATACTTGACTTCAAGGCTTTTACAAATTCTGCATACATTCCTTTGGGAAATAGGTATTTTGTTAAGTTCATGGTTCACCTATACCAACGAAACCTACAAAAATTATGAATCCACAGTAATTTCATTTATAACATAATTACACCTTATATAAGAATGCTGGATTTTAATTGGTTGGTAGCCAGTGTATTTTTCGCATATTCTAGCCTTTTTTCTCATTTCAAACGAATTTGCATGTTTTTCACCACTGCCGGTGAATTTGCCTCAAATTCCCCTCTATGCCGTGGTATTTGCCATTTTGGATATTCCTTTTTTACCCTCGCGAGCCTCTTCCCGCCAAAATTATTGGGTTATGACGTTACATAACGCGTACAAGTACGTGTATAATTCCCGCGGTAATATGATAGTATCTGCTTATCCTCAAAATAATGCATAAACATGTTTATGGATTACAGCTTACAAGTAAAAAAATATTTCCTTGCACCAGTACATTGAGTTTCAATCAAAATCTATTCAGTGTAATTAAACAGATATATCATGTTATGGAGGGGTACTTGCGAAAAATACCAGTCTTGGGACCTAATTTCCCTTGCCTAGCGGCTCGGGAAATTTAACAGTCCCTCGACTGGTATTTTTCGCGAATACCCCTCCATAACATGATATATCTGTTCATGACTGCACATGTTATAGTGCTAAGCATATATACCACCACTCATACCAGGTAATTCATAGGAATTGGATTAGAATAACAGGAAGTAAGTATCTGACAGCTTGAAAGCACACACACATTTCCAGTCATTTCCGTTATGCTGATGCCCAAAAAACATTGTCATTCTTGCTCATTGTTGAAGGCTGTACAATGACCTATAGTTCCTAGCATCTACTTCATTTGGTCTCGGATAGTAATCTCCTTGGCAATCATATCACATGATTTGCTTGGAGTCAGAATAATGTGTCCGGGTAAAGTGATGTCTTCCTGCAGACTGTTACCTTGTGAACTAGCACGCTAAATATCCGGCTCAGTGTGTCAGTCTGTACAAAGTACAAAGCAGGGTTAATATTCATATTACATTAACATCTTCTCGTCCTGAATATGCATATTAATTTGCCACTGGATGTTAAGCAGCCATCCATCATTAACGTCATCATACCACATCTCCTTATTATAATCAATCTGTTAAGTAGAATTAGAGATACAAATTACAAAATATTGTCACTTCTTTCAAAATATTGAAAAATTCAAAGGATATGCAAACAGGAAGTAGCTATCTGACAGATTTAAAAATTGCACACATGTTGCAAGTCATTTCTGTCAAGCTGCTGATCAAATATGATGTAATTCTTTTAAATGTGAAAAGTGTGACGTAAATATTTGTTGGACAGATGGACTTACAGGCGGACAAGAGATTGCAATTTAGTGAGGGTATGAAAACCGGTATTATATATAAAAACAAGTTCATAATAAAAATCAGAAATACAAAATTGTGTTGTTTATTTTAGAAAGAGATTCTTATAATACACTATTTGTACATAGACTAGATTATGTCATATTGTCTTCTTCAATAAGTTTATCAGGATTAATTGTTTTATATCATACTAGCAATACATTTTTTTATCATATAAAGATGTTAGTGTCCATGTCTTATTTGAAAATAACCATTTAATAATTTTTACATTAAAATATTTTAGTAAGTAAATCCCAACTCTGTATTTGCTTGGCCTAGATTAATTGATACACTTTCATTTTCTGTTATATAAATAAATTGTATGTTAATAGATATATTTTGGCTATAGAAACCATTTTCCAAATACTATGAAAAAAAAAAATCACTGCTTCATCCCTATATTTTGCAGCAATCAATTTTACCAATGGAATAACATAATCAATAAATAACTTTATTCTTGTATTTCTGCTTGTTGGAAGCCCAAACCAAATCTTTGTCTGACATAGTGCTGTGGCCATAAGTACACCAACTTACATTAATGTCTTGTTTTTGAGTGATTATATTGTTCGTACACAAAATGGAAATAGGGTTATTGTTGTTCCAGTGAAAATATATTGGTGTAAACTCCTCACAATATTATCCAATAAATGTTAGATTCTTAAACGATGGGGGTATTTTATAAAAAAAAGTCTTTTTTATTATGAAAATACTACAACATCAAAAATATTATTAGCATCCCTGGACAAAAACTGAATCATTTACCAGTAAGTAATAAATAATTTTTGCTTCTTTTTGAAAATACAGTTTCAGATCCTTTGTTGGTGCTTTGAAGCAGACAAAAGTAAGCTTGTAAAAATGAGCATATGTTATAATTACTTCAATATGAAGTTAAGAGTATTTGGCTTTCATTTCCAACAAAAAAGCTTTTTTATCACACAATGAATACATTTTCTATATATTATTTCACTGTTGTTTCCAAAAATGCATTCCAGTTTTTCACTGTATATGGGGAAATTTTTGTGCCGTGTTATAGTCTCGATTATGAATTTAAATACATGTCTCTTTTTATTACTGGTTCCAGGTGGTATTTAAAGATATACAGTCTGTGTCCAATTAAACCTGTTTCCATGTAATATTCACAGTAGTTACATTTTTGTGTATCAACTTGGGAGCACAAAATTAGCCAGAAAAAAAAAAGACTGCAACAAAAATTTCCCTATCAACAGTAACCTATTAGCATTACAATGTTAGCTATACTATCAAATACCACATAATTGTGATACATGTATAAAAAATGATATGTATGAATACAGAATACTGAAATAGAAAAAAGTAAAAAGATCTGTACAATTTATGGTGATTTCTCGTATCACTTTATCTAATAGCTGCAAATAATATTTAATATACTGAAATTGCTTCAAAGACTGCATTCTTTCTCGTATCACTTTATCTAATAGCTGCAAATGATATTTAATATACTGAAATTGCTTCAAAAACTGCACTAACAGGACATCTACATCTATTTTGACCTAAAAATGTCATTACATCTAAAATAAGTCAACTAAAAATATTCACTGGTCCAACCAAGTCATAAATAAATCTTTTTACACATTTTATACAAATATATCATCATTAAATATTTTCAAATTTTGAGATTTGTGATAGCTCCATTTTTATTTCATTTCTACATCATATTATAGAACTTATTTTTACTGATTTAAACACAGTATTTAAAACTTTCATTTTTTATGTTTATATTTCAAAAGAATAAAATAATGAAAATCCATCAATGTGGCATGAAAAATCAACTAATGGCCCCATACCATAAACTCTCAATAAAACTGTGCAGTCATATGAAATTATTTAACTGATGTTGATTTACTGCTTATAAATTCATACAAAAAAACAATGTCTCTAATACTATGTGCTGTAAACTTTAAATGAACAGAGATGTTGAGCAAACCTGAACAGTACTAACTTTGTCACAAGATATTTTGTTTACACAGTTGTTAAGTGCTTGAATGAAATCAGGTACCAGTATTTCTCCAATATACTTGACTTAAGAATGAAAATAATTTTTGTAATTCTGTGTTTTAATTTTATTAATCTCTCATTTAACCTCATCCTTACAAAGTCAAAAATGTGGCAAAATACAGTACTTATTGTACTTGGGAGATTCACTTAAAAATCACTTTTAGTGGTAAATTTTCACGGTGAATACTGTTGATTGTGGGTGTTCTGTTCTGAAACATGTCTCTGGTATTTCCACAGGTTTAAAATGTCAGATTTAATCACCAGCATTCACCCTGTTTCACTCTGTTTCACTGTGATTCACTAACCCACTTGTTTATAATGTTTTATTTACCCATAGACCATCTCAGATTAAACACAAAATATTACATAAATTACTTCTAAAACTGTCCATTGAATAAGAGAACTGGTCACACTAGTGTTTACATAAATTTTAAATAATAGGAAGCACAACCAGAAATTTGATATCACAATCATTTTACTGTTTCCCTGTCTTTACACTGCTTCCCTGTTATACTGTTTCCTCTAGTGACATCAGCAGTGGATTGACATATTCAAATCCATCAAATTCTGTCTGGTCTATCTCTGATATCAATTTCCTGTAAACAGACAACAGAGTATACAATTAAGTCCATGATAAATAAATAACTGACAGAACTTTAATTCTGAAATTAGATTTTAGTGGTTCATATGCTTGTTCTGAAAATATTTTTTTCCAGACTTTGTACTGAGGAACAGCTTACTCTTTTGGAACATCTAAGTACAAAATGTACATCTCTGTTTTGGCTGGGTTTATGAAGCTCAATCTAGTTTTCTGTCAGTTTTTTTTGTGAACTGTTTTTGTCATTTTGATTGCACCCTTGGTATCTTCTTACTTTCTTTTGTACATAGTTGGTGAACAAAAAATACATTTTCTTAAGAATAAAAATTCATGCTTTGATTATTGAAAAAACCTACAAAACTGGCACCCTATTCATAACTTTCAATGATAAAGATTTTAGATTAAACTATTAAGATGTACTTAGGTCAAATGAAAAAAAATCTAGAATTTAAAATTGATACTATAAGTCAGAAGTTTATTAGTTAAGGAAAAAAATAAGCTAAAAATATTAATAAGTTATGGAGCTCCTTTTCAAGATATCTTATTTTTAACAAATGGTAGAAAAAGGCTGACTCAGAATTTTACCTCATATTTGCATTGGTATTATTTGGGTCTCAAATCGAAAGAAAAGAAATCTACAATCTGCTTAAATTCTGGTAAATGACCTTTTATGAGCTACTGAAGTCTTATATGAAAAGAAAAATGGGTGTTATGGGGCAAAATATTTTACCCTGTATCGTTGGAAAAAAACCAAGGAGTCTGAAAATCTGACAAAAATTCCTAAACCTGACCTAAGTACATCCTTAATGCATTGAAAATGTGACTTTTTAGTCTCATTTTGGCATTAAATGGCACATAGCAATTATTTCTCAATTGAGAGTAATTTTTAAATAAATACATTTACAATATAAGCAAAATAAAAGCTGTTTGTAAAAGAAAATAATATTTGTTGAAGTCAAATTTTTAAGGAAGAAGCCCAGAACTACAGTATTTTAATAGTTATGCTTTTATCTAAATCAAGTTGAGTGAACTTGACTTCCATGCCAATAAATTGCTTCGCTGAGCGCAGCTGTATACGACCGCAGATGTCCAACCCTGAAAAGTTGGGGCCAAAATGGACACAATATTCATGCTTGATACAGGTCTGAATTTGGAATGTAATTAAATTTTGACACATAATAGGTTTCTGACACAGAATAACTGTAGTCAAAGAACTTCAAATTGGTTATATGATTTGAATTTATATTCAATTTTTGCTTTTGTGCAATACACTATGCGAATTGACCGAGTCAATCCTAACCATCCCTTTGTAGTATGGAAACTTGTGGTTTAATTTCAGAGATTCATACACTTTAACACAAGTTATTGTCTGAAACTACAAAATGCTTATTTGGGCCCCTTTTTGGCCCTAATTCCTAAACAGTTGGGACCATAACCCCAAAATCAACCCCAACCTTCCTTTAGTGGTTATAAACCTTGTGTTAAAATGTTATTGATTTCTATTTACTTATACTAAAGTTATTATCCGAAACCATCTGTCTTCAGACGACGCTGACGACGACGACAACATGATACCAATATACGACCAAAAATTTCTTAATTTTTGCGGTCGTATAAAAATTGATAGTGGTTTAAACAAAGTTTTTTTTGCTAGAAGAACACTGCTCAATCTAAGGTATTTTAAAAAAGACCAAAATCAAGTTGATTCAGGTGAATGACTTCAACTTAAAGCTTACAACTTTTTAAATAGCTTCTAATAACTATTTTTCCACTGTGCGAAATTTAAGCTAATTTTTTTCCATAATCAAATATAGTAAAATATTAGTAGTTAGATATAACCAGTTGTAAGAAAAGGGTGAAGAGATGAAGTTTTTATTATAAAAGAAACCAGTATCTTCTATTAGGTTATTTGTGTGTGCATGTGCTATTTGAACTATGTTTGCAGATGCAAAAAATTAGCTCAAATTTTGATATTGTTGAAAATGCCTTTCATATTTAGGGATATTTTCAAATAGAGAAAAAGTAAACCCATAAAACCAAATTTAATGTGTCTTATTCCTGAACAAATCACAAACAAAAGTCTACCGTAGAAAGGCTTGTATAGTCCGCGGTTTTATTCTCCAAAATTGGACCTTCCAGACGGGTGCGGACTATAGAGTACAATAAGCAAGAAATAAGAGAAAATTTCAATTTCATGGGCGAGATGGATTGTTTACGTTCCGCCATCTTTGTTATTGATATTGTAGAGGCGCATTTATCATTTTTCAAACTAATAATTTTAACTCATCCATATTAATAAGTTATTTCTATTCAATATCAAATTAATACTGATGAATATAAAACTAAACCTTTCATTACAAATTTCTCGTTTCTTTTCAATGCATTGGTTGAAATAAACTGGTATCTTATTGATTGAAACGATACAAACATAGTGAAAAAGACAACCGTAAACCAGCTTAGAATTTGTAAACTACAAAACGTAATCGGTTATTGTTCGTTCCGTTTTGGTGTTTCATACTGACTAATATGGTTTGTATTAGCTTAAGACCCTTCAAACATTAATGTGATAGATATATTAAAGACTGTTTTACACAAGGATGGAACTGTTTTACTTTCAAAGTCGTATTATAGTGATATCTGTTATGTACGGATTTCGACTCTCACCGGTTATTTTCTTCTTTTACACGTGCTTTTTAAACTTCCTGTTTAAACATACACAAGTATTTAAATTGTTTTTTAAGTGAATTAAACTTATTTTAACAATCATGAAGCGTTCTAGAATCATTTACAAGTAGTTTCAGCTTCTGTTTGATGATGGAAAACAGGTTTTTCCAAGAAAATACCGCAAACGACCGCACAGGATTTGAAATTACCGGAGTTTCATTAGACCTTTTCTAACAGTTACAAAAAGTTTTTTTACCTAAAATTTCGTGTGGAGAAGGGGGTGCGGACTATGTACCAGTGCGAACTATACAAGCCTTTCTACGGTATTGGAAAGTTTTCAAATATACAGTCTTATACATACGGATCATCAGGGGTAAGCTGTACTGGCTCGTCTGTAAAAGCTTTATCAAAGTGTTCTAAGTCCCTGTCTGACTTCAGCTCTGGTTTATATGGTGGTTTGATTTGTTTCTGCTCTAACTGGTCCCAGCTAATAGAACGGTAGAATGGATGTGACATGATGTCATTAAATCCTGTCTGTGGATGACAACCAAGTCGTTCTACAGGATTCTGTTAACAGAAAACAAACATCGCTTTTAATTATATTCGTTAAATTTGAATAGGGTGGTTTCACATGTGAAATAAATCATGTAATTTTTACCATATGTTGTAATACAACCATAGGTGTTGTCAAGACGTTATGAACAAAATTGTATCTAAACAAAGTGAGACATATAGCAAAGTACAGCTGATTGCATTTTTACTTTATTTACCTTAAAGTCAATGATATAAAAAGAACAACTAACCCAAGAATTCAAATATGAAAAAATTATATCCAGCTCCTGACCAAACACCACTGATATCTAATTCACTCATTCTGAGTCCACATGATAATTGTTTTGACATTAGAATTATAAGATTATTCATTGTACAAAATTTAGATTATTGCAAGGTACACATAATCAGGGGTTTACCAAATGTTTTTAATATCAAAAAGTACAATCCTCAAAGAATCAACAGTTAAGTAGTCCAATACATAGCTAGTAACTTGGGCATGATTTAAATGCTATGTTCTTATTCAATATTATTAACATTTTCAGATAGTTTAGATGTTTGCAAACATTTTATGCATTTGGCTTCCCTAACTAATGCCCGATTTATCCAAGAAACAGATTCTTAGTATCATACACTGGAAAAGAAAGGATAAGGTGTATTTATCCACACATCTACCTACAGCAAAAGCAAAGGATCAGTGCTTATATTACTGTTCTTCATCTCAATGTAAATATGACATTGACTTAAGTAGTGATTTATATTTTTTATGATCAAATACCTAAAGATCTAATTAAAATATGTCACTGCCTGAACATTAAAACTAGAGGCTCTAAGAGCCTGTATCTCTCACCTGGATCTACGTCCATTGCCAATAATGTGCCTACCCGGTACTTCAACCCTTTAGATATAATATATTCCACAAACTCAAATCTAGACCCACTAGGGGTCATTCTTGTCAAGTAAAGTTTAAATTGGTAAAGTAGTTCATGCAGCAAAGATCTTTGAAATCAAAGAGCAAATTATATATAAAAAACTCATTTAGAGGCAATAACTCCAATAAAGAGGAAATTGACAGTTCTGATCATGTGATTTATTTCTATATCTAATACAAAAACAAAGGATATGGGGTATTCATCCATGACACAAAACCAGTACATGCACAGCAAAAACATTTAAAAAGCAAAGGAACGCTTTTTTGCTGTTCTTCATCTTCAAAGAAATCATCTTCAACACGGAGCAAAAAGCTCTCAAATTACTGCAAGTTTACGAGGGACCCTAGCACAGGTTAGCCTTGATGATCAATTTTCCTGTTTACAGTTTCAATTTATTATAGTCTTCATAATGTTATACAAAAACTTTAATATTGACCAACAACTTATTTATTCTTTATACAAGGAGCCACATAGGCCAAGAAAAATTATATTTTCAACATGCCCTTTATTTTAAATTTCAAATTGACGAGACTTATTTGACTTAAAGTAATACTGCCTCTCACCTTGTTAAGAAATCCTTTAAGTATAGATGCTGCCTTCACTGACAACGACCTTGGAATTCTTATAGTCTTTTCTAATATAACTGTAAATTGAAAAAAATAATGGTCATTTGTTATCAAATTACAAAACTCTGTCATTACATTTATCTTTGAGTGTTGACAATGCAATACATTCCCGAAAAAATTGGCACACAGGTTATTGGAGAACTCCAAATATTAGTCCATTCATTTACTAGGAGAAATAGAAATAATCTTCCTCTAATTTTCATGCTATTTTCACCTTTCTCGATCAGTGTGAGAAAAATATTTCTCATCTCTTGAGAAAACTTTGTTCTCAGATTCAATTATGATGTAAAATTTTCTCGATTTCTACTGAATTTCCTATTGTGATGTCATGAAAAAGGTCACCATCTCTGATGACATCATGTATAGAGAACAAAACTTTCTGCAAATCTTTGAAAAGGAAGGATAAAGTGTGTTTAGATATCCTCTAGAAATCATCCTTGCATGCTTCACAGATCTCAACATCTAAGTTTTTCTTCTTACATCAATATGTCAACACTTGTTCAATCAAATTTCAGTCTTTTATACCATTCCATGAGTTTTCAGCTCAATTGCTACTTTTCTTTTAATGATGTTTTCTTGAACTTTTGGTTTTACTACTCCACTTACCAAACTTGATTTGATAGTTTTCCAAAAAATATTTGAGCCAGCTGGGCTTTTTTTTCTTGAGACCTTGTAATGAAAGGCATAGAAGACAATAAGATAACTATTGGAGGTAAGTACCTTACTGAAAGGGTAGTTTACCAATATTTTGATCTGACCTTTTCACCAAAGTCACATACCAAGTGTAATCTAACTGTTAACATTTCATATACTATCAACATTCTGGCTCAAAGGTCTGATTATCTACCCAAAAGAATTCTAACCTACCATTCCACTTACAAGCTAACATTTTATATCCCTACTCATCTCTTAGTCGATCCACAGCTCTGATTTTCTACCTTTAGCTCTTAGTTTTAAGCTTACAATATCTCCCCTTTAAAAAGATTGACTTTAATTTTTGGTCTGAATTTTCTGTTTCACTAACTAAATCAATGGGTATTTAACAATTATGTGTTATACACATACTGTCTTGGTTGACAGCTATGAATACCCACCTACCCTTGACTTTGCATTTTCAGATAACAATAATTTACCTTGGAAGAGGTAGTCTTCTGTGTTTTGGTCTGGGTTCTCTGCTCCACCGACTACATCAAAAGGTGATCTGCCAGCCAACATTTCAAACATAAGTACCCCTAATGCCCACCAGTCTACACTAAAATCTGTGAAAATTGTAAACATTATTATAGCATTAGATGTGTATTAATCCATACAAGACAAAAACAATGTTGATGTAGAATTACAAGACTAACTATTTTATCAGCTGGTAATGGACAATACAGATCAAGAAGTTTCGTGGCATACACAATTCAATATTTATTCAACTTATTGCTACTTAGAAAATTTAAAATTTCAAGATAATCTTTAAAAGGGGTCCATTAATTTATAGAACAAGGAATTGTTATTCATGAATACAGCAATACAGAATTGAAATCACAAGAAAACAATGTATTAGCTGATTCAATATCTGTTTCTATTTACGAAAATATTGGTTAGTTTTATGTTAATATTTGTTCAACATGATTGATTGATTGATTGCTGTTTGTTTAATGTCCAGTGGATGTTCAACATAATTTCTAACATGCATTTATTACATACATTATGAGTAGTATAATTATAGATTATCGTTGATCATCTCAACGAGATTGATTTTCTCGCTTGAGCCGGACGGCGAAAGCGCGAAAAGCAATCAAGTTGAGATGACCAATGATAATCTGTTTATCGCTATTTTACCTATGACGACGTTGTCAATTTCGTGTCAATTTCATTAGCAACGCCACGTGCCTCCTTAGTTTCTAGCGATAATTTTCCATCTCAAGCTTAGTAGCATGATATGAAAAATTATCACAAAAAAGATCAAAGGAAAATGCACAAAATAGCGATAATTCTTAATATTCCATGATTGCATTGATAATTCTTTTGGTTCAAGCATCATGCTATTTAAATTTAATGGTACACCAGATGGTTTATCTATGCTAGAGATTTAATGTGTTGATTTCAGTTAGTGGTAAGCCAAGACCAAGACAAAAGCACACAATGGTTTATCATCTATACTGAAAAAGATTTAACTCATGAGTTTTTAAATTCAGTGATACAAATTTTGAACAATATCAACATGATCGATGAGCGAGTAATTAAATTAAATGAAGACTGGTACCCTGTGAGTAGTACATGGTTCCAGTACTGACAAAGAGTTGTTTCATATTGAATGGTGTGATAAGGGGAAATAAATTTGGAAGAAACACTTCATTTTAAGCATACTTAATGAAGGGTTTTTACCTTTGTCGTAAGAAATGAAATTTGTAATAAATTTATCCAGTACCTTCCCCAAATTAAGGGTTAATAAAAGAAGAATGTGTCTGAGGATACAAATGCCTCTGCTCAAGCTTGCTTTTCAAACGAAAATGGAAACGGAAAGATGGAAGGACGGATAGACAGAAGGAAAGACGGAAGGATGGACGGTCAAGGGTAACACTTAATGCCCCCGTCACTCTGTGACGGGGCATAAATAGGTGTATCTGAGATGACTGCTGCGTCCACGAAGTATTAACAGTAATGGAGGATTTGTTGGGGATTGGTCTTCAGAAATAACTTTTTGACTTCCCACCTTACAAATGTACTGTTTTAGAATCACTCAAGTTCAGGCTTTAAAATGTCAAAGCTGATAACAAATATGTCAAAAGCCAATATAATACAATAATTTAAAAAGTGATGTGTGTGTGTGTGAATGGACTTTCATTTTTGAAACAGAGTACTGTTTTTTTTTTGCAAATACAAAAAAAATCATTAATAGTTCTGAAATTAACACTTTTCATAATTTACAAGTCTTGAAAAGTTATGTCCCCTTAGGCTAGGTAGAATTTTATTTAGGCATATCAGCAATTTTTCATTGTTCTCAATTAATGTAAATCAGTGTCACAAAAACTATAATTTTACACAATGTTCAAATGAAACTTATATACTTGGATACATAGCAACATAAAGAGCAGATCTAACAAAAAACATGCAAAGAGAGGCAAATTTGGAAAATTGAAACACAAAAAAACCAAAAGCAATTGCTGACTGTTAAAGTGTTACAACAAACATCATTCATGTATTAACCAAATCAAGTTAAAAGAAGTTATTAAAAAAAAATTGAATCAAAATCGTTGAAGTGCAACAGCTTGACTTGGGATAAGTGTCCTCAAAAATGTAGATGTCAGTTTTCATATAACCATGAATTTGTTTGAATAGAATTGACCCAAGAAATTTGGTTAATATATGAGTTTTTGTTGCAAATGCTTGCTCATACACAACAGTGAGAATATAGAGAAATGTTTATACCATATTCCTCTCCACGTAACACCTCCGGTGCGATGTAATTCGGTGTTCCACAGAAAGTATTAGTTCTATCACCCGGAACTAGACCTTCCTTTTAAAGCAAAATTATAATGTTAAAAAAGCTGACAAGTTAAGAACACTACAAGAGGCTTATATACTATTTACCAATGTTTCAGGGCTTTTAAACAAATAATTAAAGGGAGTAAGAAAGAGGCACTTCAGTTGAAGTTTGATTAATGGTAGTAATTTATGAGAATCTGCCTAGATAAAATATAGGATAAAGTCAATAATAAATTATGAATGGAGGGGTAAAATGAAAAGTGCCTTCCTACTTCCTTAATTTTTTTTTAAAACCTTTGTCTGAAATACTGGTAAATATTGTTCTTAGGTAAGGTCAATACAAAGCTAATCAGAAAACAAACAAATTATATTTCAAATTAAATCTATAAAATTTAAATTACAATTTGCAAAATGAAAAAAATTTAAATTTGATAAAATTCATGATATGCAAAATCCTTTGACTTCTTCTAAGTTATTATTTCACAAACTATTTTCCCGCTAAAATGTGATATTTGAAATACGAATTTGCTTGAAATAAATAGAATTCATCAGAATCTAGCAGTAAATTAAAACATGTATATAATTTATTACCAAATATATATCATATTAAAATTCTTAAAGTCTGTTAAAAGTTTAAGACTTTTAACATTTAAAACATGCTTTCCTATACAAAAAACTTTATTTATTTCATAAAACACCAAATTAGTACTAAAAATCCTGAATTATTTTGAAATACACTAATTATAAACAATGTTTCAATTTTTACTTAATTCTAATAGACAGGAGCTAGACTCCCAATTCAAGGATCAAAGTACCTATGCATTTTACAGATAACAGTGATCCTGAATTAAGAGTGTTGAAAATGTTAAAATATCACAGGAAAGTGAAAAATGTCCTAAAGCCGTCTGATAAAGAAAATAGTCTCAAACTGACTTTTATTCTGTAACTTATTCAAAACTTCCAGATCAAAGTCTATTTTCTATATAGCACTTCTTTAACACTATAAATAGAACTTCTTCCCCCTGCTATTCGGCCTTTTAAATTTTAACGCTGACTACCTGTGATATTTTTTTTATGGTTGTTCTAAATAAATTAGATAGTGCTACTGTAAAAGTAAATTAAAACTATATTAAACAAAGTAAAATTAAAGAAATGTTACCATGGATACCCAGTGGGAAAATGTTTCAATGAAGCATAGCCTCCTTTGTTCACAGCAGTATGCAAAATTAATAGATCAAAATGAGGATGTTACTTCGTTGAAAAAATACTATAAAAAAAAATTTTTCTTTTTTAATATTTTTTCAAAATCTTTTGTGTCTGCTTTTCTCATTCTGATATAAAAGTAACAGTAAATGGACATATTACTGACTGGTAGGTTGAAGAAACACCCACTCTGATATCATACAGTTTACAGGAAGCTATACTTGATTGACAGATTTAGACCACACCCACTATAGCAGACCTACCATACTCTTCACCCCTAAGGATTTCTGGAGCGATATAATTAGGGGTACCACAGAAAGTACAGGTTGTGTCTCCGGGTCGTAGACCTTCCTAGATAATACACAACCATTTCACTATTAACCTTTATTAATTATCTTTAGCATTGTCTTATAAAATCATAATTGTGTTTATTTACATGTAGCTAGACTTTCTTTCGATATCATCAAAGAGTGAAAAAAAAACAAGACAATTAACAGAAAAGATGTTGTTTAAATCATAACAGTTTCTTAATACTGTAAATTTAGACACTGTCAGTGAGCCATTTCCATTTATGTGGTTATTTTTTTATAAATCTTTTCGTGAAGGGGATAATTTTGAGAATTTTAAGATTTTTCTATTTACTTGAAGTAGTTGAATTAGGAAAGATCCACATTCGTGACGATTTATTTTGCATTATCTTTCTACTTGCGAAAGTCGCAAAAAATAAATCGCTCTCAAAAATTACTTGGTTATCAGTAATTAATACTATAAAAACAACCTGCTTTCAGACAAAATACCAATCTCAAGTGTGTATGATATTAAAGAAAATAAGACATTATCCTGTTACCAATCAGTTTGCACCAGTTGAGATCAATCTTAGAAATATACCCGAGTTCAAAATTGGTGCTCAATCAATTTCAATAAATAACAAAAAGAATTAAACATGTATTGATGAGAACTGAATTGACTGCAAGCCAATCATCTCAACAATATCAATCTTATAACAAAGCCATGGTTTATACATCAACCATTGTCAACAAAATTTACCAATAAAAATTTTAATTTGGTTAAATTCTTAACAGACTTCACATTTATCAGTCATAGTAATGAATTTCAAGACATAAAAGTTATTTTAAAAATCATCCCAATGGCATGTTCATCATTTAATACTCATGACATTATTCACCAACATTTGTTATATAACACTGAATTATTTTTTTCAATTTCATTGCAATATTGAAAGAAGACATCAAGTTCAATGTTGACCTCTGACCTTACCTTGCACATTCCATAATCAGTTAACTTTACATGACCATCATGGTCCAATAGCACATTATCCAGCTTCAAGTCTCTGTACACTATACCTATAGAAAACAAAATATTATCAATGTGACAAAGGTTACTGACCTAATTTTTTTTTATAGTTTAAACAAGTAATCTCCACTTGCAAAAAGTAGTACTGGTTCCCATCAGTTGGAAGTAAAATACAAATAATCAAATATCTATTAAACAACTGATTATCTATTACCACTGACTGTGCGTGTATTGTAAAGATCTTGAAAAAAGGAAAGATTATCCTAATGGGGCCATTGAAAAATCAAAAGTTGAAGCACAGATAACACCATAATACAATCCACAAATTTGCTTTTCACTGACTGTGCTTACCCCTTTCATGAAGGAAATTTAAGGCAAGACAAATTTCAGCAGCATAAAATCTTGCATGCTCTTCGTGTAATTTTCGTTGTCTTTGCATATGAAACATTAAGTCTCCACCACTCACAAATTCTATCACAAAAAATAACCTACAAAAGAAAATAATAAATAACATTTTCAAAAACATACAAACATTGTAATTGCCTTAATAACAATATCTTAACAATGAATATTTTACCGATAACATGTCAATTTTTTTGTGTACTTAAAATGATCCCCTGATCTTAGTCCAGGTTAAGAACCGTTGAAGTTCCCCTGCACAATTTATATCAATTAAATTTGAAAAAATAAAGATATTTGGAAATTTATTTATGGCCTAATGAGAGATGTTGAAAATCATCAGACTTTTACTTAACAAAATGGGTTTTACTCATTGTTGAAGCACTATGGTGACACGTACTTATTCACGTCCATGTAATTCGGTATTCAAAATACATCTCATTATGTGTATACTGTCTCACATCAGAGACAGAACTTTGAATAGTCAAGCAAACCTTGAGACCTATTGCCTGACATAGTTTTACTAATCCAAAATAGTACATTTCTTGAGGAGTCATAACACTAGGACAAGCAATGATGTGATAAATAAGAAAAGCATTGTGAGTGTGGCCTAAATTCACAACACATACAGAAAATTAGACTTTGCTTAAATGTTTTTAGATGAATGGTAGTTATTGAATTAATTCAGCATATAATGTAAACAATATATTTTTGCTTTGCTAAACAAAAGTCAGGTGCAATCTGATGTTTTCTTTTCAATTTGACTTGAAAAAGATCAACTTTTGACAGTTTTCATGTTGTTGGGTTGCTATCTCCTTGATATATATAAATATGTCCCGCATCTTCCTTTTTTAATTTTTTCATCATTTGAGCAAAAGTTGCTGTTTCAAACACATTTGATTTTGTGGTACTTTATCTAAACTTCTCTGTGATTGCTTTCTCGCTGACTGTTTGCTTACTCTCAGACTGTCTGTAATTGCTTACTCACAGACTGTCTGTAATTGCTTATGTACAGGCTGTCTGTAACAATTGCTTACTCACAGGCTGTCTGTAATTGCTTACTCACAGGCAGGCTGTCTGTAATAATTGCTTACTCACAGGCTGTCTGTAATAATTGCTTACTCACAGACTGTCTGTAATTGCTTACTCACAGGCTGTCTGTAATTGCTTACTCACAGGCTGTCTGTAATAATTGCTTACTCACAGGCTGTCTGTAATAATTGCTTACTCACAGACTGTCTGTAATAATTGCTTACTCACAGGCTGTCTGTAATAATTGCTTACTCACAGACTGTCTGTAATAATTGCTTACTCACAGACTGTCTGTAATTGCTTACTCACAGGCTGTCTGTAATTGCTTACTCACAGACTGTCTGTAGTTGCTTACTCACCGGCTGTCTGTAATTGCTTACTTACAGACTGTCTGTAATTGCTTACTCACAGACTGTCTGTAATTGCTTACTCACCGACTGTCTGTAATTGCTTACTCACCGGCTGTCTGTAATTGCTTACTCACCGGCTGTCTGTTTGGAAGCAGGAATGTAAACCAACAAGAAATGGATAATTTGTTGCTGTTTCAAACACATGTTTTTCTGTTTGGACCCAATCAATATCCTGAAATAAAACATTGGGTAATAATCATTCATCATGGAAAGAATTAACTTTATACAGAAAATATTATAAACACTGTTTCTTTTTTAACCTACCTAAAAATTCACAAAGGTGTCTTTAAGAAATTAAAAACTGGAAACTGAACAAATTGTCCTTTTAGTTTTCTCTGGCACTTTTAAATGATCATGAAATCACATGACTGTTGATTAATGACTAGTCCAAATTATTAGGTCTTGTAAGGCTATTTTAAATTTTTTGCTGTGACATATTTCTTCGATGTTAAAGAAAGACATCACAGCAAAAATAAAAAGATTTTTTTTTTTTACTATACCAGGGCATAGCTTTAATGCCAACACACTTTGATCACACTTTATTTTTACATTTTTCACCCCCTCCCCCATACTCAATCAATGACCTAGATATACTTTCAGGTTTTACTGTGTCAATGATTAATATAAAAATAAGATGATGAGGTATGATTGCCAATGAGACAACTATCCACCAAAGTTCAAATAAAGTGGATGTAAGTCAATTATAGGCAACCTTATGGCCTTCAACAATGAGAAAAACCCATACTTTAAGTTAACCTGTTAAACTATTTTTTTGCTATTATACTAGTTTTTTATTCAAATTTTACTTCCCTCTCCCAGTGAGCTAAAAGTCTTACCTCATCATCATTAACTAATTCCTTCTTTATCACTTTCATTGCGTAGACACGTTGTGTTGTTCTTTGTTCCACCATTAGCACTTTAGCATAACTTCCTCGCCCAATCACACGTAGGAGGTTAAACTGTTCTAACGATATTCTACCAGCTTCATTTCCATTGGTTGACTGAAATATTAGTCAACATTTTTTTTAACTAATTATCAATTTGTATTCCACAGAATGATATGTCGCTAAAACTTTTGAGTAATAAACATGATAAATTATATAAACCTTAAACAGATTTTGCCATTTTCCCCTTTCAATAGCATGACCTCTTTTTATCTTTTTTACATATCTACAAGTAAAGCAAAAGTTCATAAAAGTTTGTGTTTATAGAGAAAATTGTTCGTATGTTTTAATATTTACTGTATACCACATATTTATTTCTCAAGTTGTATTTTTTTGTGTTACATATTTGTTTGTGTTCAGGTTTAAACAAAACTGATAAAAATCTATTCATTTCCTTCCCTTCTCAAAGATTAGTTATAGTATACATTGTAAGTTTTGTGAGTATACATGTAGACAGGACGTGGATAGACAAATCTTAAAATTAGCTTCTCCTTCTCTTTCTCAAGCTGACATGAACATTACAAGTACTACAGGCTGTGCATAACACTACAGGGAGATAACTCTGTAAAAATCAGCTGAACATTTTAATCACATTCTATTGTTAAGCAAATATCAAGCTTCTCAATGATCAAAATTAGTGTTTGTCAAACTGCTATATATCCAATGAAATTTTTCCGATAAAGTGTGTGGTTCAAGTTTTTTGAAATTTTTATATTTTTGTCAAAGGGTCAAAGTAAATTTTTGTCAAAATTTTATGAAAATTAAAAAGAGCCAAATTAATTTAAGTCAAGGTGTTTGGTACCACCTTAAAAGAACTTCCCAACATTCTGAGGTTTCTGGAAGATGTACAATGCCAATCAATGATTTCAGGGAATACATATAAGGGAGATAAATCTTTACAAAGCCACAAAACATTTTAATAACATGGTAAGATATAAATGCCTTTTATTTAGTATAAACACATTTTCCATGCAGACATCATCTCTTGTATCGGATTTTTTGTGTGCAATTTGTTGGTTTTATTTTCATAATTCAAAAAAAATTGTTAGGTTGAATAAATATGTCTCTAACATACACATCAAAATCAGGAAGGTTAATTAAATGATATGAATACATAATTTCACCAAACTGTTGAATACCTCCTTAAGTTGTGAGTTACCTAGTAGTATGCTTAGTGCCACCAAATGATCAAATAAAAAATACATAGACATGTAAATGCATATATAAAAAATCTTGAATTAAAGAAAAAATATTGAAATCTATTATTCATTAAATAAACATTTAATTTAATGTAAGTTAAAAGTTAAACAACAGACATAACAAAACTGAATACAATTTTGCAGCCTGGCAAAACCTGGCAAATAAAATGGTGCTGTACACTGGCAAACCTTCCTATTAAATGGCTTCCATGCTGGACAATATAACACACGTATAACAAAAAATGAAAAATCTACAGTTTAATTTTGAAACCAATACAAAGTACAATATATATCTTAGCAGGGTAATAGTTCCATTAAATATGTTTTAACATTCAAGCAGGCATTATTCATTTGAAAGCTTCAACTTTACAAAGCAATAATCACTTGAATCTGTTAATCAGAGACTGTGAATCCTTTATGTTTAACCCCAAAACTCCCTTAAGGACTGGATCAAATTTTTAAAAGCAAAAACAAATTAAAGAACCTTAGTGAGCACGCTCACATACCCCACATCCCCACATTGTCATTGGAGAAATTAAATAACAGTAACAAAAAAAATTGTATAAGAAAAAATATTGAATAATAATTTCCTGTCAATATGCACATCTACATAGTATGTCCTTCTTATCTACAAAATTTGATGAAATTCTGTTGTGTGGTTTCAGAAGAGTGGAGATGACAAACTGTTGCAGAAGTACATTGAAGCAAATAAGTTCAAAGGGGCGTAACTCCTAGAAAAAAAAAATGAATCGTAATTTCCTGTCGATATGCACATCTACGTAGTATGTTCTTATTATCTACAAAGTTTCATGAAATTCTGTAGTGTGGTTTCAGAGGAGTTGAGATGACAAACTGTTGAAGTAGAATCTTAAAGCAAATAAGTTCAAAGGGGTGTAACTCCTAGAAAAAAAATTGAATCGTAATTTCCTGTCGACATGCACATCTACATAGTATGTCCTTATCTTAAAAGGTTTCATGGAATTCTGTTGTGTAGTTTCAGAGGAGTTGTGATGACAAACTGTTGCAGTAGTACATTAAAGTAAATAAGTTCAAAGGGGAAAAAAATGAAATCGTAATTTCCTGTCTATATGCACATCTACATAGTATGTCCTTATTATCTAAAAAGGTTTCATGAAATTCTGTTGTGTGGTTTGAGAGGAGTTGCGATGACAAGAAACAGGACTGACAGACGGACGGACTGACAGACGGACGGGTCAAAAACATTTTACCCTCCGCAACTTCGTTGCGTGGGGTATAATAAAGGCTGCAGGTCCAAGTGAATTGACCAATCAGAAGATTTATACAGATAATTAGAAAGTGCAACAAAAAGTCTTCTTAAACCTTAAAAGAATTGACTGGTTTCTGTATATTAATTTGTTTTTCATTTGTTGTCTTGTACATTAATCAGGCCGTTGGTTTTCTCATTTAAATTGCTTTACATTTTGTCATGTCAGGGCATTTTATAGCTGCGATGTGGTATAGGTTTTGTTCATTGTTGAAGGCTGTATAGTGACCTTTAACTGCTAATGTATACATTATTTGGTCTCTGGTGGATAGTTGTCTCATTGGCTATCATGCAATATTTCCTTATTTCATATGGTAAGTTGGTAACTGCCCCTTGTTTCTGCTTGCCTTGCCCCTATCCTATCTATCATCTGGGATTATTCAGACATTTGATATCAATTTTCATTGCTATTCCAACTCCTTACTGTACCAAAATATGTGTCCATATGACACCATGCTCTGCTCATTATCACATCTCCATGTTCATTGAACTATTAAATTATGTTCAATACTGTAATTTGGCATAACATTAAAAAAGTTCACATCACAATGAATATGTGTACTAAATTTCAAGTTGATGTGATTATAACTTGAAGGTAAACTACCATAACCAAAAAAATAACCTGATTAGGGACTGAAGAACAGACAGAATAATGCACATACCAGAAACATAAGGCCCTCTTTTAATGAAGGCGGGGCATAAAAATCTTATTTTGACTTAATCTGCTGACAATGAACATGGAAGCCATATCTTTAACATGCAATACAAAACATGAAACAATCATACAAATAAAAATATACCTCACTCCTAACTTCGCTCTCCTCTGTCTGAATAACAATACAAAACTTTCAGCAAACTAATTTGATATTCCAAATTTTTCTTTTTGAGTTTATGTTTTCTTTAATAATTGAAACAATGTTTTCTTGTGTCTTAATGTGCATATAAGTTACGATTATGCAATCACTGGGGGTACTAAACATATGATTGGGAAATAATTTGGTAAAATAAAGCTAAAATTAGATACTATTGATGAAATATTCAAAATTATAAATTTGAATTGCAATTTTCTGAGAGAAAAAAAAAAATAAACATTACATTTTGACTGATAAGCATAATTTGAAGGTCAAAATAAGATTCAGATGTTTTCTTAATGTAACATGTTTTTTTCAATCTCTAATGTTTGCCATCAATCTTCACTTGATACAGAATAAGGTCTTTACTCTGAAGCCCCATAGTTATATTTTTAATCAAACATATTCTATCATTACAATATATTTTATAGACTATTTGGATTTCCTACCCTTTAACCAGACCAATGGAATTACTTTTTTTGTATTTGCATTACAATACGCTTTAAAACACTATATCTTTTGAGAAATCTATAAGAGTTTGAGGTATCAATTAGGGATTTTATGGTCAATAAAATGCTCCGCAGGGCGCAGCTTGATACGACCGCAGAGGTCGAACCCTGAACAGTTGGGGCAAGTATGGACACAACATTCAAGCTTGATACAGCTCTGAATTTGGATTGTGATTAAATATTTGACACAGCATAGGTTTCTGACACAGAATGAATGTGGTCTAAGAACTTAAAATTTTAAATTGGACATTCACCTATTATGGTCCAATATCCAAAATCTAAATACATGGTTAGATTCAGCATATCAAAGAACCCCAAGAGTTCAATTTTGATGAAATCAAACAAAGTTTAATTTTGGACCCTTTTGACCTCAATGTGGACAAAGTTGATAACGGGCCCAAAAATCAAAAATCTAAATACATGGTTAGATTCAGCATATCAAAGAACCCCATATATTCAATTTTAGTTGAAATCAAACAAAGTTTAATTTTGGACCCGATTTGGACCGACTTGAAAACTGGGCCAATAATCAAAAATCTAAATACATGTTAAGATTCAGCATATCAAAGAACCCTAAGAATTCAATTTTGTGAAAATCAAACTAAGTTTAATTTTGGACCCTTTGGACCTTAATGTAGACCAATTTGTAAACGGGACCAAAATTAAGAATCTAAATACACGGTTAGATTCGGCATATCAAAGAACCCCAATAAATCATTTTGATGAAATCAAACAAAGTTTAATTTTGGACCCTTTTGACCTCAATGTGGACCAATTTAAAACGGGCCCAAAATCCAAAAACTTAATACACGATTAGATTCAGCATATTAAAGAACCCCAAGAGTTCAAGAATAAAACCCCATTGAAATTGGTCAAGAAATAAGCAATTTATACAAAGTATCTTCTTTTGCACAATACTGTGCAATTGAATATTTCTTGCAATTGCGCAATACTGTGCAATTGAATATTTCTTGCTATTGCGCAATACTGTACAATTGACAATTTCTTGCTATTGCGTAATAATATTGTGCTATTGGATATTTCTTGCTATTGTGCAATACTGTGCAATTGAAGATTTCTTGCTATTGCACAATACTGTGCAATTGAAAATTTCTTGCTATTGCACAATACTTATTATACAATAATTTACACATCCTGTTTGGTGTGTATCTCCTGCCATATCATTATTATTTGCTTTTAAATATAATTCAGAAATAACCAACTTAAAATGGAAAATTTTAAAGAAAAAAGGAAAAAGAACCCCCAATTTTTGAACCCCTTATGATTCATCACCCCAAACTCAATCCCAGCCTTCCTTTGAGGTATGGTACCTTGCAGTACAATTTCAGAGAGATCCATACACTTGAACACAAGTTATTGTCTGAAACTAGAAAATGCTTATTTTGGCCCTTTTGGCCCCTAATTCCTAAACGTTTCAGGCATTTACCCCAAACTCAATTCCAGCTTTCCTTTGTGATATGGAACCTTGTAGTACAATTTCAGAAAGATCCATACACTTACACACAAGTTATTGTCATGAAACTAGAAAATGCTTGTTTTTGCCCTTTTAGGCCCCTAATTCCTAAAATTTTGAGGCAATTACCCCAAAATCAATCCCAGCATTCCCTTTGTGATATGGAACCTTGTGGTACAATGTCAGAGAGATCCATACACTAACACACAAGTAATGTCTGGAAGTTACAAAATGCTTATTTTGGCCCCTTTTGGCCCCTAATTCCTTAACTGTTGGTACCATAACCCCTAAATCAATCCCAACCTTCCTTTTGTGATATTTAACCTTATGGTAAAATTTCATAGAGATCCATTCACTTAAACTAAAGTTAGAGTGCGAAACCAATGCGTCTTCGGATTTGACGACGACGACGCTGGACGACTACGCACGACGCCAACGTCATACCAATATACGACCACAAAAATTTTTTACGGTCATATAAAATGAAGTTTTACAGTGATTTAAAAATACACATACCCCTGTGATGACTTCCATAGAAGCAACATGATCTGAAAAAAAAACATTATTACTAAAGAAAGATGTATTCATTTTCATTGGCTCCAATTATCTTGGATTGAGAAAAAATTGTATTTATGTGGATATTTGATTTTGTGGTTTGAACAAATGCTGTATACAAGTAAATACCCATGTTTTTGATTAACCTCAATCAGTATTCCACAAATAATAAGGAATTGACAGTATATGTCCTGAATAGAAGAGAATATCCCAACTTGTAATGTTAAGCATTAGAAAACCAGAAGTAGATGTCAAACAGACCCAAAAAGTGCGAACACTTTTAAACTTATCACTGTCAAGCTGATGACCAAATGTGAAGTTTTTCTGTCCAATAGTATCAGAGATGATGATGAATGGCTGCTTAACGTCTAGTGGCAAATTAATATGCATATTCAGGACGAGAACGTGTTAATGTAATATGAATATTAGTATCTGAGAAAAATGTGACAAAAAAAATTGTTGGACAACGGACGAAAAGACAAGGTGAATGTAATATAGACCCAACTCCTAACGCAGGTCTATAACAATAGACATCTATAGAGGTCAATATACAGTCTTTTAACATAGACAGGTGTCTATACAATATTAGTTACATAGTGTACCATAATATATGGGGTCAGTATATTCAATATGGGGTGAGAGCGAACTTGTTAGCCTTAAATGTGTTTTACAAATTTATTTCAATCGTTCAGCATCAATTTTTTCGTCTGTTGAAACCTTTCAGATTTTTCCTCAACACTGTGTTGTTTTTACAAAGAGACGTAACACCACTACTAACCGTGTATTGAAATAAACCACGCCTACTAACCCCATATGAAATATACACGGTCTCCATGCAGTGGCTTTTAACCAATCATATTCCTAGAAATGTATAGGAGGTAAGATAATACTCAATATGTACCCTTCACGCATGTTTTGTATGCTCCTATTTTCATTTAGAAACTTTTCAAGCCAACATATCATTTTCCATTGACACAGAATAATAGTTTTAGCTTCTATATAGCACCTGTTTCATGGATCTCAATAGCAAATTTCTGTGTCAAAATCCAAAATCAGTTGATTTTGAGAAATTTGTTTTGAAAAATTTTTAAAAATGGCTTTTCTTAAACATCTTTTTGAGTAAAATAATTAAGTTTAGTCATTACTACATTAAGATAGAAATCCTTATCAAAAATATTATTTCTTAATCCCGATCTTTACAGGGTGTATGGGCTCATATTCCCTGTCAGTGTTGTGTATCCCTGGCCATCAGGTATAGGGGATATAAATATAAACAAAATGGAAAATGTGTCCATGGGACTCGAGAACGGTAAAAGTGATGCCACCTAAATTTGAATTTTATCTGTATTTTGTGGTTATAACTATTGTGTAAAAGTTTCATAACATTTAGTTGAGGCAAACTAAAGTTAGAGAATGGAAACCAATTTTGGGACATACGTACGGACAAGGGTAACACTTAATGCCCTCTCCAGTGACGACTGGGGCATAAATATGTATTCAATATATTAAGACCAGTGTTTGTACCTGAAGATTCACCATTAGTTGAGTCTTTGAGGCCTATATAGTCCTGGCCATCTGTTAACTTGGGTGGTGGACGTTGATACTTTACATCAGGTCTTGGACCTTCATTTTGATTCTGAAAAACAACATAAAATATTTCATTCTACCAATATCAATTAACATATCTTCTTTCAAATTTTCTATCTGTATTGTGTATGTAAATGATGTATGCACCTTTTAGACAAAAATCAACTTTTCTTGTATGATACAATTAAATTTAATTCCTTAATATTCACAAATGAATGATTTTTTTTCTTTCTTTCACAAATGGAATAAAAAAATAATTGGTGAAGTCTACAAAAATAAAGTCATCAGTTGCCTATAACAAACAATATAATCTAACAACTTTTTGTTTGTGTTTCATGAACTTACCACTACTGGAGCACCACAGACAACTTTTAATAATTTATGGCACCGTTTGTGTACTGTTAGTTTACACTGTATACACTTGTATCCTTGCCGACCAAGGCCCCATATTCTATCTGCACAAAATGAGCAAAATGCTTTCTAAAAGAGGGAAAAAAATCAACATTAAAGAACGCAATATCTGAATAGGTACTACAAATTAATACACTATGTTACTAAATTACTTTATAAACAAACAATATGTTTAATTCTAACAAAATATACTTCTTTTTTTTTGAAACATGACAACTTCTTTCTATATATTTTTTAACCCCGCCCCCTGCCCCCAACTTTTTTTTTCTGCAGACTGAAATTGAGCTTGTAAAATTAACACAACTGTAGATAACCGTGATATTATACTACAGAGATTCTTTAGCCTGGAACAAGACAAAGACCACATTAACCGTTCAGATCTTTCTGTTAAAAATTAGACTACAACACATATGAGTGCTGACAAATGTATTACTATATAGTTAACCATATAATACACCTTTCGCAGCATAAAAATGTTACACTCTAGTAATTTTGGGGCCCTTTATAGCTTGTTGTTCGGTGTGAGCCAAGGCTCCGTGTTGAAGGCCGTACATTGACCTATAATGGTTTACTTTTATAAATTGTTATTTGGATGGAGAGTTGTCTCATTGGCACTCACACCACATCTTCCTATATCTATTTAATATAACTTTTGGAATAAGTGATTATTCATTCAATAAAATGGGAGGCTACATTTTAAGGAGATTAAACTTTCCTGTGTTCCCTTTGAGAATATTTAAGCCTGAAATAAGTGACTAATTAAGTTCTAAATAATAATAGAGATTACTGCAAATTTAAGGGGAAATAACTTTGTTAAATACCTTTGAAAATCTTTTGGCCTGAAATAAGTGACCATTCATTCTGTATAGTTTCCTCCATCTTCTGGCTCCTTTTCTGTACATGTTCTCTAAATAACAGATAAAAAAGATATGGGTTTGCACACATTAAAATAAATGTGGAATGTGTCCATGGGACACAGATGATGCCCCCACTTGCATATCATTTAAAATTATAAACGGACATAACTAAAGAACGGTAAAAGTGACCCTACCCAAATTTGAACTTGATCTGAGTTTTGTGGTAATAAGTATTGTGTATAAGTTTCATAAAATTTGGTTGAGGCAAACTTAAGTTAGAGAACGGAAACGAAAAATTCAGCAATTTTTCCATTTGTAAAGGGGCATAACTCTAGAACGGTTAAAGTGACACCATCATAATTCAAACGTGATCTGTATTTTGTGGTAATAAGTATTGTGTATAAGTTTCATAGAATTTGGTTGAGGCAAACTAAAGTTAGAGAATGGAAACGAAAAATTCAGCAATTTTTCCCTATGTAAAGGGGCATAACTCTAGAAAGGTTAAAGTGACACCACCAAAATTCAAACTTGATCTGTATTTTGTGGTAATAAGCATTGTGTATAAGTTTCATAGCATTTGGTTGATGCAAACTAAAGTTAGAGAACGGAAACGATAAATTCAGCAATTTTTCCCTTTGTAAAGGGGCATAACTCTAGAACGGTTAAAGTGACATCACCAAAATTCAAACTTAATCTGTATTTTGTGGTAATAAGCAATGTGTATAAGTTTCATAGCATTTGGTTGAGGCAAACTAAAGTTAGAGAACGGAAACCAACTTTGGGACGGACGGACGGACAGACAAGGGTAAAACTTAATGCCCCCTCCACTACGGCGGGGGCATAAAAAAGTCTATTTAAAAAATTTTGGGTTGCTTTGGGGTTAAGTGCAACACAATTTTGTATTTGACAGTATATTTAATTCCTGGATGAGTTTTCATTTGAATGATAACAAAAATCTTAGTAAGAAAAAAGTAAGATTATCTTGATTCGCAAACTGGCAACTTGTTATAAGCCACAGCAACTCCTATAAAATCGACTATCTGAAAGAAAATTCATACATTATCAACATATAATGTGTAAAGAGTACAATTCGGCTCCAAAATGTGCCCATAAAGTTTAAAGAATTCAAAAATTCTGTGACTTTTAATCTTTCAATATCTATAACTAGTTAAAAAATCATCAATCAAATGAAAATAAATGGAGAATGTGTCCATGGACAGAGATGATTACCCAACTTGCATATAACGTTATGAAGGGGCATTACTCAAGAACGGTAAAAGTGACGCCACCCAAATTCGAACTTGATGTGTTTTGTGGTAACAAGCAGTGTATAAGTTTCATGACATTTGGTTGAGGCAAACTAAAGTTAGAGAACGGAAACCAATATAGTGACGTACGTACGGACGGACAAGGATAACACTTAAAAATCACTACTAATGAAAACTTAAATAATAAATCTAAACTACCCATACAAAAACAATACTCCATTTGCATTTTTAATCCTCTACATAAATATTGGGGCTAAATGTGGTCGTTATGACTTCCTACTGATTCTGTATATCAAAAGATGATCTAATGTCTTAAACTGGCAAAGATCCATATTTGAATTAAAATTTACAGCTTTATAATTATATATTTGTTTTATTTATACATGTTTCTACAGATTCAAACAATAAGGATTCATGACAATTATGTACAAATAATTACATTTCATGTATGTTTCATAAAAATCTTTCAGTAATTCTATAGGGTTGTAAAAGGTTCGATTGTCTGTACATTTTTATTATGAAGTGATTACCTGCTTCATACAAAATGTGCTTCGGTCAACACTTTTACACCTCAATAAAATTTCAAAAAGAAGCATTCAATTTTTAAATAAATCAATAATATCTAATGAGATTAATTTTAATATGAAACTTACTATCCTCTCCAACACACGGCATTCCTGGTCTCTGGGGTACATTTGGGAAAACTGAAACAAAAAATAATTAACTAGAATAACTTCAAATGACAACAATGTAAGATTAATTAATTGGATTTCAGGAAATGCTGCAAACAAAAAACACTTTCAAAATTTGATACATGAGTTATTATTTTTGCTGGTTTAGAAATTCAGTAACGGAAAATGTAATGCATGACTTTATGAAGCTTTAGAAAGCATATAACTTTTGCTTTTATATCCAATAATATAGTATAATTGTTCATTTAGTCAATCGATCAGGGTCGCTATTTAAACAGGTTTAATATTTTCAATTTCTATAGGTAATTCTTTAATGAAAATGGATTACAGAATTATTTTTTTATTTCAAAAAGCACTTTGTATAATAGTAGTAATATGTTCACTATTCATATTATTACCATGAAGAGTAAGCTCAGAATCTTTGTTCAGTTCATAAAGTCTGATGGCCTCCTCAAGTTCTATCTGTGATGATATCGTACAGGGATCTCCTACAAAATAAATAGTATTATAAACTATACAGTTTTATATCAATAACGTTCCAAATAGTAACTTTAAGATCTTGTTAACCTCTTGTCGTATGTATTTGAAATTTTTTAAAAAAGGCGTTTGTGACAATACTGTACAAGGATCATCTTCAAAATATCTAGTGAAATAAATTGTCATTAAAAACATATACATGTAATAATTATAATCTATTAGAGACAATTAAAAAAACCAGGTCGCGAAAGGCCTTAATTGTCACTAAAATTTGAAGTTTTTATTTCAGATTTCCATTTATGTCGATTTTAATTTGAGATAATAGAAAATGTAGAAATCCATGATGTCACTAAAAATTCAGTTGTGATTTCACAGAAAGTCTCTTCTCTTGTGTTTTTGGTCTGCGAGAAGTGGATTTTAATTGAATCACCATGTGTGTATTGTTTAAATTATCACAGGTAACAAATTTACCTAGACTGAGAAAAATTGTATTTCGCAGATACATGTACTTGAATGAGTGGTTTGAACAAATTCAGCCTACACGCCTACAGAAAATTATAATTTCATTGAAGAGGAACAATTCTAATTCATGGTTCACACTGTTCACCTATACCAATGAAATCCACAATAAAATGCTCCGTAGGGCGCAGCTTGATACGACCGCAGAGGTCGAACCCTGAATAGTTGGGGCAAGTATGGACACAACATTCAAGCTTGATACAGCTCTGAATTTGGATTGTGATTAAATATTTGACACAGCATAGGTTTCTGACACAGAATGAATGTGGTCTAAGAACTTAAAATTTTAAATTGGACATTCACCTATTATGGTCCAATATCCAAAATCTAAATACATGGTTAGATTCAGCATATCAAAGAACCCCAAGAGTTCAATTTTGATGAAATCAAACAAAGTTTAATTTTGGACCCTTTTGACCTCAATGTGGACAAAGTTGATAACAGGGCCCAAAAACAAAAATCTAAATACATGGTTAGATTCAGCATATCAAAGAACCCCATATATTCATTTTTGTTGAAATCAAACAAAGTTTAATTTTGGACCCGATTTGGACCGACTTGAAAACTGGGCCAATAATCAAAAATCTAAATACATGTTTAGATTCAGCATATCAAAGAACCCTAAGAATTAATTTTGTTAAAATCAAACTAAGTTTAATTTTGGACCCTTTGGACCTTAATGTAGACCAATTTGAAAATGGGATAAAAATTAAGAATCTAAATACACGGTTAGATTCGCATATCAAAGAACCCCAATAATTCAATTTTGATGAAATCAAACAAAGTTTAATTTTGGACCCTTTGACCTCAATGTGGACAAAGTTGATAACGGGATCAAAAATCAAAATCTAAATACATGGTTAGATTCAGCATATCAAAGAACCCCATATATTCAATTTTGTTGAAATCAAACAAAGTTTAATTTTGGACCCGATTTGGACCAACTTGAAAACTGGGCCCATAATCAAAATCTAAATACATGTTTAGATTCAGCATATCAAAGAACCCTGACCCTTTGACCTCAATGTGGACAAAGTTGATAACGGGTCCCAAAAATCAAAAATCTAAATACATGGTTAGATTCAGCATATCAAAGAACCCCATATATTCAATTTTGTTGAAATCAAACAAAGTTTAATTTTGGACCCCGATTTGGACCGACTTGAAAACTGGGCCAATAATCAAAAATCTAAATACATGTTTAGATTCAGCATATCAAAGAACCCTAAGAATTCAATTTTGTTAAAATCAAACTAAGTTTAATTTTGGACCCTTTGGACCTTAATGTAGACCAATTTGAAAACGGGACCAAAAATTAAGAATCTGAATACACGGTTGGATTCGGCATATCAAAGAACCCCAATTATCCAATTTTTGATGAAATCAAACAAAGTTTAATTTTGGACCCTTTGGACCTCAATGTGGATCAATTTTAAAATGGGGCCCAAAATCCAAAAACTTAATACACGGTTAGAATCAGCATATTAAAGAACCCCAAGAGTTCAAGAATAAAACCCCATTGAAATTGGTCAAGAAATAAGCAATTTATACAAAGTATCTTCTTTTGCACAATACTGTGTAATTGAATATTTCTTGCAATTGCGCAATACTGTGCAACTGAATATTTCTTGCTATTATGCAATACTGTACAATTGACAATTTCTTGCTATTGCGCAATATTGTGCTATTGGATATTTCTTGCTATTGCGCAATACTGTGCAATTGAAGATTTCTTGCTATTGCTCAATACTGTGCAATTGAAAATTTTTGCTATTGCACAATACTTATTATATAATAATTTACACATCCTGTTTGGTGTGTATCTCCTGCCATATCATTATTATTTGCTTTTAAATATAAATCAGAAATAACCATCATAAAATGGAAAATTTTAAAGAAAAAAAGGAAAAAGGAAAAAAAAAATCCCCCAATTTTTGAACCCCTTATGATTCATCACCCCAAACTCAATCCCAGCCTTCCTTTGAGGTATGGTACTTTGCAGTACAATTTCAAAGAGATCCATACACTTGAATACAAGTTATTGTCTGAAACTAGAAAATGCTTATTTTGGCCCTTTTGGCCCCTAATTCCTAAACGTTTCGGGCAATTACCCCAAACTCAATTCCAGCTTTCCTTTGTGATATGGAACCTTGTAGTACAATTTCAGAAAGATCCATACACTTACACACAAGTTATTGTCATGAAACTAGAAAATGCTTGTTTTTGCCCCTTTAGGCCCCTAATTCCTAAAATTTTGAGGCAATTACCCCCAAAATCAATCCCAGCATTCCTTTGTGATATGGAACCTTGTGGTACAATGTCAGAGAGATCCATACACTAACACACAAGTTATGTCTGGAAGTTACAAAATGCTTATTTTTGGCCCTTTTGGCCCCTAATTCCTTAACTGTTGGTACCATAACCCCCAAAATCACTCCCAACCTTCCTTTTGTGATATTGAACCTTATGGTAAAATTTCATAGAGATCCATTCACTTAAACTAAAGTTAGAGTGCGAAAACCAATGCATCTTCGGACGACGACGACGACGCCAACGTCATACCAATATATGACCGCAAAATTTTTTTGCGGTCGTATAAAAATTAGTACACACATTTGATAAAGTTCTCAAAAGCTTTACTTTTTTGGGACAAAAAACAGGCCTTAATTTACATGCTTACCCTTCCAATTCTCCCTATATCCCCTTTGGGTCCATCAACTTTTCTTACTGTCCTCATCTAACCACTTCATGTTGAAAGGTTGATTGTTGGTAATCAAATTTATATATAAAAATAAGAAGATATACATGCTTACTCGCCCAATTCTTTCTACATCCCCTTTGGGTCCATGAACCTTTTCTTACCTTCCTCATCTAACCACTTCATGGTAAAAGGTTGTTGGTCATCAAATTTACAAATGTCTTTAATCTCAGCACAGAAATCTTCATACAGAACATCAGGCTGAAGGTTTGATATAAAAATATTTCTGAAAATAAAAAGAAGGTTTAACAGATAATAAAAATCTATTCTTATATACCTACATGGAGTTATTTTCTTTCAGAACGACAGGTCATTCTTTTGAAGAATCAACCCAGACGATACCAAGTTTCAATGAAATTTGCTTCAAGCATAAAATAATGACCTGTATAAGGTCATTATTTTCTTGATTAAAATGTAAACTTTAATTTACTTAAACATTTAATTCGTTTGATAGCTATCGCGTGCTGTTAATTATTGAGGGTCTACTTTTTTATTTTCCATATTTCGCAGGTTTAAGGCAGAAACAATCCTTTCCTCCGTTTATTGGACTGAAATACCCGGCAAAAATTGCCGTTGACACACATTTTAATTTTTAAAACAAATAATGTGAAGTTTAGTTAATTTTATCGCTACAATAAAGGGATACTATGTGAGATGAATTTAATAATGCAAAACTTTTCATAAAAAAGCCAGATTTAACACATTCGTGTGTAGGGTTGTGAAAATCTTATTTATTCACATTATATTGGAAAATATACTGTGACCTATGGATATTCATTTTTCGTGTTACATGTACTAATTTAAAAGTGCATGCATCATGATTTTGTGCACTCTTCATGGCAGTTCTTTTTTTTACATCTTTATATACCTTTTACTCTATCTAATGATCAAATGGACATATATTCTTATTTTCTATATAATCACACCCACGTAATTTGAAATGGGGATAGGATATAATATTTAATCCTGATTCTTGAGTTTTATATATAAAAAAGTGGTATTACCAGACAAAAGAGAGAAAACAATTATTCTGAATTGTTCGTTTAAAAAATTGTTGAAAAAATAATCTGCTTTTCCGTGATAAAATTGTCATGAAAATAAAAAAACAACATACCATCCCTCTTTCATAAACAAAGTTGATACAATAAATTACTTACAAAGTGACTTGTATTTTTCATACACCGTAACAATTCATTTGTCTCTTGCTTCATGCAGTTACAGCAATATTTCTATTTAAACTGGAGAATGATTTCTAAAGTTTATATATCAAGATTAATTAGTGAGTTTTATCACGCATTATAAATAAGCCGTAGGGCGGATTAAAACCTGAACACATCAGCAAAGAATATCCCACTTTAGTGTGGTCGGTAAAATAGGATGGAAATACTGTAAATTTTTGCAGAAAATAATATTTGTTGACGGTATATAAGTCAGATAATGATATTTTGTTGTTTTTCTTGTCGTATAACACACCTCGGTGTGTTATACTTCAAGAAAAACTTAAAATATGCATTATCTATAACATAATTACATATACAGTAAAATTGCAAACTCTTGAATAACTGCAAACAAACTTTATTCACAGATATTTCTTAATTCTAGGCCAATTTATCTGCAACATTTTTTAGCTCACCTGGCCCAAAGGGCCATGTGAGCTTTTCTCATCACTTGGTGTCCGTCGTCGTCCGTTAACTTTTACAAAAATCTTCTCCTCTGAAACTACTTGGCCACAATCATCATTGGGGTATCTAGTTTAAAAAATGTGTCCGGTGACCCGGCCAACCAAGATGGCCGCCATGGCTAAAAATAGAACATAGGGGTAAAATGTAGATTTTGGCTTATATCTCTGAAACCAAAGCATTTAGAGCAAATCTGACAAAGGATAAAATTGTTTATCAGGTCAAGATCTATCTGCCCTGAAATTTTCAGATGAATCGGACAACCCGTTGTTGGGTTGCTGCCCCTGAATTGGTAATTTTAAGGATATTTTGCCGTTTTTGGTTATTATCTTGAATATTATTATAGATAGAGATAAACTGTTAACAGCAATAATGTTCAGCAAAGTAAGATCTACAAATAAGTCAACTTGACCAAAATGGTAATTTGACCCGTAAATTTTGTAATCTTTTAAAAATCTTCTCCTCTGAAACTACTAAGACAAATTTAACCAAACCTGTCCACAATCATCATTAGGGTATCTATCTTGTTTAAAAAATGTGTCCAATGACCCCCGCCCGCAAACCAAGATGGCCGACATGGCTAAAAAATAGTACATAGGGTAAAATGCAGTTTTTGGCTCATATCTCTGAAACCAAAGCATTTAGAGCAAATCTGACGCGGATAAAATTGTTCATTAGGAAAAGATCTATCTGCCCTGAAATTTTCAGACCAATCAGGCAACACGTTGTTGGGTTGCTGCCCCTGAATTGGTAATTTTGAGAAAATTTTGCAGCTTTTGGTTATTATCTTGAATATTATTATAGATAGAGATAAACTGTACACAGCAATAATGTACAGCAAAGTAAGATCTACAAATAAGTCAACATGACCAAAATTGTCAATTGACCCCTTAAGGAGTTATTGCCCTTTATAGTCAATTTTTTACAATTTCGATAAATTTTGTAAATTTTTGTAAATTTTTACAAAATATTTTCCTCTGTTACTACTGGGCCAAGTTCATTATAGATAGAGATAATTGTAAGCAGCAAGAATGTTCAGTAAAGTAAGATCTACAAACACATCACCATCACCAAAATACAATTTTGTCATGAATCAATCTGTATCCTTTGTTTAATATGCACATAGACGAAGGTGAGCAACACAGGCTCTTTAAAGCCTCTAGTTTTATTTCCTATCATTTTTTTTGTAATTATATAAAAGAAACTCCAAGATTGATATGAATTAATTTACAGTATCAGATTTTGATCTATCTATCATGTTTACAGAGATGTCTTACTTTTTTAGTGATCCACAGTCATGACAGTTAAGAATTTACATCAAAGGGATTACAGAACATAATGAAATAGCCATTCACAAATGAAGTGCTAGTGATGGCTGTACACTCCAACATTTGTTCTAATCATAGTCCCCAGGCATTGAGGTGGACAGCAAGTTGTATGTGCACACCTTTAATTATGCTTAGATACTTTTGTATGACATTGAATATTTTGGTGTTGTTGAGATATTTTCTCTTGTTCTTAATTGAAGATACTGTTAACTTGTCCAGACTATCAGAGATTTATACACAGACATATTTTATGGCAATAACTTCTATAGCTCTTCATGTGTACCCGTATCAACCCGAGACACCAATATAATCCCAAGAGCTCTGCTCGAGGGATTATATTGGTTGAGGGTTGATACGGTGTGTGATATTGAAAAAGCCATATCATATATTCTTTATTATATACATATACCTCACGTAGATGTGTTTTATGTGACATGACGTCATACAGATAAGGGGGGTTGAAATGATGTCATACAGATTAGAGGTTTGACATGACGTCATACAGATTAGGGGTTTGATAAAGCCTTTGCAACAGAAACTGCAATCGAAGACGTTACGTCATACAGATTAAGGATGTGATAAAGCCTTTGGCAACCGTGCTGATATCGATATCATCACGGGTGGCTGATACAGCACGCTTGCCAATGATTGTATTACACATACAATTTATCTGTATTTACTACTAAGTATATAAGTCATTTCAGATGCTAATATTGTGTATTATTAAAATGTACTGTTGTACTGAATTAGAACTGTTTCAAACTTACACTTTAGTGTTAGGTCATGTTATTATATTTTAATTATCCTCACAAAATGCTGAATTAATTTGAATTCAGATAATTTTTGCCATAAAAACGATGAATGAGATGCATGACCAGAAATCAGGCAAAGTATGACCATATGTGTATGCAAACTATCCAAAATATTCAAAATACTTCCATCGTAAGCCGACTTTCACATTCTTACATTTTCCGGTACTTTTCCAATGTCACAATATTTTAATAAATGTAATTATGTTACAGAAAGAGTCAATTGTTCAAAGGATTCAGCCATATGTACATCTATAACCTCGGTTCAAACATTTCAAATGTAGTAATAATATACCTTTATGAAAATTTTTAAAAAATTTGAAATTGCATAGTTTTTGTCGAGCTTGCGACTTTTGTCGCATAAGCGAGACATAGCGATCCTACATTCGGTTGTTTATCCGGATTTGTACCAAACTTGGACAGAAGCTTGTTTATGATCAAAAGCTAACATCTAGAAGGAAATTTTGTAAAAATTTATTTCCTGTTTTTCCATATATTACTTATGAATGGACTTAGTTTTTCTTCCAGTTAACATTACATACAGTCTGCAGTTAAAGTTTTTAAAACGTTTATTAGATTCATAAACCATCCTGGATTTTTACCAAACTTGGACAGAAGCTTCTTACAATCAAAAGATAGTATCTAGAGGAAAATTTTTAATAACTTTTCCCCATTTTTGTTGAGCCTGCGACTTTTGTCACAAAAGCGAGACATAGCGATCCTACATTCTGACGTCGTCACACTGAAAACATAGACAACAGCAAAAGAAGGCGAGACACTGGGTTCCGCGGCACCCTTACTAATTTTTAATAATCCTTCGCATACTTTTTGTTCCATGGATTTAAAAAAAATACATGTAGCCTGAGAACTACTGCATTTTTAAACTTTAAGACTAAATATGAAAATATTCTGTCATTTTTTTTATACTTCCATACTTTATTGATCTACTATCTTAATGAATAAAATATGCCCAGCATGATTGCTGGATATAAGGTTAACTAGCAAAAAAGGAGGGATAATTGATCTTTTTGGAAACTATTTCCAAAAAAACTTATCGCTATTAAGCATTCTGCAATACTTTTTGACCTTAGGACATCATACAATGATTATTTATGTTTGGTGATTCCATGCAATTTGTTTTAAAAGCCAACGTCTGTGATATCCTGGATAAGGTGTATAATTTTGACAGGAGGTATTTTGTACCTCCATAAACATCTTGGATATTTCTGTGGTCTCTTAACACAAAACATCCACTTTCCACATGGAAACAAGTCTACCAACATTTCATGCTTGGGAAAACTTATAAAGAATGATAGACATCACACTACGAGTTTTTCTGTCGGGCGACCAGTGCCGGAACACCAGGTGTGTCCCTCTTGGTCCCTGGAAAGAAAGTGGCCGACCAAATTCATCGCGATCGAATTTTATTCACAGTATCAACTCTTTTAAATGAATAACATCTGAATGAATGAACAGAAATACTTATATGTTATTCTTACCTATAACTTACTTCTAATATTGAAAACAGAGTTTGAGTTTTTTAAAGTCCTTCCATGTTTACAAAGAAACCGGAAATCACGTGATCTGTCCTGTTTTAAAGGTAGTTCCCAAATGTTAAATTGATTTTTAAATACAATATTCTTTCTTTCTATCTTATGCTTAATGTTTTTAAGCTATATTTTATTGAGTTAAGTGTTTAAAGTGCTCCTAGAAGTATTGATTTGAACAGGCAAAAATTGAAACATTTATGACCAAAAATGGACAACACATTTTTATTGGTTGACTCAGTTGTAGGATTCCCTAATATAGGTACAGTGAGATGCTGCTACAGATTGTACATGGTCCGTAGAAGGAAAATGATACTCGATTGAACGTGATCGTCATTTTTCATTGTTGTAGTTCAAATAATTTTTTACAACGTTTAAAATTACTGAGATAAAAAAGTGCTTTGTATTTTGGACTGTTGACACAGAGACATAGACAATAGACAATAGACAATATTTATTAGCACAGACACATTTACATTAAGGTGGCTCACCCCAATAAGGACCCCCGGTAGAATTTTTTTATTTTCACATATTTTGTAGATTTTTTTATCCTGAATCCAAAAATGCAAAGAAAAAAGGGGGTCACCAGGCTCGTTTTCCCCTCAAATGGAAGCGAAATGTGCAATTTTGACCCTATTTCCAAACGTTTCCACCCTTTCAACAATAACGACTACATCAAATTCAAAGACTTTTAGAACCATGTCAGTATGATTATTATGTGAAAAAACAATTAAATTTGAAATGTAAACGTTCCCCTTGGTTGTTTTAGACTTAAAAATTCTTTTATTTTCAGATTTATGTCTAAATTTTGCATTTTTTAATTTCAGTTTAAGGCTAAAAATATTGGTTAAATCGATTTTTCGTAAAATTTCCCCGGTAGATTTTTTTTTAAAACGGATATGTCAAAGCTATGAACTTTTCGAGCATTTTAAGGTAAAATAAAATGGGGGTCACCAGGCTTTTAAAAAAGTTACGAGCTTTTGTTTAACCCTCTACCCCATGAGGTCTGATTTCAATGCACTCCATTAATTACTTTCTTGTGAATTTTTTATTTCTGTCTTTAAATAAATAATGTTTGTAATTATATCAATGGACGATAGCTGAAAATGAATGTGATTAAAATTTTACTGTTTGTTATAAAAAAGCGAAATTTTGATTATTTTGGTGAAATACGGTAATTTTGTCTGGCGCGAGTTGCTTCCTCTAATTTGGCGCCATAATCGGACAACAGAAATTTCAGGGTCGCCATTGCTGAGCTGCATACTGCACTGATAAATACGACCATGTACATGAATAACAGACATAGTGGCGAATAGACAGCGATGAAGGTAGAGTCATTACATAAGAAAACATAGATTTTTATATATTAGACAGCCAAATGTTATCAGTATCACGAAAATACAAAGTGGGGGTTATCTCAAAATACTCGCTACTGTAGAAAATCACTGCGGCTGAAACCTTGCATGGGCTAAATTTCTGTTCTATGTATAATCGTTATGGCTGTATCTTATTTATGTGTTTACTTGACCCTTAACCTGTTAACTGGCAAGTTGTGAACATGTATAGCCTGTTTTGAAAAAAATATCCGTGTCAAACAGTCAAAGAGGAGGGAGGGGATGGTCATTTTCAGCATCTGCGCTACCGTAAGCGTCAAATGAGTTGATTATATATCGTCATTCGTAAAATTTAATTTCGTAGCCACGTTAGGGTCAAATGGAGTAAAATATTTATCGTTAACGTCTATACTGACTAGTAATGTGGGGTACCCCATAACTTCCTTCGGACAGGGGTTCATGATTCCCACTTCCTATCCCCAACTCCCATTTCCTTCCCTTTTACTCTAAAATGTTCTCCCTAACTTCTACTTCCATCCCCTTGCTCCCAGACAAAAAATGGCAAAATATATTTCCCAGATAATTCATCCCCCTCTTTCGAATTCTTGTCCTTTCACCCAAAATCATGTTTGCTCCAATTCACGTTCATCCCTTTTACATTTGCACCCTGAGTCTGTTTGTACCCTTCCTTTAATCTAAATCATGCTTTTGTTAGTATAGTTCTATAACAGGATAAAATATAGATATATTAAGTTTATTTTATTGTTTAAAAATAAAGTGACTTACACGATATCAAAGGGTATTTTCTATTTATAATCTTCATAAGATTTACTTCTACCAAACTAGTTACTTTTATTTTGACTTCAGACCAGGCTAACTAACGGACCTGCACATGATACCCCCTTTTCCCGCTTCCGGATCCCTCATTCCCATGAACATTCCCTTACCCCTGTCCACCCGATCAAGGGGTTTGATTGTTTTGTTTGTTTTCTTGAGAATATAAATGGCCTAATTGTTAAATTATAACCACTACAGTACGATGCAATACATTTTATTGATGGATTCGTCTTGATCACAATTTGTTTACAATTAACCCCCTGCGTCTCTCTTTGGTATAAAATATTTCATAACATCAAGTATCAGGTTTAAACATACACGTGTAGGGCTTATCTTGTTTACCAAATAACACATACATTTGAGTTGAAAAATTCATTATTGTTTTGTGCTTAGTATTTTTATATACAAAATTTGTGTATCCCATATTCCAAACAGGGTACAAGACACCTCAGCATAATTTGGTTGACGAGGAGTACAAATGTAGCTCAGCTGCATTTCAGAATTTTTAGGGCAGAGAAATAACTTGTCCCTGGCAGCGAAATAGCATGCCCTGAAAAGTCTGTATTCAACATATAAAAACAAAATCACCATTTACACTTGCTGTCCATGTAATTTTATTTTGTTTACTAATTATGGTTGCCACAAATTCTTCATTTTTTTTACGCCGTAGCGGAGGGGGCATTAAGTTTTACCCTTGTCTGTCTATCCGTACGTCCCAAAATTGGTCTCCGTTCTCTAACTTCAGTTTGCCTCAACCAAATGTTATGAAACATACAAAATGCTTATTACCAACAAACACAGATCAAATTTGAATTTTTTTTGGTGGTGTCACTTTTACTGTTCTAGAGTAATGCCCCTTTACAAATGGAAAAATTGCTGAAATTTTTGTTTCCGTTCTCTAACTTTAGTTTGCCTCATCCAAATTAAATGTTATGAAACTTATACACATTACTTTTTACAACAAAACTCAGATCAAGTAAAAATTTGGGTGGTGTCACTCTTACCATTCTTTAGTTATGTTCCTTTATAAATTTATATGCAAGCGGGGGCATCATCTGTGTCCAATGGACACATTCCCCATTTATTTAAAATATGAATTACATTATGCTTTTAAATGTCAATCATGGTTGATTTTCTGACAGAATTACTCTGACATTTAATTTCAGGCTTCAAATACATGTGAGAGGAAGGAGTGATTTGTTGTGAAAGATCCTGGAATGTTCAACTTTACTTGGAAACTATTGGCAAAGTACTGACAGATTTTACAGGAGAAGCCAGTAACATATTGTCTTGCAATTGGGAATGATATGTAAAGTGCTGAAACTTAAGAACAACATTGGAAGCCAAGACCAACAATACTTGGAACTACATGTATAATCAAAGTACTGTCAGAATCCATATGAGAGAACCCAAGATCATCTACACTTGGTGTCTCTATGCAATGTGTTGTCAGAATCCACTTAAGAAGCCAAGATCAACTATAATTTGGAACTATATGCTTTAGTGCTGTCAAAATCCATAAAAAAAATCCAAGATCAAAAAGACCTACTTTATCTACCTGTCCCAATGATGAAAACAGATTATTGAGTCTTATGAAAAAACACTGAAGAAGAATATTGATATAAAAATAATGAAAATATAGAGCTGATCAGCTAATGATTGTACATGTACATGGTGTATACATGTCAACAATTACTAGTATATTGAAATTAACAATGCTAATAAATGTTTTATAAATTTGATCTCATAGACATTTGAGGAATAAAAATAAAAATGTTTCAAAAATGAATTTTAATAGAGCTGAATTAATTTTTTTTTGCTGTCTGTAGTGAATTTTGCTGCAAACACAATTCATGATATGCAGTTGTCTTTAATACAGAAGGTAGCTATGAGATTTGTAAATTTTGAAATCATAATACCAAGTGGCAGTTGTGGTAAATGCACATGCCTTTGCCTCATCTTTTACCTCACCAACCCCTGACCTTAATGGCCACTTGAAATATTTTACATCATTTGGCATTTGTTTTCCATCCATGTGCTATTCAGTTTCTATTTCAAAAGTTATATTTTCTGGATAAAAGGAGAAATAAAATACAGTTTTGTTCAACGAGACAGCAACCAAACAAAACAACCAAAAGAATTATATATTGTCTGGGAAAACTTGTGTCTCACTATTAACTGACAACATTTTACCTACTGTAAATTCAGAAATTATTATGTGCATTTATTATTGCGATTTTTGACGAATGGACTAAACTGCGAGTTTAATTATTGTGATTACAAAAAATCTGCATAAAGATCTATAATTCAGATATCAGAATGCAAGTTCTTATTATTGCAATATTCACCCTGTCGCATTATTTGCATTAATAAAACCTCACAATAATTTCTAAATTTACAGTATCACAATGATCCAGATTAATATTGTTTTGTAAATTTAGATATGCACTCAAATTGATATAGATTGCTACAAAGATCTCAACCTCAATTCATGGATCAGTGATCAAGGTTAAAGTTACCTGATTAGTGTTGTTTATCAGATACTGTTAGCAATAGCTGTAGGTCATTTGTCAATGTCATGTTTTTGTCTTTTTTTCTAATACTAAAAGAAATAGTACATGTAGTAGATATATGTATGCAATGATTCACAAATGTAAGGAGTACATGTCTGTCTGGCAGTTGTCATTGACCACATTTGCATGGTTCATTGGTCAATGGTAAGTCCTCTTTTAACATGCTACATTGTGTTATCAATAGGTTATTATATTTGGTGTATGGTATGATTATTAAATGTATATATTGAAATATTAAGTAAAAAGATGTGATATGATTGTAAATGAAACACTCCACAAGAGACCAATTAACACAGAAATAAACAACTATATGTCATCATACAACCTTCGACAATGAGTAAAACCTCTACTGCATAGTTGGATATAAAAGGCCTCAAAATGACAAATGTACAATTTAAAATAATTCAAATGAGAAAACTAACGGCATGATTTATGTACAAAATAATGAACGAAAAACAAATATGCCTGTCTTGCAGGGTCTATCTGAACTTAACCTCATATTCATGGTTTTGTCTGTTACTGGCATACTATATATATGTTTCAAAATATTTGGTTGATGGGATGATTGTAACAGAGGCGGATTTAGGGGGAGTGCCCATTGGTTGATCATATAGGGAATCACTGAAGCATGACTGGAGCAGGCCTCTCTTAGGCAGTCAGCTCCCCCCTTTTCATGAAATATTCTGGTTCTGCTACTTTGTAAGGCTGGCTTGGATTGGTTTATCTGATCATTTTCATGATCATTGATAATATTAATTTTTTCTGATATCAACATAAAACCAATCATGAATGATGATAAGTAAAGCAGGTGAGACATTTCAGCTTGTGCACTCTTGTTAACACAAAAAAATATATGGACTGTCACTAGAAAATGAATGGACAATGCATGCTTGGTATGGACAAAATTCTCCTTTTACCTTACGAAGCTGCGTATTTAACTTGGGGGCACTTCCTATATTCAAGGTGATAGGACGTGCCGTTGGAATAGGTCACCTTTTCAAGCTTGAAAATATGTGAATAGGTCGGGAAAACTATCAGAAATATATGATAAGGTCAATATAGTTTCCATAACTTCTTCGTCTGTCATCTTTCTTGGTGTTCCCGGGTGTGATTTTATCAACCAATTTTTCTTTTTTGACACTTTGGTATTCTAGTCTTACATTACACTACATGAAACCCAAGCATTATAGGGACCCCGCGGCACCCTCTATCAATTAGGTATTGAAGTAGCCCCGATCGAGTCCTATATACAAGGTAATAGGACGTGCCGCTGGAATAGGTCACCTTTTCAGGCTTAAATATATGTGTATAGGTCGGAATAACTATCAGAAATATAAGACAAGGTAACTAAAGTTCTCATAACTTCCCTGTCATCTTTCTTGGTGTTCTCGGTTGTGTTTTTATCAACCAATTTTTATCTTTTGACACTTTGGTACATTACACACGACATGAAACCCAAACAATATGGGAAAAGGTTACATTTTTACGGCACCCCCTATCAATGAAGTATTGAAGTCATATTTCTATACCCATGTTAACCCTACAATATGAAAATAAGGAGATGTGGTATGATTGCCAATGAGACAACTATCCACCAAAGTTAAAATTTAAAAATCAATATTAAAAAAAAATTCATCTCCATATTATCACCATAGGCCGGTAATTACGTTTCTTTGCAGCTAGCAGGTGGGTCAAACCAGTGTTCACACATCATTAAAAAAGTTGTCATACATATTTCTTGCCGCAATGACACACTCCACTTTATTTTTTTTAAATCAATAACTTTCCTTATTAGCTTCCCTTTTGAAAAAACGCATGTCAAAAAGTAAGACAGAAGTTAAAGTTTGCCAATATCACCGACTAATATAGCGTCCCTGTGTACTGGGCTGAGTTTTAAAATTACAATCCCAACTTTTCCTGAACCTAGTAAGTAGTATATATATAATAGATTTTGTTTATATATAATGTCTTTAACTGGTAGTGTTTGGAACTGCCCGGTAGACTGCGGATGTGTGTCCTAGGCAAAATCCCGACTTTGTCAAACCAAATATTTTGCGCTTCTCCGCAAAGCATGCGGTATTGAGGGATAATAGCATATATCGATAAATAAGGTCGGAATACTAGTAAGGTCCCGGTTGCTATTGACCAATTTTCATCTACATGATCAAAGGTGGAAAACTGCAAATTATTGTCCGTTTTTTTTTCTGCGTAAAAAAAAAATGTGTTGCTCGAGTTCCGTTAGTCTATTATAATAACCCATTCTTAATCAATTATTTTAGTTTTTACGCAGATATTTCCTCTTTTTTTTTTTTTTTTTAATGCGAACTCTGTTGGCATATTGATAGATACAACAGAAAATAGAAAATTAACAAATAGCAAAATAAGTAAAAGGAAAATATCATAAATAGAAAACATTGGCCCCGAGGTCTCATGTTATAGGACTAGAGTTCCAAAATCATAGAATCATGATACAAGAAAATTTGTTAGATATTTTCGTGACCATTATTTGATAAAGTATATAAATCTTTAAATAAAATGTTATGTGTGACTGTCAAGTATTTTGTCTTTGTTTGAAAATTGTAATGTCCAAAATTTTTTGGAAAATAAAAATACTTAACTATTATCAAAATATTGCATGTTAAAATATTTCACATACTCCGGAATTGTTATGTTCAAAAATTTTTGGCAAATAAAAAATACGTAACTATTATCAAAATTTTGCATTGGGAAAATATTTCACATACTCGGAGAATAAGATCCTACCAATACTTGGAAATGAAGATATTTCAAGTAAAAAAAGAGATTTATGACAGTAACAAAATGTTATAATACGCCAAACGGATAAAACGGTTAAAAGCTCATTAGAGCTTATGTTGACTCTGTTTGTATACTTTGCCGACTCTAAATAAAGCTTATTTATTATTATTTATTTATTTATTATTTATAGCGTTCAGATGAACCCCGATGCCTTTATACTATAGCATACTATATGGGTTTTACTCGTTTTTGAAAGACATGCAGTTGTTTACATCGCTATCCTTCGTTTACGGTTAAACATTGCGTCATTGGCAAAATATTTTCATATATATATCTATACTAATACATCTAAAAGACATCTTTTGATATATTCAACCAGTATTTAAATGAAAATAGGGTGCGAACGGATCCAAGGGGCGAACGTGTAGGGTGAGAATGTGTTTTTGGAGCGGAACGCACCAGATACCGTCGTACATGTCAATATTTATATTATCTTTTTTTTAATGTTATGCTTTAATATATCATGTATAATTCTGTCCTTTTTATGTGAAAAATGAACAAACCACTCTGTATTTCTGACCGTACGTATTTCCTGTTTTGTAGAACGTTTTGCATGGTTTGTTGACATCGGGAAAGGGTGCTTTCATACACGCCCGCGTTCCAATGTCGTCAAAACTATTTTTGAGAAAACCCCTCAAAGCGACCGTTTCCAAGGCGCTCGTCGTTAGAAACATGCGTTAAAATATGCGCACTGTTAAAGGGCCGAGCCACCTTAAATGGTTATGGCATACAGTATAGTACAATTGAAATAATAAACCGACACTCATGCCAAGAAATTGCCTCCGTTGAAATTTTGCAAACATCCCATAGAGCAAATTACATGGATGATTAATTTTGACCATTTGGTATATAGCTGTGTTTTAAGTGAGACGTACACGCGGGTCATAAATTAATGTATTGAATGAAATCAAATCTTTAACTACTAATGGATGCCGTAGGAGGTCGACCTGAATTTTTAGCGAGGATTTCTTGGCATGAATCAAATTAGAGTGACAGTGGTATTCACACGAAAAAGAAGACTACAAATATGTGTGTATTGACAGGTAAACAATTGTTAATGTCCATGAACAAAAAAGGATACATATAAAAAAAAATTAAAAATCAAATTATACAGATTTCCTCAATAAAAGACAATCATGCGCATTAATATATTTTGTGGTGATTTTTATAAGATCTTATAATGACTGGCAAACTGCTATTCAAAAGTGTGGTCATATGCCTTAGTGTTATAGCTGATTGCAATTTAATAAAATTGAAATTAAGATTAGTATTAATTTTTTGTATATAGATAGGCTGGAACTATTATACTCCCAGAGATAGGTGTCCCTCAATGATATATAGCATGGACAGAGCTGAAAAGAAATGGTATTCATCCTCAATTTCTTGCCTATTACAGGACAGGCAAATCCGTTGTTTTCTTTCAATATTGGTATTACGCCCCCTTTCAATTGCTAGGGAATGGGCATTGAGTTTAAATTTACTGAAAACTGATCTGTCAGTTTTTAATTTACATATATCGATATACGGGGGCCTTTTCCCAATTTTTTAAGTCTTACAAAAGAAATTTAGTTTTTCACATTTAAGGATAGAACAGTTCATAATTTGATAAGCCTGTTCAACGATTCTTTGACATTGTTGGATAGTATTTATATGATATTTTATATTAATGGGGTCAAAAGTAAGATGGCCAAATCCTAATTTATTTAACCAGTCTTTTACAATGTTAACCCATTTACTTGTTTTCTCGACATTATTATATATTTTATAGACTAATGAATTAGGTGAGTTTACAATGTGGTTTAGAAATTTTATAGCTCAGTGAAAACTGAATTTTTAAGTGCAAAGGAGTTCTGTTTGTCTCAGCTAGACAAGCTACATTTGTTGTTTTGCACTGTACCCTTAAAATTTCCTTAATAAATTTTATATGTAAATGTTCAAATGGATCTGAATCTGAAGTCTGTTTTGGAGTAGAATATAAAATAAACCCTCCCTCCAGACAGTATCAAAGGCCTTTCGTAGATCAATGAATGCTGCAATTTTTTTTTTTTTTTTTTTGGTCTTATATTTATCAACAACTGACTTTAATGAGAAGGTATGATCTGCTGTTCTAGCCTTTTCCTTGAAGCCAATTTGATTTTCACTTATCAAACTATTGGTGTTAATAAACTTCGTAAGTCTGGTGTGTATAATTTTATTGAATAATTTTCCTAAATTAGAAGTCAGTGAGATACCTCTATAATTAGAGGGGTCAGATTTGTTTCCCTTTTTATGAATCAATGTGATCAAACTTTTATTCCTAATTTTGGGAAGGTGCCTTTCATAACTACCAGGTTGAAAAGTTTTGATAAGGGTTCTAATAATACTGGCATACCACATTTAATCATTTCATTAGAAATTAAGTCACCAGCTGGTGATTTACCAATTTTAAGTGTTTTAACTGTCGGAGTTTCGTGTATTTAATGTCTTTTTTAAGTCATTTATTTTTTCAATAATTTTATCATGGAATTTATTGTTTGGGATATTAGAAGAGCTGTTAATTTGATTGAAGTGGCTTATAAATAATTCTTGATCAAAGTGGTTTTCTTCTTTTATTTCTGATAGAGCTTTTAATTTTTTAAGTAAATTCCAAAATGTCTGAGTCTTTTTTTCATATTTAGTGAAATTTGGTCACAGATTTGTCTTTTGTAACTTCTTTCTTCCTGTTTGCACCTTCTTCTTAATTTAGATTTAAATGAGTAAAATGATTTTCTATAGGATCCATTGTCCGGAAAATTATTTACAAGAAAAAAGTACTTTTTAACTGTAGTACGAGAACCATGGTTTTTTTTTTATATTTTGCCTGATAGGCCTATTCACGATTTTCTTTTGAACAAATTTAGTGGATGAAAGAGCTGTATCACATAATATGGCGTTAAATTTTTCCACAGCTATATGTCAGTCTGACCATCACTTACAAAATCATCTAGAATCTGTTCACATGTGAGCTTTGAATATTTGTAGTATAGCAACCAATTGCTTTGTTATCCCAAATAAATTTACCGGGGAGAGGATCTAACTTTGTTCCTTTATTTTTACATTTCTGAAAGCTAGTACGCAAAGAGCAACTGATGGGACAATGATCTGAAATTGGAGTAAAATCATTAACTTCAAAGTTTCCAATGCATTCTAGTAAATTAGAAGACACAAGTGTATAGTCTACAAGACTGGGACCATTATATGTTATACATGTACATTTGCCCATAGGATCCCCAATGGTTCTTCCGTTCAGTATTCTGAGTCCGGATTCTTTACATAAATCAATTAGTAATTTTCCACTCTTGTTTGTCGATTTGGAATCAAGATTATTTCTTAAATTATGAGAGTCAATTGGATACTCATTGTCATCTGATTTTGGGAATTTTGCTTCATCAGAAATTACAAAGTCAGGAATAGTATTAGTATAGGCATTAAAATCACCTTGAATTACAATATCCTCGAGTTGACTATAGTGTTCAATATTCCTAAGCAAAATTGAATAAACTTCATTTATATCTTCTATACAACCAGATGAATTTTCAGGTGAAAAATATACTGTAGCAATAAAAATATCATTCTTAAGATTAAAAAAAAAAAAATGTTTATCTAGTTTAACCCATACAGCATTATTATGATAATACATATATATGTATCTGCTGACTGTACTTACATCAGCAACACGACGGGTGCCACATGTGGAGCATGATCTGCTTACCCTTCCGGAACACCTGAGATCACCCGCGGTTTTCAGTTGGTTCGTGTTGCTCATTCTCTTCTTTTTCTTTCGTTAATCGATAAAGGATAATTTATCCGTCACATTGATGCCGTGTCTTCTGAGTGCAGGAGTGTTTTACATTGTGTATTTACAATAAAATATTTACATAGGTGTTCGGTGCAGATTATAAACATGATGAATGGATTATAGCTGTGATGTTATGTCTATGGTCATTGCTGGATGGAAATTTGATCCGAGTTTCTGTTTGAAAATGTCTTTTTTGATCTTCAATTGTGGCAATGTTGTCATTCTTAGACTGTTCGGGGGTAGAAATTGTTTTGATACTCCACAGTGTTGCATTTTGGCTGCATTATGTACACGGAGTGACTGTGTCTTGTTCGTCTAGTATTCGATGTGCAGTATAGTATTGTAGTAATTCTGCAGTAACATGATGGTACATTATTTTTGGAATGTTATTAGCCTGTTTATCTATTTAGTTTATTAATACATTGTATATAATGTCCCAGAATAAACTGATTATTTCTGAACGTTTTCACGTGATATTTTGTATTTCAATTATAGCCTGGGAAAATGTTAGGAAAGCATGCAGAAAATTAACAAAACGATATTTCTGTTATAAATATTTATCTAAGGTCGGAAGCACAGTGGTCGGAAAGCAGAAAGATCAGTTGTTTGGTGGCCTTATTTACGTTATTTGTGATGTGTTGATTCCAATTTAGTTTATTGTCAAGTTCAACTCCAAGATAGGGGTTATGGATGTTTCGTTACTTCTATTTGTTGGTGTAATACCGGATATCAATATACTAGTATTGGTTGAAGTCAACATCAGAGAATACAGATTTATATTGTTGGTTTCCTTCTGTGTCAATTATATCTTTTCCGTTTTGTTTAAGCATAGTGATGTTACTACTGATGTAGTTTTCTATGTTGTGTTTTGTATATTGTTGTTTGGCTTTTGGTCTTTTCTTTTTTGCCATTGTTTGTCATTTTATTTTCGACTTGTGAGTTTGAATGTCCCTTTGGTATCTTTTGCATCTAAAGCAGGACCGATTCTTTGAATTTGTATTTTGCTTTGGAATAGGGAATACTTGTGTGAAGGGTAGAAAAGTCAAATGTATTAATACTATTGCAAGATGAAAAAGACTTAGATTGTATGTTTTCTGACAGATCTTTGGAATTTATAAGTATCCACATCTAATTTAAGTCGTCCCTAGAATAGGTAGTTTCACATAACTTTGGAGCCTTGCTTTGATTGCTGATAAAATTGATGTTGATAAGTTAGAAATATATGTTGAGTTTCCAAGTGAATTATCAATACCTAGTTCATTTATCAAGCACTTTATGTAATGTGATTTACACACAAAAACGATGTTGTTTGGGGCTTTATCTGCGGGGACAACAACATTTCTGGCTGTTTAGTTTTTGTTTGTTCAGGTTCAACCACACTTGATTTTTTTCATTAAATAGAGTTGTCATAATATTCATATCACTGCAATTATTACACAAATAACTATTAGGATACACACGTTTAATGTGATTTTTTTTGGTTTAGTATTCTGATATTAAAATGTTGAGTTAGCCAGAAACCTAAAAGTTTATCCATTAGGGCAGTTGGTGTTGGCAACAGATCTTTAGAAGACATCAATAAATTTAGTCATTACTGTTCCGACGCAAATCAATTGGCCAATTACTAAGATCCTTGATTAATGCTTGGTACCATGTGTTAACTTTTTTTTAATGTCATTTGAGTTCCATCTCATTGTATGTTCAACACTGTTTTTTCTATATTGATTGCAATCATTTTATCGGCTAGATAGAATGAATGTGCACAAATTCTATTAACATATACACAGAGTACATTGTGGACGTAATTATAACTTCTAACATAAAAGACAGTTTGCAAAGAATTCCTCTCAAACCGGTGGTAGAGGCCATCTTGAACTTGCAGTGAGATCAGAGTTGTTCTGCTCCGTGTTGAAGGCCTCAATGTGACTTTGTGATGAAGAACATCAATAAATGCGCTGTTCCTTTGCTGTTTGTGTTTTTTCGCTGTTCATATAGTGATTTTGTATCCTTTCTTTTTTATTAGATACTTCTTTCAAATTTACGAATTTTATCACTTCATTTTCGAAAGGATACATGGAAGTAATTTTGCGAAGTGAAAGAAAAATAAATTGAAGAATCTTTGTGAGCACGCTCACATACCCCATCCCCCACATTGTCACTGAACGGACAAAATCTCACCAGATTCCTAAGTTCAAAGACTTATAACTCCTACAAAAGTCAACTGATAAAAAAATCTTTTGGATATGCACATCTACATATTATGTCCTTATCTACAAAGTTTCATGAAATTCTGTTGTATGGTTTCAGAGGAGTTGCGATAACAAACTGCTGCAGTAGTATATTTATGCCAAAAATAAGTTCAAAGGGGCATAACTCCTAGACAAAAAAAAAATGAATCATAACTTCTTGTCGATATGCACGTCAATATTATAAGTCCTAACTATCTACAAAGTTTCATGAAATTCTGTTGTGTGGTTTCAGAGGAGTTGCGATGATAAACTGTTGCAGTAGTATATTAGGGCCAAAATCTAAGTTCAAAGAGGCATGAGTCCTAGAAAAAAATTGATTCATAATTTCCTGTCGATATGCACATCTACATATTATGTCCTAATTATCTACAAAGTTTCATGAAATTCTGTTGTGTGGTTTCACAGGAGTTGCGATGAGAAGAACAGGACTGACGGACTGACTGACGGACGGACTTACTAACGGACGGGTCAAAAACATTATACCCTATGGAACTTTGTTCCGTGGGGTATAATAATTCCAGAACTTGTTTCTTTATGATTTATTAAAGATATTTTTTGTAAAGAATCAATCTAAGTAATATTTCTATTATTACTGCAAAAACTAATCAATAAAGATTACAGATTGCAGCAATCATAAATACTTATTTATTTTTTTATTTACACACACATCCTGGTATTAAAGTTTATCTTTCAATATCTTTTTTATTTTTAGATTAGATTTTGAAAATGAAAGCACTACCCTTCTTATCCACACAACAAGCAACCAGCATTGTTCCTAATTCTTTGTTGATGTCAATTGCATAAGGTTCCAGGATTCCATCCTCCTTACATAGAACTGTTCTACTTGTTTTACCATCTGATGACAAGACCACGATTCTATCTTTCCCACAGGAAGTTATATAAACAAACCCATTCATATCTACAGCGATTCCCTCTGGTTGATATATATCCTCGTGAGTAAATGTCCATAAAAGTTCACCAGTGATTCTGTAGCAGTCAACTCTGTCTTCATAATAATAAGTGCCATAAATGTACCCTTTAAACAGTGAAATACGATGGACACGAATTCCTTCTAAAATTTCTTCGGACATATCTTTCAGATTCAGTATTATAATTTTTCTAGCCTCTTTATGGCTGATAACCATAACTTCACCATCACTTGAAACTCCGTAACAGTCATGAGCAAGTTTTATAGTTTTTATAAGTTTATTCTTCTCTACATCAACCAGCAGCACCTTTGTAGCACGATATAAAGTGACAGCTACTGTATTATCCTTAACAAAGCATACATCATATGGTTGCTCTTTGAATGTCATCAGCTCTTTCATAAAGGTACCATCACTATTGTACTGAATCATGCTATTCTTTTTGTAATGAAAAAGTAATAATGTACCATCCGGTAATATCTGACTGGTAATCAGTTTAAGGCTTTCGCCATTCGGAACGCTTAAGCTGTTCAAAAGCGAAGGCTTAATTTGCTTTATCCCATGAACCATTGGAACTAAATGCTGGGCTTGATCTTTTCTTCCAGTCTTAGTTTGGAAACTTTTCGTTAATGACTTGACAGAGATATTACCTAGGGATTTGACATCTTGTAAAACGGACTTTACAGTAGAAGAAACAGTTATCTCCATATCATTTAACTGGCAGCCACTCTCTAACTCATCCAAGTATTTTGCTTCTTGAGATGTAGTTTTTTCGATTTCACGCAGGCCGATATATGTTTGCAGTTCAGTTGCATACTTAGTCATGGTAGAAAAGTCTTCCTGCATTTGATCAACCCGTTTCGCACGGTTTTCCATTTGTTGAACCAGTGCTTGCATGTCTGATGCCAATTTCGAATGTTGTGATTCTAAATCGTCAAGGATTTCCCTTTCTAATTTGTCGAAGTAATTATTTAGTAATTTGCGAGTTGTCCTTACTTCTTGAATGCATTTACTTTTTTGAATATCGATTGTTTTGATTTTGTCCCTTAAGTGTCTCATTACTTCTTCGAAACTTTCTCTCAAATCTGTTAAATCTTTTTTAAGTAGCGGAACAGCAGCAGACGATTTGAAATCTTTCAAAATGTCATCAAGGGGTTTCAGGTCTTGACACTTTTGGTGTTTACTGGCGATACATTGAATGCAACAAGGACATGAATGGAAAGAACAATAGAGCTCGTACTTTTTGTCATGGTCTTTGCACCGGTTGCTCGTTTCCTGCATGAATTGCGGCAAGTTACGAAAATCAACAGTACGCATTGTGCTATGTTCTTTAGAGGCCTTTGATCTTTTGTGATGTTTTTCGCAGTCAGTACAAAGAAAGACTTCACATTCTGTGCACCACGTGATTGCATTATTGGATATTCCATCGTCCGTACAGAGGGTGCAGATATCGGCACTCCTTGATGTCATTTTTTTTTTCTATATCTGAAATGTATTTGTTAAAGTAATAGTGCAGGTGCAGTTGCGATATACTTATTTGTCACAATTAATAACAAATATATACTAATCCCTGGGATGAGTTTTAGTTGATTTTAGTCTCTGATGCATGATTTTTTATTATTAATTGTTTTTGGCTTTTAACTAGCTGTCAGTAACTGAGAGTACTCTCAAATCGTACTTTCTTGTTAATTCGACCTGTTGATACTATTTGTAATACTTTTTGTTATTTTATATTAATATGGATCTTGTCTGTATACCAGCTTGGATTATTTGGAATATCTACTAATTTTCACTTCTTCATACTACATTTGTATGAACATCAAGATTATTCTCCTTAAATCTGTACAGGAAGTTTTATTGTTGATATTCACCCTTATGTATCTAGTGTTAAATTAGGTATTTATATGACAGACCTTTCTTGGTATTCCTAATTATTGGAAGATTTTATATAGACAGAAGTAGTATACCTAAAACGAAAAGTTATTTTTCATTTACCTGTATATATTATGAAAACCGGTTTTTCAAAAGTGATTATTTTCTAAGGGTTAAATATTTCGCGGTGGTGTCTTGCCACGGCTTTGTTTGGACTTGTTTGTTTGCTTTTTGGCCTTGAATGTTTGTCCCTAATATTTTATTAACTATGTATTTACTTTCAGGTATCACAGATCGAATTTATTCGTTCATAGTGTGTTGATTTACGTTTTTTGATTGAGTTATACTATTGTTTCAGAAAAAGGGAGAAGGTTTGGTACCATTAAAACGTTTAATCCCGCTGCAAATGTTTGCACCTGTCCTACGTCAGGAATCTGATGTATAGTAGTTGTCGTTTGTTTATGTTATTTATACGTGTTTCTCGTTTCTCGTTTTTTATATAGACTAGACCGTTGGTTTTCCCGTTTGAATGGTTTTACACTAGTAATTTTGGGGCCCTTTATAGCTTGTTGTTCGGTGTGAGCCAAGGCTCCGTGTTGAAGGCCGTACATTGACCTATAATGGTTTACTTTTATAAATTGTTATTTGGATGGAGAGTTGTCTCATTGGCACTCACACCACATCTTCCTATGGCTATATAATATGTTAATTCAGAATGAAAGACTTAGTTGAGCGTAGAATAATATGAGCGCAACATATAACACAAGTGTGTATCTTTAGTTACTTTTGATAAATAACAAAGGAAAAGGAGCTTGACAGTCACGATTACTTATTTTATGTATCGTGTAAACAAAACTCGGCCAGTTTATAAATCACTTAATTTGATATTGATAAGGGCCAGTCAAGGATACTGCCAATTTAGTTTTCCACACACGCGTCGATTTACTCTGTTTTTCGCCATTTTGCAGATGGAAATAAGGTAACATTGAATCTGTTTATTTGTAAAATTATATAACACATAATCCTTAGAAAAGGTATTATATACTGTTTACTTATATTTTAGAATTGTACATGGTCATGTATTTCTCAGACTGTTTATGACGTATTTATCCTAAATCCGTTGGATGTGTACTGATTGATACTTTAATCTGGGAGAAAATGATTTATTTGTTTTAGTTGGCTTTTTTTTTTAGCTTGCTTTCAGTAACTACGAGAACTCTTTTATCGGTTCTTGTTTGCTTTTGTTTTTATGTTAGTTTTTGTGATTTGTATCGATCTATTGAGTGAAGCCATTTCTAACTGATTTTTAGTTTGTTCTCATGTTGTGCTGTTACACCACTGTCGCAGGTTGGGGGAGGGTTAAGCGCTCACAAACCCTCCACATTCTTTATGTGCCTGTCCCAAGTCAGGAGCCTGTAGTTCAGTGGTTGTCGTTGGTTCATGTCTGTCATATTTGTTTTTTCGTAAATTGTTTTGTTATAAATTAGGCCGTTAGTTTTCTCAATTGAATTGTTTCATATTTTTCATGTCGGGGCCTTTTATAGACAACTAAACGATATGAGTTTTTCTCATTGTTGAAGACAATACGGTTGCCAATAATTACTTACAGCCACTTCATTTGAACTTGGTGAATAGTTGTCTCATTGGCAATCATACCACATCTCCTTATTTTTATAAAGCAGAGACCAGACGCTTGTCTTGTGGATACACCCGGTCTCGCTCAATTTGCAGATAATTTAGTGTCATGAGGTTTTTTTCTCTCTTATTTTGTATCTTCAAAAATATGTCTTTAATCTAAAAGGATGGTCAATTTCTTTACGTTAATCACACAGCAGTAGTAGTAACAGCTAACACTGTCTTAATCTGAGTCAAAATCGTATGTTCGATTATAGTGATCCTGCGAAGGGTTTAATTACACTTTTTCGGCTTGAACGTAAAAATTTTAGTTTGGCGTATCTAATACAATTACAGCAGGACTCTCTTCTATTCGTTTTATTCATTGTTTCCACCGCCGCTGTTTATGATAATTTTCTTCTACTTGGTGACTTAAATTATAACATGCTCACCCAGCAAAATGTACCCCTAAATGATATCTGTGATATTTTTGATTTCACAAATTTGATAAATAAACCAACTTGTTTCACAAAATATGCCCCTGCTACCTTAAATGATGTTATTCTTACAAACCAAGCAACTTATTGTCAAAATATTTTAAATTTCAACTGTGGTTTGAGTGATGTACACAACATTATTTCAACTCAAATTAAAGGCAAACTACCAAAAATAAATAAAGGTTTCATAAATTACAGAAGTTTCAAACACTTTGATCAGGAACAGTTTTGACAGATTTAAATGGAAAAACTTAACTGCTATAATAGAAAAATCAGCAGATGTAAATACAGCATATGACACATTAGAAACCACTTTCATGGAGGTTATAGACAAACATATACCTATGAAAAAAAAGAAAGCCATCAACAAACCAGCACCATTCATGAATCAAACTTTACGAAGGGAAATATATAAAAAAAGAATGGCATATAACAAATATCAAAATTTTAAAAATAAAACAAACTGGGAATGTTACAGAAAACAAAGAAATCTAGTTAATAAAATTAAAAAGAAATCCATCAGAAACTATTTCATGGAAAGATGTATAGGAGGACCTAACAGCAAAGATTTTTGGCCAACAATCAAGCCCTTCTTAACAAACAAGGGTTCACATTTTTCAAAAGACCTAATCCTATGTGAAGAAAATAAGATAATTAATAATCAAAATGAAGTTGCTGAATTATTTAATAACTTTTTTATAAATGTTGCCAAAGATATCGGCTCAAGAGTTTGTTAAAAACAAATAAATAAAATTAACATTAAAAGGCAACAGGAAAAGATGGAATCTCTTCAAAATATTAAAATTATCTGAATCTGAATTATCCAATCCAATTTCTAAACTAATAAATAAATCATTTGAAACAGCTGTCTTCCCAGATAAATTAAAAGAAGCACAAATAATACCTCTTCATAAAAATCAAACACTCTTGATAAAGGAAACTATAGACCTGTAAGTATATTGCCCATGATTTCAAAAATTTTGAGAGGTCTATAGAAAATCAACTTGTGGAATATTTTAATTCATTTTTCCACATTTTTCTGTCAGCTTTTCGAAAAGGATACGGATGCCAAACAGCTTTATTAAAAATAATTGAAGATTGGAAAAGGCTTTAGATCAGAATAAATATGTAGCAGCTATATTAATGGACTTGTCCAAGGCTTTTGACTGCCTACCCCATGACCTCCTCCTACTAAAATTAAAACCTATGGTGTCTCCGCCTCCTCTCTTAAACTTTTGGAAAGCTATTTAACTAATAGAAAACAGTGTGTTAAAGTAGGTACAAATTCAAGCTACTGGCAAACAATGTTTAAAGGTGCCACAAGGGTCGATATTAGGGCCGACATTATTTAATATTTTTTAAATGACATTTTCTATTTTATTTATAAAAGTGAACTTTATAATTATGCAGATGACAACACCCTTTCATACGCAGATAAAGATTTAGATAAATTAATTAATACTTTAGAAGATGAAAGCAAAATTTTGATAAATTGGTTCTCAATAAATAAAATGAAAGCCAATTCTGAAAATTTCAAGCAATAGCTGTAGGTAAAAAACTAAAGACAAAACCTAAAATTTAAATTAGAAGGTAATGAAATAGAATGTGAAGATAACGTTAAACTTCTAGGTGTAACAATAGATTTTAAACTAAATTTCAATGAACATGTCTCTATAATATGTAAAAAGCATCCAAACAATTAAATGTATTAAAAGAATAGGTAAACACCTGACTAAACTCGGAAAATTAACAATTTATTATTCTTTCATAATGTCCAACTTTAATTACTGTCCACTAGTTTGGCACTTTTGTGGGAGGTTAATACAAAAAGATAGAGAAAATTCAAGAGAGAGCACTAAGGTTTATCTATGAAGACTATTCAGCAAGTTATGAAGATCTACTCTGCAAATCAAGACGTTACTTGACATTGAAACACAAAAAATTAAACTAGGAATTATTTCGGGATATCTTCTATTTATATATAAGATCCGATAACGGATAATTTTTTACACCGGGATCAATTCGGAATGCCATATGATACCTTTGTTACAATCTTCGTTGTAAATTCTAGCACAGAGAGTTAATTTTCAAATTTTATGATTTCTTTTATAAAAGTTTTTACAGCAAATTCGACACCGCTAATCAATTTAGAATAACATAATACACCTAACTAATTGCGTTCAAATCCTAGAACAGAAGAAATTATCTTAAAAAGAGAGGCGAAAGATACAAAAGAAACATTCAAACTCATAAGTCAAAAACAAAAATGACAACGCCATGGCAAATGCAAAACAGACCAAAACACACACCCCACCTAAAACCGGGGGTGATATCAAGTGCTCCGGAAGTGGAAGCAGATCCTGTTCCATATGCGACCTGTTGTTTCTTAAAATAATTTGGGATTTTTTTTTATCAAAAACTATTTTTCATCGAAAATTTGACTCTGGGAATTAATTTGGAATTCCATGCAAGACCTAAATGAAACACGTTGTTGAAATCCTACCACATAAAGATGAAAATCATAATTTGTTGATTTTTTGAAAAAAAGTTTTTACCATATTCTTTTTACAAATTTGAACATACGGCAAATTGAAACCCCAAGAATCAATTGGTAATAAATAGCAAATTATACATTATTATCATTTCCCTTGAAAACCTAGCTCAAAAAGATATTTCTCCAACTTTGTGAATGTTTAAACTAAAGATTTAGATTTATTCATAACCTCAGACACATACAGATGAACAAGAGGACAATATAATTACAAACATAAGATAATACATAGCGAGACAGGACAGACAAAACACAAATACATAGTATGTTATAAAAGACATTTGATATCATTAATTAAAGTATTTCATAATTTTCTTTACAAAAATTGATAATTTCTTTTGCACTTGTACGTTACATATAGACAGCAGACCAGTAAATTTGTTCATGCTTGGATTAATTACATAATAATATGGTATAAACTTTGATCTAAGAGCAGAAATATCAGCATTTTTACAGGTAAACAATATATGAAACTCGTCACCTATTCCCTCATTACATAGAGTACATATTCTATTTTCTCGCGGAATCCCTGCCCATCTCCCCGTTTTAATAGGTAACTTCAAGTTCGAACATCGAAGTTAAGAAATAAAATATCTGTCCCTAGGTAATAATCGTAATAAATATGGTTCCAAACAAAACTCAAGTTTAAATAAAGAATAGTATTCCCCCTGGATGCATTATGTATCTGTGAAAACCAATGCTGATAGTACTGATCCGTTAATCGCTGTTTAACTATACTCTTTAACCAATCATTATTTACAACTAATTGATCGTTCCATATAAAGCTAAGACCTGTATCATCAAAAATAGATTTTACATATTGAATCCACTTGAATTTGGTAGGATTATTTCCATGTAATTTAATCATAAGTCTAAGAAGGATATTTGACAGTTTGCTCTCTGCTTGAATATAGTTCTGCCACAGAATGATGTCATCCTATGTTTTATAGAGATATCCAAAGGAATCCGACCCAATTCTCCGTAAATCATAAAATTTGGTGTACTATTCCGAACACCGTGAATATTTTTACAGAACTGCAGATGCATTTTCTCAATATTCTGTTTATTTTCAAACCCCCAAACCTCTGATGAATATAATAATATAATATTGGTGCGATTACAGCATCGAAAAGTTGTAACTGAATATCAAAACATTGCTTGTTAAACCAAGGTTTTGTATCGCTTTTCGGTTTGCGATTTTAAAACGGCTTTAAAAGAATGAGATTTTACCAAAATGTTCCCCCACTTTTTTCTCACTAGAAATCGACAAGGATCTTTATCTTAAATAGATATGAATACTGTTCATAAAAATTGTCGTTATCAGATGAGGCAATCTTGACTTATAATATGACATGAAAAGGTTGATGGGCGGATAGACAGACAGTAATTGCTATAGAGCACCATGGACTAGTCGGTGTGGTCTTAGTAGTATTACAAAACCAGACCAAAGGGTATTGAACCATCATAGTCCAACATATTTTGATTCCTCGCGCGATTGTTGTTAGCCAATCAAACTAACGAATTCTCGTGAAACATACATGCAGGTAATGTAATTATTTGCATTTATTTATTTATTTATTTGCATTCAATTTCTAATAACACAGTTTAACAAATATTTTCTTGTACGTTTGTTGTTAAGAAATAACTTGTAATCAGTATTGTCACCGACATTATTTTACTATTGATTTTGTCTACTTTTTCATCAGAAGATTTACTTCAACATTGTTCATAAAATAGTCATTAGGTCATTCATATAGTAAAAAAGAAATCATGTTTGTTTACATTTGTTATGTTATTGAAAAGATGAATAGCAAACTGCCTTTTGTAGTTTTATAAAAAATATATAATTGTACTTTAACAAAACAACTGTTGTAGCAACATTTAAATTTGATGGTTTGGCTGTTCTCCCAAGGCCCGTATTGGTTTAGACGCTCCTGAACGTTTTATAAACATGATAAATTTGGCCACAACACAATCGTACCTAATAATGTTTTTTTTCCAGAGTTACATTTTTGAACACTAAAATGTGTTGCCTTATTTTATGAAGTATAATGTAAACTGAATTAGAGACGGTCTTTACTGCAATCTCATTTTCTTTTCCTCGATTGTGACTCATCGAAAGAGATTTTTCACCAAATGTGTACCTACTTGAGCAACACATGCATGGTTGTCACATTTAGAGCAAGATCTGATGTCCTTTCCGGATAATTGGAGACCATCGGTTTTTGATGGGGTTCGTGTTGCTCAGTTTCAAGTTTTCTCTGCAGTACTTTGTGGACTGCTGTATGTCATTTCGTGTTTTTTTTTTTTTTTTTTTTTTTTGCCATGATGTTGTCAGTTTTTCTTCGACTTATGGTTTTGAATTCCCTTTGGTATCATCCGCTACTTTTATTCTGACAAAAGTATTATGTACAGAAGTTGATAACAAATAAGAAAAGAAAGTGAAATATCAAAAATATTCTTACCATACGGTATTTGTGGAAGGGTTTTGAACAGGGAAGTCATATGTCCAAAAATAGTAAATTTATTCATTATGTACCGTATCATTCATACAATTTAAATAGTACAGGTATGCATTATCTACAGCTGAACGCATATGAACAAATATATCTATTATATAAATATCTTGTTACCAAATTATAGTCTGGTATCTTTGATAAGTTTTATATTATAGGCAGTCTTTGTGTTAAGGATGTATTTAGATGAAATTTACAAAATCTAGAATTTAAAATTGCTACTATAAGTCAGAAGAGCATTAGTTAAGGAACAAAATAAGCTATAAAATATTGATAGGTTGTGGAGCTCCTTTCTGAGATATTTAATTTTTAAAAATGGCAGGAAAGGCTGACTCGGACTTTTACCTTATATTTGCATTGGTATTATTTGGGTCTCAAATCGAAAGAAAAGAAATCTAGAATCTGCTTACATTTTTGGTAAATGACCTTTTATGAGCTATTGAAGTCTTATATTTAAAGAAAAATGGGTGTTATGGGGCAAAATATTTTGCTCTGTATCGTAGGAAAAAAACCAAGGAGTCCGAACATCTGACAAAAATTCCTAAACCTGGCCTAAGTACATCCTTAATTTGTTGTGCGTCAAGTCAAATGTTTAAAATGGACCTGCCAGCAAGGACTAAACACACACAAACAAATACACACACACACACAAATACTCAAGGTAAACTAACATGCATACACATAGAAATAGTATGTTTTATATTTTATCCTATGAAAATGAGAATGACCAATCAGCTGTATTAAAAGAGAGGCGAAAGATACCAAAGGGTTATTCAACCTAAAATATATAAATATAACGGTAAAAATATACATGTACTGTTTGTTCATGAATGAGAAGATATATATGGGTATGGTTGCCGATGAGACATTTTTCTACCTGAGACGAAACGAAGTGAATTTTAGAATATATAGGGGTTAGTACGTACTTCAACAATGGATAAAACCCATACCGTTTAGTAAGATATACAGGTTGAAAAAGTGTGATACAATTCTAACAAGAAAACCAACTACCTATTCAATTCTGAAACAATAAAAACAATTAAAGTCAAACAAATATGGCATGCAAAAAAAAAAAACGATACATCATGATAGGCTTTATCATTTAAGAGTCCTGGATGTGACGTTTAACACCAACAACAAATGAATAAAACAAAACGAGAAAAGCCAGCTACACTAAACCAAATAATTATCTGGAATGTTGATAACAGGAGAATGGTAAAATTGTGACAGATAGACAAATGGTTAACTATAAGATGTTGAAAATACTAGAACCCATCAGAACAACTTAAGCTGTGATCGCATTCAACTCCCCAATTCCCACTAAAAGACATATCTTCTTTATTTAAAAAAAACTTCCGTTGACCTATGACGATTTGGCTGGTTTTTTTTCAAACGTGGTAAACATAAGAATAGATCGTACCTAACAATGGTTGCTTCAGAATTTCTTTTTTTCAGTACTAGATACAAAAATTACACAAGTTTCATTACAACCAACGTTATACTCCTGTTTGGGTCTGCTAAGTGCTGCATAAAAACCTCTTTCCAAACTATTAACATCTATTTTACCATAAATCAAATCGGAGTTTCAGAGTAACTATCTCTATGGGTGGTGTAAATCAGATGTGGATACTTAAAACGATCTGTTAGTTTATATACAATCTAAGTCTCCTTCCTTTTCAATTTGTTTAAAAACATTTGACTTCTCCATCTCTTACACCAATATCCGTCATTCTACCGTAAATTGAAAGACACATCAAAAGATGTTTCAAACTTTGTTTCATAAAAAAAGAATGGGCAATGTAAATACAAATATCTTTTCTAGTGAAGAGGTAAAACATACTTTGTAAAAACACACTATGATTCTAACTAAACAATTTTTGAAACAAACTTGATTAAAATGTTTGATTTTTTTGGACATGTTTGTTACGTTTGGAGGACGTGTTTGTCAACACACAATTGGCATTCATATGAGAAGCAATTGTCTGCCTGTCAACTTTTTTTTTTTATAAGAGCACGATTTATATACATAAGCTTTCAGTAGAATGAAATGAAGCTATCATTGTTTCTTAACTTCACAATCAGCTATATCGATGATGTAATCTGGCTTATCCCATAGAACTTGAAATAAAGGATTCCACTGATACAGACTATCTGCCTCTTATCTTGAATAGCATCTAGAAAATTGACAAAAGAGATAATCCAGTTTCCCAATTTTGAACTTTCCGATTGTAAGTTTCAATATTAAAGCAGCACATGTCTCATATTTGAGACAAGACATGAATTGATCATCTCTGTATTTATCTCCAAAGCCATTTACATTCCAAGTTGTCAAATAATGGTGCAAATTCACATAAGTAGCAATCTATGATTCTAAGAAAGATAACTCTAAATATATTAACGCTATCAATTCTTGAACATATATATATATGTTGTGTACAAGACAAAATTATAATTTGTACAGGGTTTTTGTACAAGTTATATGTTTTTTGACACATACCTTTTTGCACCAGGTAGTAAAAGTTTATCTTCTAAAATTTATCAGCTTAATGTCTTAAATTCAAATTTATATACTTCAACCTAACATTTAGTGCTATTCTCCTTGTCCTAAAACTGGAAATAAGGACACCTGAACGGTTTAAATTCTATTTTTATATTTCTCCTTATACCAAAATCATATCCATATAAAGTCATTTTGTGTTCTTATAATGTTTTTTGACTTTATCATGTAGTCATGGAAATATGACAGATAATATGCGAAACAAAAGACTGATAACTTGTACAAAAATTCTGTGCAAATTATAATTTGTACAACATTACAATTTGTACACAACACAATTACGCTTTATGATTTAAATTGTATGAATTATGGGTAAAATGAGTCCTGGCAAATTGCACATTGTAATTATACTGAAACGTTTAGTATAAAAACTGTCTTGACCTTTCTTTGAATAGGAAAATATTCAAATTCAAATTTATATTTATTTTGACTCTTGATATTTATATTTATTATAAAACATATTTTTCTTTGATTTTAAAGATATGATTTACAGGATCGTAATATATCAATTTCTTGTATTTATGGGCTAATCAATTTTATAAAACTGTTATAAGACACTGACCCTCTTCGGTTTTTTCAGTATTAACTGAAGAAGGAAAGTTGCCGAAACGTCTCAAAACTGTTTAATAACTACAATAATATAATATGTGTTCCCTATTGGAATTTTGAAACAATAATCTATATTTATCAATTTCATACCTCTGCCATTTCGTACCCAAAATTACCATTCCGTACCAAACATTTACCATTTCGTACCCTATCGGCCAACTGCATTAACCATTTCGTAACTCATAGACTAAATACATGTTTACTATTTCGTGTCATATATTTGTAAATCGTTGAAATTTTGTCCCAACATCGGTATTGGATATTTTGTAAAACAAAAATGTATAATTAATAAGAAAAAGATCCTTAATTCATACTGCCCCACGAAAAGTTTTTAAAATGTTTTATATCTAGTGCATAGGAATAAAGACATTTGATTTGATTTATATGCTCTATATATATATATATGGGCCCTTTAATTGGGAATAAAGACATTTGATTTGATTTATATGCTCTATATGGGCCCTTTAATTAGGAAAATAAAGACATTTGATTTGATTTGATACTGCATATAAAAAATGTTTTTTTTTTTTTGATAAATAGGTACAATACGTTATTAAACATTTTGCGATGATTTTGATTTAAAAAAAATATTATAACATAAGTAAAATGCTTCCAACAGTTGCAAATTTATGAAGACCTATGATTGGTTTAAGTAAGCACTACATGGTAACTTTAATAGTTTTAATTACACTTAGATTGTTTGCAGGGTTTTATCCTTAGCTAATTTTTCAACTCTAAAAATATGAGGTTTATAAGAAAAAAAGGAATAGTTATCTGCAACTGTTTTTTTTTTTTTGTTTTGCCAGGAAATGCAGTGAAAATTAAGAGACACAAAAAACTGATATTCACTCAAGAAGAAACCCATGAATAAAAACGTTTGCATAAGAATTTGCACCTTAAGTGACCAATTACAGAACTTGCTATGGCTTTTTCAATTTGAGAAATATGATACGAAATATCATACATGTAAATTTACCGTGAGGTACGAAATGATATACATATAAATTTTTCATGAGGTACGAAATGGCATGCATATAAATCTTCCATAAAGTCCGAAATGACATACATATAAACTATTTCAAAAGGTAAGAAATGGCATACATATAGATATTCCATGAGATATGAAATGGCATACATAGAAATATTCCATGAGGTACGAAATGGATTTTGCAAGGGTACGAAATGACTATAATTCTATAAAATATCTTTGTCCTCATTGTTTAATTTAATCTTAATTATTAAATTTTTTTTGCTCAATTTTTCAGTCTTGTAAATGTTGCATGTTGATTTTTTTGTTTTTGTTTTGCAAATCTGTCTGTTTGAATCCCAAAACTAGAAAAATAAATCCGTTCCGATGCTGCATTTTGTTTCGACCCATTACTGATATCCGGTTTAATTATTTTCTTCAAAGCTTGCTCTTATGTAAACCAGTTAAGGCTGTCCCGGATGTAGAGGCCATTTCTACGAACTCTTGCTTCCTGAATCGAAAGATTAGAGTATTATCTCGACAAAATGGTTTGCATTAATGTTTAGACTGCTATATATCGAAAATATATTAATTATGCTTCATATTTTTCAATCAGTATTTATTTCCAGGAAAAATTTAATGACATTAAAGCGAAGTAACTCAAAAGAGGGCGGATATACCGAGCGATGTACACATCGTTCGGTGATGTGTGTACATTAAATTGAATATGATATAACATTGACAAATTATGTGCATGCTTGAAACAGTTGATTGAACTAAAGCAATACATTTTTACGTTACAAATGTTTGGCAGAATACTGTGAAACAGTCCATTGTAACAATACATATATCTTAAGGTTCATAACAGAGGGGGGGTCGGAGGGGTCCTGATCCCGAAATCCCGAGGTCCCGAATTTAAAGAAATTTAAATCCCGACATCCCGAAATTCGAAAAAAGAATTCCCGGATCCTGTAAGGATCAATCCTGAAATCCTGAGCTAAAAAACATCCAATCCCGGAGTCCAGATAAAGGTCCGACCTCCCCTCATAACAAATGGACACAAATGGTTGTTTACAGTCTTCAGACTTCACCTTGAACAAAGGCAATACTAAAAGACCTTATCGCTATTTTTACACTTGACCAGAGAATTTGCAACACTTGGAACTTTTGATGTCATACAACAATCACTTTTCCGTGGATTTGGATATTTTCTCTTGTGACATCAAAATTATAAAAGAACCCATGTGAAGTCCAGTAATGGCAGACAAATAGTGAAAAAGTGTATTGGATAAGGCATAGGAAACCTGATATATCTCTGCAAGAAAATTGAGTTTGGGTGTGAACAGGTCTAATAGGCTCAGTTTGTGTCATTACCTTTTTCAGATTCTGTGTCTGGAACGATTTTCTGATTGGTCACCCTCAAAATCCCTTATCAAGCCCACAGATAAGCTACCTCACCTTCCTCTGGTGCTACAGTATCATTCATTACACCCGAAGCAAAGAGAAAGATCTAATATTAATAAGATTTCTTTTTCTAAGGAATTCACAAACTACATTTAAACATCAACATCATTAATCATGTTAATAAAGAAGAAAATACAAATGTGCAAATAATGCTGGTCTTATCAAAAGAGATATTGGTTGGTCTTCTTTTGAGATGGCCTTTAAAAAGGGGTTATGACTGTTAGAAAATATAAATTCTTTAGAATATTGCATTGTAAGCGCTCTCATCAATACAATTCTTGCCAGAAATATATATTGATGGTTTTTATCAGTAATATCTGTGACAAATATGAAAAATCAATGCTAATCAACAATTTTAAAAGAGTTCTGCCCATTGGAAATATTGATTTTATGGAAAATTGCATTTTAAGCACTCTCAAGCATGGCTTCCAAAACGGTCATATATTCCGGACATTTATAAATTTACCGGACATTGTCCGTCTGGGAAAAGAATGAAACGGACATCTACTTTTAGTTTTCATGGCTTTCTTAAGAGACGGTCATTTTAACATAATTAAAAAAAAATGGCAAGTTTATGTGATCTTTTTGACCAGACCTTTTGCCTTAAACAGCCACACATTTCCTGTCATAAAAAGGACATGATGAATAAGTACTATCTAAACAAACCCTACTTTAATACCTTCTCATTTTAATCAAGGTTAATTAGTTGTTGGACAGCTGAAATTTACCTGTTCAGGCGACAGGTAAACTGTTTTGTACCGGACATTGATCGGTCTATTCAGAGTTATGTTCTTACATTTCAGCGGTTTGCATCTAATTAATTTAGTCAAAAAGATTGAAATTATCAGAAATACCTTTATAAATATGAATTGATGAAAAATTTAAAAAGGTTTAAACGAAAAATCATCAGAACCACGTTGTTTGAACTAGTACACGTGTGCGCATCTGCGCAGGTGGGAAATTAATTATGCATCCTAATTCTTCAAAAATGCTAAAATTATGATTGATACCTTTATCTCACGTTCATTTCAAGTATTTTCTTGAAGAAATAACATGAAAGAGCTATTTAAACTCAATCGTGCCTTGTAAACGTACACAGATTTTAGGTATCCGTCTCTGGTCCATGTTTTACCATTGTCAAGTCAACATCCGGTATTAGGAAAAATGTGCTTTTTGTCGAGCCTGCGACTTTTGTCGCAAAAGCGAGACATAGCGATCCTACATTCCGTCGTTGGCGGCGTCCACAAATATTCACTCTGTGGTTTAAGTTTTTGAAATTTTAATAACTTTCTTAAACTATCCTGCATTTCAGCCAGAAGCTTGTTTATGATCCTAAGATAGTATCCAGAAGTAAATTTTGTAAAAAAAAAATCCTGTTTATCCGTATTTTACTCATAAATGGACTTAGTTTTTCTGCCAGTTAACATTACATTCATTCTGTGGTTAAAAGTTTTTCAAATTTTAATAACTTTCTTAAATACCTAGATTTGTACCAAACTTGGACAGAAGCTTGTTTATAATCATAAGATAGTATCAAGGATTTGTATAGTAAGTATACAAATCCTTGATAGTATCCAGAAGAAAAATTTGTAAAAAAAAAATCCTGTTTATCTGTATTTTACTCATAAATGGTCTTAGTTTTTCTGCCAGTTAACATAACATTCACTCTGTGGTTAAAGTTTTTAAAATTTTAATAACTTTCTTAAACTATCCTGGATTTGTACCACACTTGGACAGAAGCTTGTTTATGATCAAAAGCTAGTATCTAGAAGGAAATTTTGTAAAAATTTATTTCCTGTTTTTCCGTATATTACTTATAAATGGACTTAGTTTTATTCCAGTTAACATTACGTACAGTCTGCAGTTAAAGTTTTAAAACATTTATTAGATTCATAAACCTTCTTGGATTTTTACCAAACTTGAACAGAACTTCTTACAATCAAAAGATAGTATCTAGAGGAAAAATTTTAATTTTTTCCCCATTTTTGTTGAGCCTGCGACTAACAGCAAAAGTAGGCAAGACACTGGGTTCCGCGGGACCCTTACGAATTTTTAAAACGAAAGTAAAGTTTTTGACAACATTATTTTGCACAAATAAAGAGTCTAAGGCAGATATTAGTACGCTGATGCTGCACATTTCGAATGATGCACTGTCAATTTAACAGTTTATGTCAGAACATCGAATTTATATCAAAGTAAAGTTTAATATTGTTTATTTAATGTCAATCATTGGTTATATGATGGCCAACTGATTACCATAATTGCCTTTTGTTACAAAGTCTTAAGGGATTAAAATCGGGGTTAAGACATAAAATGTCCGGCTGGCTCAAATATTTTTTGGAAGCCCTGCTCTCAAGCCAACATTTCTCAAAGATATTAATAGAAAAGTTTTAAGATGATAAAAAAGAACTTTCTTTTAGTCTTTGCCCTTGCACAGATAAAATATGAGTGGGAGACCTAAGACCAAAAAATATTATATGCTTGTTTCCTGCATCCTGACCCACCCTAAGTTTGAAAAAATCAAATTTGCTAATTTTTCCGCATTTGAATAGATGAAATTCATGAAATTCGTAACTTTTTAACCCAAAACGCCAAAAGTTAAAATTTTAATGAGGTTTTACCAATTCCTTACACTGAACGATGTCCATTCCAAGAGTTTTTGTACATAATAAGGCATTTCATGTCAGAATAGTATACTAGTTCTTCCAAATTCTTTCAAAAAAAAAGTTCCTTTTTTAGGCTTATTTCAAATTCCAGTAAAATCCGTAAATTTCAGTTGAATTTGACACAGTTTTCAACAAACAGAAGTGCCATGTTTACACTTTAATCCTGGCAATAAACAAAGAAAGATAACTTGTGTTTGCAATGTTTTTCAGTGGAAAATATAAAAGATTTTTTGTTGATTCAGGTAATCCGGGACTCAACTGTCAGCTGTCTGACTGGTTTTTACCGGGATTCACCGGTGAATGGGTTAATGTCTGTCCAAAAAAATATTCAAGAGAAAGCATAGTGATTCGTCTTAATTGACTACAAATTCAATCAATTTCTGCAGGGTTATTCAATCAAATTTGTAATAAGATTCATGCATATTGAGTATTGAATTTGTCAAAACATTTAAAATTATAAAAGTATCAACATGCATGACCAAATTACAGGATGCAAAAGAGTATAATGGTATCAAACTCTAGAGAAAAACATGAAATTTTTCCTGATTTTGTTAATATATGCAAATAAATAAAATAAAATCCTGGAGACCAACCCTATTTAATAAGGGTTGTATGCAAGAAACAAACAGATATTTTTTGTTGGCCTTAGTTCATCTATATCTTGATGAGTGATTTTATTTTTCAGACAGAACAACAGTTAGACTGTGCATTAGATTTGATGAGAAGGCTTCCTCCACAACAAATAGAGAAAAACCTAACAGATTTAATAGATTTAGTGAGTAATTGTATTTCTGTACACATCTTTTTATATAAACATGGTGATTAAGTAAATACTCTGGGTGATTTGTAGTGATTTATCTCATGTTGCTAGAAAGAACATCTGTTATTTAATTGTTATTACGAACAACAGAAAATCATCCAGTTTGACAATTAAAACTCATCATAGGGAAAATTTTGTACGCCAGATGCATCACTGACACTCTAATCATAAATAAAAGTGAGTCGTCAGAGGTACATTCATTGAGATGGTGACAAAATTCCGTACAAACAACGGTACATTGCCGGCTCATCTGCATGTTCCACTAAAGAATTGTCCATTAGATTGACTAAAATTCTGTCCGCAGTGAAAGAGGGTCTTCAGAAATACTGTGAAACTGTTTACTCGCGTAGTGGTGTTAACCATATGTGGATTCTTAAAAACTCTAAAGAACTTCTGGTTAATTTTAAATCTCGGTCTTTTTCTGAAATTAGTTCTATCAAAACTTTTGATTTTTCTACCTTGTATACCACCATTCCCCATGTGAAATTGAAAACCGTCTAAAAGAAATAATCCACAATGCTTTTCATCATAAAATGGTAGCATACGCTATAAATTTATTACTTTGGGATACCATAAGGCATATTTTGTTAATAGCGAACAAAAGGGTAAAACATGCTACACAGAGGAACAAGTGATCAGTATGCTGGAGTTCCTTATTGACAACATATTTGTTGAATTTGGAGGTAGACCTTTTCAACAAATTGTCGGCATTCCTATGGGAACGAACTGTGCACCTCTCCTGGCCGACCTCTTCTTATTTTCATATGAATCGGAGTTCCTTAAGACACTTGTCAAAAACAAGAAGATCAAAGAAGCCAGGTTATTTAATTTCACTTTCAGATATATTGATGATGTTCTTTCCATCAACAATCCAAACTTTTCTGATTGGGTTCCATTAATATATCCACCAGAACTAGAAATTAAAGAAACAACAGACACTACTTCCTCCGCCTCATTTTTAGACTTATACCTCGAATTTGACATACACAGTCATCTCAGTACCAGAATCTATGGCATGAAATTTACAAAAGGGCACGTTTTAACGTTATAACTGCATCAGTTGAATTTGTAAATACTTAAAGTATTCTAGGAACAACAAAACATGAATAAGTGAAGCCTTGTTTTTTCTAGAACTCGAAAAAACATACAAATCTTTTGTTTAGGAATCAATTGACCAAGCTGCATGATCCAGGTGTAACTGAACATAACTGAATTATGTTCACTTCTTTTGAAAATTTTTATTCATTGAATTTTAATTCCCAAGTGATTAACATATCTTTTTGTCATCTCATAATTGATGATCAAAGTATGAATTGGTGAACAAAGGAATTGTTTTTTTGTGAGTTATGTATCAAATTAACATTGAAATAAGCTTGATTTTTAACTAATAAAACACTTGCTATCATTAAACATTGTTATCACATGTAGAATGTGCGCTTTTGTAGATTTCATACCATAAAATGAATAGGAAAAAAAGAGGTCCCTGTATACTGTTTTTAACACCAGAAAACTGGGGTGTACACTGAATACATGGAATACCCCACTTTTCTTGACTTGAGCCTTACCTGTTGAATTTTGTACAAATTCAATATAGAAAAACCATATCAAGAAATAAAATAAAATAATTTGCCTACCTACCTACCCATACCCTGACAACCTCAGTCGGGGGAGGGGAAACAAAGATATTTTTAATGTTGGCCTTACTTTTACTGTTAAGTCTGTTTTTTGTGATATACATTTGACGTGACTCTGTACTTATGTATCCCGTCATAATTTGAACCACACTATTATTTTATTTATTAATATTACTTTTACTGTTAAGTCTGTTTTTGTGATATCCGTTTACGTGACTCAGTGTTTATGTATCCTGTCATACTTTGAACGACAAAATTATTTTATTTATTAATATTACTTTTACTGTTAAGTCTGTTTTTGTGATATACATTTGACGTGACTCTGTACTTATGTATCCCGTCATAATTTGAACCACACTATTATTTTATTTATTAATTTTACTTTTACTGTTAAGTCTGTTTTTTGTGATATCCATTTTACGTGGCTCTGTATTTATGTATCTCTTCATACTTTGAACGACAAAATTATTTTATGTCTACCTGTGCGATTTTCAAACGCGCGATTTTACGCCACTACTTAAAACCTTCCATCCTTTATGGGTGGATTTTACATAGATAAATAAAATCATATAATATAAGCATAACAAGGATGTTAAATTTGATGTATGCCTTTTTGTGCTTCTTCGTTACATTTGTTTGTTTTTATAGTGATTAAGATGATAACACAATGTTGACTGCTGTAACCCTATTTTTGACATTTTTACCTATTGGTAAAATTGAGAATGGAAATGGGGAATGTGTCAAAGAGACAACAACCCGACCATAGAACAGACAACAGCAGAAGGTCACCAACAGGTCTTCAATGCAGCGAAATTCCGCACCGAGGCGTCCTTCAGCTGGCCCTAAACAAATATATATACTAGTTCAGTGATAATGAACGCCATACTAAACTCCAAATTGTACACAAGAAACTAAAATTAAAAATAATACAAGACTAACAAAGGCTAGAGGCTCCTGACTCAAACAGGCAAAAATGCGCGGGTTAAACATGTTTATGAGATCTCAACCTCCCCTATACCTCTAGCCAATGTAGAAAAGTAAACGCATAACAATACGCACATTAAAATTCAGTTCAAGAGAAGTCTGAGTCTGATGTCAGAAGATGTAACCAAAGAAAATAAACAAAATGACAATAATACATAAATAACAACAGACTACTAGCAGTTAACTGACATGCCAGCTCCAGACTTCAATTAAACTGATTGAAAGATTATGTCTTCATCATATGAATATCAGGTCTGTTTGTTTTGTTCATGCATCGTTGTCAATATAATGGAATTTGATGCGACTGTCATACAAGTGAGAGGTTTGGCTAGCTATAAAACCAGGTTCAATCCACCATTTTCTACATAAGAAAATGCCTGTACCAAGTCAGGAATATGACAGTTGTTATCCATTCGTTTGATGTGTTTGAACTTTTGATTTTGCCATTTGATTGGAGACTTTCCTTTTTGAATTTTCCTCGGAGTTCAGTATTTTTGTGATTTTACTTTTTACATGCTTAATCACCTTTTGAACGTTCATGCCCTACCATGTACTGGTTACCAAAATTACACAAAAAAACATTTAAATTCCGTTTCATCTCCGCATCTAGTAAGTGTTCTACTACTAATCTATCACTGCTTCTAACTACCTCCCTTACTACTATCAAAGAACTGGTTATTAACTTTTGTAATAAAGCTTATGAAAATAATGGTATTAATTATTTTTGGAGTGTTAAAAATTCTTTAGAGGTTTTAGATAAAATACATGCTTTTGATGGTCCTTTTAATTCTGTTGACAGTTATGATTTTTCTACTCTCTACACTACACTTCCACACAATCTAATAAAGAAAAAGTTTTCATATTTAATGAAATGGTCTTTCGAAAAATCTCATTGTAAATTTATTTGCTGTAACTCATTTAAAGCCTTTTTAAAGTAACGAAAAGGAAGGTATGCTAGATACACTTACTGGAAATGTGAGGATATGATTGAAGCTTTATTTGATTTGATTTTGGTGTTTTAACGCCACTTTTAGCACCGCTTTTGGGCTATTTCGTGGCGGTCAGTTTTATTGGTGGAGGAAGCCGAGTGCCTGGAGAAACCACCGACCTTCGATAGGAAAACTGACAATCCTAGTCAATTAAGATTGAGTCGAGTGCACCCGCACGAGCGGGTTCGAACTCACAACCTCAGTGTTGACTGGCTAGTGATTACAGTAGTAACTACTTAGACCACTCGGCCACCGAGGCCCCTGATTGAAGCTTTAAATTTTCTCCTAGATAACATATATGTCATGTATGTATGTTTCGGCGATAAAGTGTATCGTCAGGCAGTAGGTATTCCTATGGGCACTAACTGTGCCCCTTTAATAGCAGATTTATTCCTGTATTGCTATGAATCTCAGTTTATGACCAAACTCAGTAAAGACACATCATTGTTACATTTGGTTGATACATTCAACAATACCTACCGTTATCTGGATGATATTTTTTCGTTAAATAATCCAGAGTTCTCTAAATATACTACCGAAATTTACCCAAAAGAACTTACTTTAACTAAAACTAACATAAACAGCAGCAGTTGTCCTTTTCTAGATTTAGACATTTCAATTTCTAAAGGGAAACTACATACTAAAATTTACGACAAAAGAGACGATTTTTCATTCCCTATTGTTAATTTTCCTTTTTAGACGGCGATGTGCCTTTGGCTCCATCATACGGTGTTTATATATCCCAACTCGTTCGGTATGCCCGTGTGTGTAGTGATGTCTTAGATTTTAACGAACGTAATCAGTGCATCACTGGTAAATTATTAAGTCAGGGATTTCGTTACCATAAATTACTTAAAACTTTTACTAAATTCTTTCATAGATACAAAGATTTGATTAGTAAATTTGGCTGTACCTGTAGAAAACTTATTAAAATGATATTTCACATCCTAAATTTTACGGTAATATTGTACTTAAAGCGCGGAAATCACTATGTGATCCGTGTAAACTCATCGAACCTTTAAACAAACTTATTAGTAAGGGTTATCGTACCAATGTTGTAATTAGATCTCTGAATATAGTTTACATTGGCACTAATATCGATTTTGTCATTAGCAAATTAAAACATAACTAAATTTGTATTTTCTTTTCAAACGGGATGTATAGAGACACACACACGTTCATTTTTATCTATAAAGAAGTCACTCCTAACTATCTTACTACCTGTCGATACATTTATTTTTGGCATTGCACAAGTCATGTCTTCTTTGACTGTTCATGACGTTAAAATACTAAATCCCTGGGATGTGTTTTAGTTGATTTTAGTCTCTGATGCATGATTTTTTATTATTAATTGTTTTGGCTTTTAACTAGCTGTCAGTAATTATATATAACTGCGAGTACTCTCAAATCGTACCTTCTTGTTAATTTTACCTGTTGATACTATTTGTAATGCTTTTTTTGTTATTTAATGTTAACATGGATCTTGTCTATATACCAGCTTTGATTATTTGGAATTGCTACAAATTTTCACTTCTTCGTACTATGAACATCAAAATTATTTCATTTCTCCTTAAATACTGTTCTTGCACCTGTACAGGAAGTTTTATCTAGCACTAATAGTATAGTTTTATAGTTGATATTCACCCCATATGTACCAAGTGTTAGATTAGTTTTATTGATATTAAAGAAATTTCTTGGTATTCCTAAACGGAAGATTTTATACACAGAAGAAGAAGTATACTTAACAACAAAATTATTTTCATTTACCTGTGTATAATATGACGCAGGTTTTTTCAAAAGTGATGATTTTCTAAAAATTGTTTAACATTTCACAGTGGTATCATACTTTAACTTTGTTTTAACCTGTTTATTTACTTTTGATCTTAATCATTTATCCCTTATAATTTTTATTAACTATGTATTTGCATTCAGGTATCACAGATCAAATTTATTCGTTCATTGTGTGTTAATTTGCGTTTTTTTATTGAGTTAAGCCTGTCAATTGATATTTTATAGTGTGTCTTTCTATGTTGTGATGTTATACTATTGTTTCAGAAAAGGGAGAAGGTTTGGTACCATTAAAACGTTTAATCCTGCTGCAAATGTTTGCACCTGTCCTAAGTCAGGAATCTGATGTACAGTAGTTGTCGCCTGTTTATGTAGTTCATACGTGTTTCTCGCTTTTATATAGATTAGACCGTTGGTTTTCCGTTTGAATGGCTTTACACTAGTAATTTTGGGGCCCTTTATAGCTTGCTGTTCGGTGTGAGCCAAGGCTCCGTGTTGAAGGCCATACCTTGACCTATAATGGTTTACTTTTATAAATTGTTACTTGGATGGAGAGTTGTCTCTTTGGCACTCATACCACATCTTCCTATATCTATATGTGTGTAAGTTCTGTATAACTTTGAAAAGGATATTTACATAAATGTATGCTCATGTTAAGAGGATTTATTTGTCATGCTTACAGGTGCCAAATTTATGTGAAGATTTGTTATCATCAGTAGATCAACCATTAAAGATATCTCGAGATAAAAATGTAGGAAAAGATTTTCTATTGTGTGATTATAATAGAGACGGTGATTCCTACAGGTAAGTTCTACTAATTAGTTCCCTACCAAATTCGTCGAAGGGGACTTTAGGTTTGCACTCTCTCTCTCTGTCCATCTGTCAGTCCGGCAAATCAGTTTTCCACACTTTTTTTCTTCATGCTTGAAGATATTGATTTGATATTTGGTGTATTGTGTGCAGAGTTATGGTCTTTGGACTTAGAAAATTCACTCAAATAATCAATTTTCCACATTTTTTTTCGTCATGCTTGAAGATATTGACTTGATATTTGTTATATAGTTTACACCATGACAAGTTATAGATCAAGTTAGCATTTTTTCCCAGTACAATGAATTTTTAACCAGTAGGGGACTATGTATTGCCAGGCAATACTCACAGAATGCTTGTTAGAGGAGGGTTTATAAAAAAGTCCCTTACAGTAAATAATAACTGATTCTAAAATAATAATATGGAGTAAAGAATTAACATGTCATGAGACAATCAGTGAATCTTGCTGGTGTTTAAAGTTATTTAGCGTGAAACACAGTGATTGAAGTGATAACAATCTGGTTTAAAACTGTGTCATATATGTATATAGAGCAGGGCTTCCAAAAATATTTGGGAAGCCAACATGTTTTTTCTTGTCTTGTTTTCAATCCCTTTAGACTTTAATAGTAAAAAGGGCAATTAAGGTAATTATTTAGGCATATAAGCGATATTAAACTTCAGACTTTTATGACATGAAATGTGTGGTTGTTAAAGGCAAAATATCGGGTTAAAAGCATGCAAAAACCTTAAGTTTTTTTCTGAATTATGTTTAAATGGAAAACCTGTATTTGAAGTACAGTTCAGGCTCAGCACAACCAGTCGAGAATATACTTTCTCTGAATTGTCTGGACAATACAACTTTTGGATGCCACGATATAGAGAGAGTTATTTTATCGTGAATCATGCTCAATCACTCACTTTTTCTGTGAAAAATCCCTACCAACAGTGATTTTAATTGAAATAACTTTGTAATTTACAATAAGAAAATCAGTATAAAGATGAATCATTATACTATTGAATCCAGATAGTAAAGTTTTTTTTACACCAGTCACACTTGCACATTCAAGCTGTTGACGGGACTGCTATATTTTATTTTAAAGTATATGATCTCCAGCAAATTTGTATATATATATCTGATTACCAAAAATATAAAAAATAATATTGTCCTCTTTCACAGGTAACGGGTGGTTTCATCTTAGTATAAAAATAAGGTAGTGTGATTACCAATGAGGCAACTATCAATCAAACACCATAGGATGCAAACAACTACATGTCATACAGCCTTCAGCTTTTGAGAAAAAATTATGCTGTATCTGATTGGAAAGGAATGGATACAAAGATTTATTTTCATGCCCCTCCAAATTTGCAGTTCCTGTAACTTATTTTTGCCTCGACCAAATGTTATGAAATTTATTCATAGTGCTCATTACCACCAAACACTGATCAAGTTATGTGGCATCACTTTCACTGTTCTTGAGTTATGTTCCTTTTTAAATGGAAAAAATGCTGAATTTGCCGTTTCCACATTAAGTTTCAAAGAAAACAAAATGTCAATAAATTTGAATTAGTACATCGACTCTTGCATATTTACAAGCAGGGACATCTATGTCCTATGAACACTTTCTTCTTTTATTTTTATATATTATGTTCTATATTGATCTAACAATTATCATGTTGCTAAGAATTATTCCTTTCAAGGAACCCAATTTGCCAAAGAAAATGTTTCAGATTTGGACTTTTGAGTTGCCTTATAATGTACTCATCAGAATAAACTGGAACTCCAAACTTTAATGTGTGATCAAATCCCAGAACTGAACCTGAAAATATTATAGTGAGAACCACTGTATATCAATTTGTATGGCTCTTCTACATCCTGAAACATGCAAGAAAGTCTTCTGTATTTACCCTTACACCTCAATGAAGACGATCCATAGCAATTTTAAATTGTATAATTGACTATTTTCAGATCACCATGGAGCAACACCTATTTTCCTCCTTTAGATGATGGTGCTATGCCTTCAGAACGACTCAGAAAACTAGAACAAGAAGCCAACAGATCATTTGATCAATACAGAGAAATGTAGGTGTCGTTGAAAATGGAATATGATAGTTGTGTGTCATTTGGAAGCATCTTACAATATTATGAATCCCCATGTTTAAGTTCATGATTAGTTTTCTTTTTGTTCAACCTGGAACCTTAAAAATTAAATTAGGATTAAGATTAACATTAACATTAACATTAACCACCATTGACTGGTCAAATGATGCAGATACACCACAGCTGAAGTGGATGTTACTTTTGCACTGTTGGAAGCCCACTGACACCCACTCATCAATTTAAAACAAGATTCAGTGAAAATATTTTATATAATAGCTTTTCTTAAATTTCTAAATTATTAATATTATGATTGTATACTGTAATTTCAGAAATTATTGCAAAGTTTTTATTAATTTAAATTATGTGTTGTTGAGAATGACAATAATAAGAACATTTTGAATATATATGATACACCTATCTGAATGGCGATTTTCCTGGAATGGCAATTAATTGATATCGCATTTTTTGTCCATTCTTCAGAAATTGCAATAATAAATGCACTCAAAAATTTCTGAATTTACAGTAATCAATTCTGAGGATTAAACAAATGTGTTTCCAATTTAAAGGGTGGACGATGGGACATTTAAATTATAATGTTTAATTCCATTGAGTGTTGGTAATGGCAAAATCCTTAGAGCTGTAGTTTACACTAGTGTGTTTGAGAAGTTCTGAATTATTTATTTTAGGTATTTTGAAGGAGGTGTCTCATCTGTATACTTATGGGATTTAGACCATGGCTTTGCTGGTGTTATATTAATCAAGAAAGCTGGGGACGGGTCAAAGAAAATCAAAGGCTGTTGGGATTCTATACATGTGATTGAAGTACAGGTAAAGTGTTGATATTAACGTTCTATAGGCAAGCCAATCATGATGTTCACTACAGGTACAACAGGGCCATAATTGGTACTTTTTCTTTTTCTAACACAAAATCTTAAAATATTCAAATTTTAACATTTTAGATATGTTGAGTGCAATTGCACAATAACTGACCACCAACAGTGAAATTCACAGCAGATGTCAAAAAATATTGTAATATATATTGCATTAGAATTAGCAGTTTGATAATAGTAAGCCTAAAGGAAATTAAAAGGAATGAGTTCTGTTGCAAATAATAGTTCATATCTTCCTCTAATGGCAAAATATTAAAAGGGCAAAATAAAAGTTACTGTCAGTTCACTCACCCATAGGGAAGTGTTGCCAAAAAAAGACTTATAGGGTAAGCTGATGAATCAGTTTATGCATCAGTAACCTCAGGGAAAAGTGTAAAATCCTTATCATTCTTAACCCAAACATTTGTTAATTTTTTTGTCTTCAAATTTCACCTTTCAAAAAACCAAATCATGGAAGTGTATTGTCAGTGAATATAGAAGAGTGAAATAGTCACAAGAATCAAAAGTAGTTTCAGCAACATGGTCTATCAAAGAGTATGCAAATCATATAAGAATTATTTCACAATTTTCATCAGATATACAAACATGACAGATTTGATTCCGATTATTGTAAGAGTTCTCCTTTGTTAGAAACCACTGTAGTTTCATTTGAATGTGCATGTGTTCTTAGTATTTGAAGACAAATTATTACATGAAAATTAGTGATTAAATTTGAAGCAAGGGTCTCAAAAATTATACCGAAGGACATGATTGAATGTAATATCAAATTTCAAAAGAGGTAAAATTGCATTACAATTTAATCAAAGGCAGATAACTCTATCAACGCCTGAATGAATTATTAATTGAAAGCTTTATTATTTACAGGAGAAATCTAGTGGAAAAAGTGCTCACTACAAATTGACATCAACAGTAATGCTGTGGTTACAAACCTCCAAGGAAGGATCAGGAATCATGAATCTAGGTGGAAGTTTGACTCGACAAGGAGAACAAGATAGCACTGTTAGTGAAAGTGCACCTCATATTGTAAACATTGGTAGAATGGTTGAGGTAAGGATTACTACATTGGTTGTAATAAAAATACTTCCCAGTCAAATAATAACCTATAATTTACTTACCGTGTATTCTTACTCCTCTGACGTAAGAACAATCTCATTGTGGTGCCCCTAATTGAGGGAGGAATCTACATTAACATATATGCATACAAACATACTCTATAGTGCTGTTACTGTAAACACATTTTTAAAGACTCATTATATGAGCTGTGTCGGATAGAAATTGACCTTATGAAAATGAATATCAATACATCTGTTAACCCATTTTGGGTTGACAAAATCTCTACAGTCTGTAACTGTTTGAAAATTGAATTGATATAAGAACCCTACAAAAAAGACCAAATTTCATTGTTTATTTCTCATTTGAATGTTAATGTTAACTTCTTATACACATATAAACATACTTTTTAACCTATAATATGAGCACAAGCAGACCTAGACAAATCCAGCTGCACATGGTCGTTATCTATTTATATTTATGTTTATATCAGGTTATATGACCGTCGGCAGTCTTCGGTTAATAAGATTGCATCCAAACTAAAATACATACGATATGCTGATACATATTATCGAATCCATGAATTGTTAAGTGTTTATTTTAGACTTTTTGTAATTTGGATATACTTTTTGGTATGTTATAAATCAAATAAAAAGAATTTTAGTCAAATCAGTGAACATGAATTTGACTTCTTATGCCCCTTTAATGGTTACACAGGGGAAAAAAAAAGATAAAAATAACTTAGCAAAGAATTCAAATATCTAAAAATATACGACTAAATAAGAACAAACAACACTTACAATTCACTCGTGCTCTTTCATATCCGGGAAAGAATGCTTTATTTTTTAGTGAATTCATGATTCAGCCTTTTTAGGGAATTTGGGATGGCACCCCCTCTTTCAACTTCCTTTGTCATATCATAAGAGACGAAAAATTATATAATTTCATTATAATAATAAAAGAAAATTACATACAAATACATTGATCACAGACCAGAATAAAGATCCCCTACCCATATTCATCAGGATTTATTTTAGCCTTACCAAGCTAAGCAAGAGTTGAATCCCTTGGTCTGTCAATCTTCCAGTATTCTTTTGAGTCGAACTACTGATATCTCGAAATATTTCTCTCGTCTGATTGACTTCGAGCTAATGAGAGTTGACTATTTGTTATTTCCTGCTGCCTTCTGTTTGCATTTGACTCTCCTCCAATCAAATTAATTATAGTATTTGTTATTTCAACCTGCCCTCTATGGGCAGTCGAATCTCGTCCAATCAAATAAATTGAAGTATTTGTTATTTCTACCTGCCTTTTGTGGGCAGTCGACTCTCGTCCAATCAAATCAATTGAAGTATTTGTTATTTCCACCTGTCCTCTGTTGGCAGTCGACTCTCGTCCAATCAAATCAATTGAAGTATTTGTTATTTCCACCTGCCCTCTGTTGGCAGTCGACTCTCGTCCAGTCAAATCAATTGAAGTATTTGTTATTTCCACCTGCCCTCTGTTGGCAGTCGACTCTCGTCCAATCAAATTAGTTGAAGTATTTGTTTTTACCACCTGCCCTCTATGGGCAGTCAACTCTCATCCAGTCAAATTAATTGAAGTATTTGTTATTTCCACCTGCCCTCTATGGGCAGTCACCACTCGTCCAATCAAATTAGTTGAAGTATTTGTTATTTCCACCTGCCCTCTATGGGCAGTCAAATCTCATCCAATCAAATTAATTGAAGCATTTGTTATTTCCACCTGCCCTCTGTGGGCAGTCGACTCTCGTCCAATCAAATTAATTGAAGCATTTGTTATTTCCACCTGCCCTCTGTTGGCAGTCGACTCTCGTCCAATCAAATCAATTGATGTATTTGCATGTCCTACAAAAAAAAAAAAAAATATGAGCTGTAGCATAAGCCAGTGACACTGACAGTTGATTTATTTCCATCAGTCTTGATGCAGTGAAAAGAAACAATATGGTGTATCTATCTATCTGACAAGAGAAACAATAGCAAAGGAACAGTGCTGTAATTGCTGTTCTTCATCTCAATAAGGAATGAATTAAGTAGAGAAAAACTTAAGTAATTGAAACATTAAGGTTAAAACAAAAGACATTGTCAACAGACAATGCAAAGGAAACCATTTAAAATGAACAATTTCAATGGCGAAAATTAAACTAGCATATGTATCAACGTGAAAGATAAATGCCAATTTAATCTCTCAATGTGAAAGGAAGCCATTGTTTGAAGTAATGATTTGCTAATGTCTGTTTGTTTTACTTTACAGGAGATGGAGAACAAAATTAGGAACACATTGAATGAGATTTATTTTGGTAAAACACAGGACATTGTCAACGGTTTAAGGTCATTTAACTCACTAGAAGACGAAGTGAGCCAAAAAGCTGTCATTAGCAATTTGAAAGATGTATTAAATAAAAGGGGAGAGAAGCAGTGATGATACATACAATTATTAGTGCAGACAATTTTTATGGCCACCAAATGGTGCAACAAACTGTATTAAAAGGAAACGGTGCAAAATTGTTTATTTGCTTCAATAATTTGCAAAGTTTTGATATTGAAAAAAAATAATTGGAAATTGGTGAAGAAAGAGAACCCATAAGGCAGTTTGAAAGTAATTGATTAGAAAATCAATGATTATGTTGAGGGGAAAATATGTTGAAAAATTATATATTATATGAATTTGTAGCAAGGAAATAGGTTAAAGATATTACTCATGGTAGCATTTGGTTGCTCTTATTATAGTAGCATTTGTTATTACTCATAAATAGAAGGACTTAAGTATTTTCAGGGATCTATAATTTTTTAAAATCCACTTTCCAAAAGGAGAGCTTTGTCATTTGCTTGCTTGCCTTGTAATGATAGGGCTTACCCTCACATTTTGAATGCACAAAAATGTTAACAAAAATCACTTGCCTATGGGAAAATTAAAATGTGTTTTCACTTTTTACTGTCTCATTGTTTTCCTGGGCAACAGGCAATGGTAATTACAAGTCAGTAAATAGAATATATCTTGTAGAAAAGACATATGTTGGTGCATCTCTGCAAAACTTTCTTCATTGTTGATATTATGGAAGTTGTGACTAAAGATTTAACTTTTACAATTTACATAAATGAACACTTATTTATTTATATTTATATATAAATATTTTCAGGGTGAAATTGTGTTTGAATAGTAAAAAAATTTTTAAAAAATTTAGATGCTGGCCATCTGTGGAAGAAATAACTGTCTTAAATATGGCTGTAAAAGTATATCTAAGTTAAAAAGTAATTCTTATTTGAAGTTCAGTAAAAATTCTACCAAATGAAAAAAAAAAACTTTTTAAAATTTTGTGCATCCTTTCAAAGAAACTATAAATGGTTATTGAAGAGACTGGTTGTGTGGGAAGCAAATTTCCTTTTACCTTGCAATCAGCCAAGTATTGTACAAATAACAGGTTCACAAATTTTTTGATTTATTTGTACATATAAAGTCTCCTGTTACTCTGCTTCCATATTGAGCAATCAGTAATATGAATATTTCTTTTTGTGTTACAGTTCATTTTGGGGTCCTCTTGGTGGTCCGCGTTTAAACTATGTCGATTTCTTTGAAAACTTTTTTTAATTTACACAACTAAACCTTAAAGTGCACGGTGTAAATTGCAGGATAAAACAAAAAGGTACATTAGCGGAAATAAAGATTTATTTGTCCGCGCTACAAAACAAGAGAAAAGGTCAGAGAGCTTGGCTTTGCGTCCTGTTTCTTAAGCTCTTAAAAATAAATTTTCTATTTTCCGACTGTACATATATTGTTATGTCATCTATATCCATTTGTTACTTTTGATTAACAGTTTTAAGAGGTTTATGCATAGTTTTAACATCTCGTACAGCGAACAACTTTCAAAACTTTTTATGCCAAAATATTATATATATCTTATTTCTTAAAAATAAAAAACCTTGTATTATATTTTTGCTTTTTCTATTGAAAATTGATTATAAAAGACAATAGTTAAAATAATATATGTTGATACAGATTTATATTTCCATTATGTTTTTCGAAAAATGCATTTAACCCACAATTTTTTTAGTAAGAATGGAAAAATATATTAAAACACAATACATTAGTTTCACTGTGTCAGTTTGTCTTTGTCACCTGAAAAAGGACATGATTAAAATAGTCATTCCAAAATGTTTATGTCTAAGTAAACCTGATTTTAAGACTTGTTATTGATGTTTAGTTTTACCTTCATTTGAATTATCATGACACATTTTCCGATTCTACTGCAGTTTCTTGAAAAATATAAACTAGCAATCATGTTTTTTTTTCATGGGGAGATAACTGCTTTCACATTTTTTGCAGGAAAGATAACTCAAAATGTGACTAATCGTGTTACTGCCTTATTGAGTGTTAATTAACGAGCTACAGCATAATTAAAGTAATTAAGTATGATTTTATAATATGTATATATAATATATTTCACATTCATGATACTTGTACAAATATGAGATAACATTGTATTAAAACATGTACAAAATCATTTTGTTTTCATTCCTAAACTGTCCTTTTCTCAAAGCATTGATCAATGGCTTGTTGGTTGCTTAATGCCCAGTTGCAGATATTTCATGGATACCATAATTAAGAACTGAAAAAAATAGAACAATAGTTTCATTAGGCAGAGTCTGCATAGTAAGTTAACTGGTATGAAGGTAGGGAAATTTGAACTCCCTCTGGATTGAGTGAAATTATTAAGAAACTGAGGTTCTCACTCGTTCAGGCAAAGTTGACCTAAAATAAAATAAGCTGTTCTTTCTTTTCGTCATATAACTCCTCACATATTCAGCTATTTATAATTTCCTGGCTTTTCAAAGGAGAAGGTCTGGTAAGGGCTAATTTTGGCCTAAAATTTGAAGTACATCTGACGAAAGATTTTTGACATTTTTTAAACATGTGAGTTTATACTTCAGTCTATTCAATTAGTTTATGTTCAAGATTTGCACTGATTTGGTCATTAAAGACGCTCAAATTCAAGATTAAATATGAAAAAATCTTTCAAATATACTATAAAACGTCGCTTTTCAGATGTTTTTTGGTCTAAAATGTAAGTGGCCACATTCGTGTTCAGTCTCAGCCATTATATATGTTATGTATTATCATCAAATACAACATATATTTAAATATTAAGACTGAACACAAGTGTGGCCAATTCCATTTTAGACAAAACCATCTTAAAATTGGCACAAATGCTAAAATTGTGAAGATTTCAGTAATTTTGCATGAATTCATGATGCTAGTACCTGATGCATGTGCATTGTATTGTCAAAAACAGCCTATATTTATGTAACAAAAGTATTCTACTTTCCAATAAATAGCTAAAAGTTTACTTTTTTTTACAAATTGTAAAAATGCTATATTTTGGGGCCAAAAAGGGTCTTACCGGGCCTACTCCTTTTTCGGTTTGAACACTCCTGAAAAAGGTAAATAAAAATTTTCTTTTTGATGCATCAAACTTGTACTGTGTAGTCTTTGTCTTGCCTGAGACGAAAGTAGCAGAATGCGAGACATGATTATTACAATGAAGCAGAAGTGGAAACAGCGTTTCTTATTTGTATAAAGCTTTATATGGAAGAAGATCTGGATGTTTAATACCTTTTATACAGATACCTAACAGGCCTTATGTTACGAAGTTTCCATCTGTCATATGTCCATTGTCCTGCACCTCATTTTCATGGTTCAGCAACTGCTTGGTCATGTGAATTTCTCTTTTATCGTGAGTTATATGATATTTATATTTGGTATATTGGATCCTTGCAGGATCTACATGTCCATCAGACAAGGTTCACCTGACCTCAACCTCATTTCATGGATCAGTGTTCAAGTTATATAATTAGGTCAATTTCTCAGATACTAGAAGCAGAACGTCCTCTATATTTGGTTCATTGACCAATGTTAAGTTTCATGATTAAACCTGTTTCTCAGATACTAAAAGCTATAGGTGAATTGTAATCACTGTGCAGCAACACCACCTGATATAGGTACCCCTGAAGCCATGGATAAAGTAAACGTGAAGTCAGGTAAAGTCAAATTCTTCTCCTTTTGTCGAGCCTTCGACTTTTGTCGAAAAAGCGAGACATAGCGATCCTACATTCCGTCGTCGTTGTTGTCGTCGTAGGCGGCGTCCACAAATATTCACTCTGTGGTTAAAGTTTTTGAAATTTTAATAACTTTCTTAAACTATCCTGGATTTCTACCAAACTTAGACAGAAGCTTGTTTATGATCATAAGATAATATCCAAAAGTAAATTTTGTAAAAAAATTCCATTTTTCCGTATTTTACTTATAAATGGACTTAGTTTTTCTGCCAGGAAACATTACATTCACTCTGTGGTTAAAGTTTTAAAATTTTAACAACTTTCTTAAACTATCTTGGATTTGTACCAAACTTGGACAGAAGCTTGTTTATGATTAAAAGATAGTATCTAGAAGGAAATTTTTAAAATTTTGTTCCATTTTTCCGTATTTTACTTATAAATGGACTTAGTTTTTCTTCCAGTTAACATTACATACAGTCTGCAGTTTAAGTTTTTAAAACATTTATTAGATTCATAAACTATCCTGGATTTTACCAAACTTGGACAGAAGCTACTTACAATCAAAAGATAGTATAGAGAGGAATATTTTTATTAATTTTTTCCTCATTTTGTTGAACCTGCGATTAACAGCAAAAGTAGGTTAGACACTGGGTTCCGCGGAACCCTTACGAATTTTCATTATATTATGCGTTTTGCTGACAAGTAAAGTTTTGTGATACTGATTCCTAATAGTTATGGCTAATTATGATCCTTAATTGGCTTTCTCTCTCTTCAAATTGTCAGAATTGGACCAGGTGGTACCTGTTCACATAAAGACCACATTTATCCTTCAACTATTCATTTGACGTTTTCGTAACAAAGTTCATATTTAAGATTGAACAACACTATTTCGAAATTTTTTTTTTTTTCACGGAGAAATTCATAAAGATAAAGCGGAAAATTCTATGGTGAATGTTTTTTGTTGAGCCTGCAACTTCTGTTGCAGAAAGCTCAACATAGGGATAGTGATCTGGCGACGGCGTTAACTAACTATTTAAAAGCTTTATATTTAAGAAGGTGGAAGACCTGGATGCTTCATACTTTGTATATAGATGCCTTATGTTATGAAGTTTCCGTCTGTCATATGTCCATTGTCCTTGACCTCATTTTCATGGTTCAGTGACTACTTGAAAACAAAGTTATGATTTTTGTAATGTTAATTTCTCTCTTATTATGAGTAATAGGATAACTATATTTAGTATGCGCGTACCTTGCAAGGTCTTTGTGCCTGTCAGAAAGTTTTCATTTGACCTCGACCTCATTTCATGGATCAGTGAACAAGGTTAAGTTTTCGTGGTCATCCATATCTCAGATACTTTAAGCAATAGGTCTACTATATTTGGTGTATGGAATGATTGTAAGGTGTACATGTCCAACTGGCAGGTGTCATCTGACCTTGACCTCATTTTCATGGTTCAGTGGTTAAAGTTAAGTTTTTTGTGTTTTGGTCTTTTTTGTCGAGCCTGCGACTTTTGTCGCAAAAGCGAGACATAGCGATTCTACATTCCGTCGTCATCATTGTCGTCGTCGGCGGCGTCCACAAATATTCACTCTGTGGTTTAAAGTTTTCAAAATTTTAATAACTTTCTTAAACTATCCTGGATTTTTACCAAACTTGGACAGAAGCTTCTTACAATCAAAAGATAGTATCTAGAGGAAAATGTAAAAATTTTCTCCTTTAACTTTTGTTCGTTCAATAAATTTATGTTTCAACTCTTTTATAAATCTATAGATTTGATTGCATACTGTATTCATTTTTTTTACAAGCATAACTTTTTTCATACATTTTAAACGTTTTATTTCATTAACTGTAAATCTATTATGTGCATTCCCCTATCACACTGAAAACATAGACAACAGCAAAAGTAGGCGAGACACTGGGTTCCGCGGAACCCTTACGAATTTTTTCTAATACTATATGCAATAGATCAACTATATTTGGTGTATGGAAATATTTTACGATGTACATGTCAGTGTGGCAGGTTTATTTGACCTTGACCTCATTTTCACGGTTCATTGCTCAGTGTTAAGTTTTTATGTTTTGGTCTGGTTTTCTTAAACTATAAGCAATAGGTCAACTATATTTGGTGTATGGAACGATTGTGATGTGTATATAAAATTGAGAATGGAAATGGGGAATGTGTCAAAGAGACAACAACCCGACCACAGAACAGACAACAACAGAAGGTCACCAATAGGTCTTCAATGCAGCGAGAAATTCCCGCACCCGGAGGCGTCCTTAAGCTGGCCCCTAAACAAATATATATACTAGTTCAGTGATAATGGACGTCATACTAAACTCCAAATTATACACAAGAAACTAAAAGTAAAATAATACAAGACTAACAAAGGCCAGAGGCTCCTGACTTGGGACAGGCGCAAAATGCGACGGGGTTAAACATGTTTATGAGATCTCAACCTCCCTATACCTCTAGCCAATGTAGAAAAGTAAACGCATAACAATACGCACATTAAAAGTCAGTTAAAGAGAAGTCCGAGTCCGATGTCAGAAGATTTAACAAAAGAAAATAAACAAAATGACAATAATACATAAATAAAAACAGACTACTAGCAGTTAACTGACATGCCAGCTCCAGACCTCAATAAAACTGATTGAAAGATTATGTCTTCATCATATAAATATCAGGCACAATCCCTCCCGTTAGGGTTTAGTATCATACCATCATAAAATATATGAGAAGAGCATAACCCGTGTCATGCCAACAACTGGTTTTTAAATAAATGTGTTTAGTTCCGATGCAAAGACCCTATAAGTGAATCAATATTAAAGCCAAAATATGCAATCTTTAATGACCTGACAACAGTATCGTAACTATATCCCTTCTTAATAAGTCTATTTAAAGGTTTTGTTAGCTTCTGAGGTGAATACTGACATTTTGTGCTTTATAAAGAATATTACCATAAAAGATTGGATGTGAAATACCTGAACGTATAAGAAGTCTGCATGTTGAGCTATATTTACGAATGATGTCCTTGTACCGATGATAAAATTTAGTAAATGTTTTGACTAGTTTGTGATATCGAAAACCCTGGTGTAATAATTTTTCAGTAATATATAAATTTCTCTCGTTAAAATCTAAAACGTTGTTACATACACGAGCGAATCGTACAAGTTGAGATATATAAACACCGTAAGATGGTGACAAGGGAACGTCACCATCTAAAAATGGATAATTAACGATAGGAAATGAAAAATCATCTCTTTTATCATAAATTTTTGTATTAAGCTTTCCGTTAATGATATAGATATCAAGATCGAGGAAAGGGCAGTGGTCATTGTTAGTATTAGCTTTATTTAAAGTAAGTTCAACAGGATAAATTTCTTTAGTATACACACTGAAGTCGTCATTACTGAGAGCCAATTTATCATCCAAATATCTAAAAGTATTATTAAATTTTGTATCAGATGTTGTTTCGATGGGTCTTTGCTGATTTTAGTCATAAATTGTAACTCATAGCAATACAAAACAGGTCCGCAATAAGTGGTGCACAGTTAGTCCCCATTGGAATTCCGATAACCTGACGATATACGGAATCTCCAAAGCGAACAAAAATATTATCTAGTGAAAATTCAAGGGCAGATATAGTATCAAAGCATGTCCAATTGACATAGTTCTTTTGTTTATTGCTTCTAAAAATGACCTAAAAGAGTTAGAACATATGTATTCACATTCTGACTTTTAAATGCCCATTTAATGTCTGTCTGGCAGGTATCATTTGACCTTGACCTCATTTTCATGGTTCATTGGTCAATGTTAAGTTTTCATGGTTAAGTTTGTTTCTTAGATACTATAAGCAATATATGTCAACTATATTTAATGCATAGATTGATTGTAAGGTGTACATGTCTGTCTGGCATGGTTCACCTGACTTTAACCCCATTTTCATGGTTCATTGTCAATGTTAAGTTTTTAGGTTAAGTTCTTTCCTAAGAAGCTATAAGCAATAGGTCAACTATATTTGGTGTATGGAATGATTGTAAGGTGTACATGTATTTCCGGTTTGTTTTATCTGACCTTGACCTCATTTTCTTGGATCATGTTAAGTTTATGTGATACTTGTAGTAAAGCTTTATATTTAGGACTATCAACATAAAATCAATGGTCAGTAATTGGTGTGTGAAATGATTGTAATGCGTACACGTCTGTCTGACAGATATCATCTGACTTTGGCCTCATTTTCATGGTTCATTGGTCAAAGTTAAGTTTTCGTGGTTAGATCTGTTTCTATCATAGGTTAACTATTTTTGGTGTATGCAATGATTATAAGGCGTACATGTCCGTCAGGCAGAGTTCATCATGCCCTCATTTACGTAGATTATTGATAATCTGAAAGACTTGCAACATAAAAGATCAATCGTGATCAGTAAAGCAGATGAGAAATTTCAGCATGTGTACTCTTGTCATTTGGTATTGATTGAAATGCAGTTTTGTAAGCATTGGAATTTTTCATTTCCATGGAGGCTATTTGACCCTGCACCTTCAGTCATAGTTCATTGACTATGATGTTTTGCATAGTTTACCTGTTAAAAATATTGTTAAAAGTATTGGCATTTTAAATTCAGCAGTTGCATCATACTATAAAAATTGCTAAATAGCTACACTTATATCTGTGTTAACAGTTCATTTCATTTGGCACCACAACACAAATGTACCCTCCACGATCTTAAAGGAACTGCTTATTAGACTGATATGTCTTTCCTTTATCTGTTTGATATTAAAAGATTTAATGATCAGTTATTTTACCATTTCAATTATAACAAACCTACATACAGGGACACCTTTCAACCGACCTGGACATGACATTCAAAACATGATACTAGTATTCAAATCAAAGAAGCATCTATAATGAGTTTATTGAATTGACCCTCAGGATCTCAAATCCTTCATTTTGGTCTGGTGACGAATGTCGAAGAAATGAGACATAGCGATCCTATACAGTCTGTGTTTATAGATATAAGAAGATGTGGTATGAGTGCCAATGAGACAACTCTCCATCCAACTCACAATTTGTAAAAGTAAACCATTATAGGTCAAAGTACGGCATTCAACACGGAGCCTTGGCTCACACCGAACAGCAAGCTATAAAGGGCCCCCAAAATGACTAGTGTAAAACCATTCAAACAGGAAAACCAACGGTCTAATCTATATAAAGAACGAGAAACGAGAAACAATTATGAACCACATCAACAAACGACAACCACTGAACATCAGGTTCCTGACTTAGGACAGGTGCAAACAAATGCTGCGGGTTTAAACGTTTTAATAGGTGCCAACCTTCACCCTACCTGCAACAATAGTGTAACATCACAACATAGAAAGACACACTATAAAATATCAATTGAAATGGCTTAACTCAATCAAAAGACATATTAACAAAAACAAATGAACATACCCTGAACGAATGTTTGTCAACATTTAGTTTCAATCTGTTGAAAGTTGTTTTATTTAATACCAATAACTTTGTCAAACCTTCATGGAATTTTATGAAACTTGAACAGAAGCTTTTTGATGACCATCAGACAGTATCAAGACCCATACATCATTTTCCCCTTTTCCGTATTTTCACTTATTATATTATTATTATTATTATTATTATTATTATTATTATTATTATTATTATTATTATTATTATTATTATCAATTTCCTAGTCAAAGTATCTTGGTTTTAAAGTTACTTTTGCATTGAAATACAATATTTCATACGGGACAGTAGATTTCATGTGTCCCAGGGATGATCCATTTTCTAGTAGTATAAAAAAGTTTTGTATGTAAGATGGTTTTTATTAATTTTCTACAGGAAAAACCCTGATTTCACATAAAAATATGAATAAGACTTTTTGTCAAGCTTTTCTATACACGGTTTCAAAGAGTTTTCATAATCATTGACAGAAGCATTTTTTTTTATGAAGAAGAGATATCATCTGAACAAAGATTTTTTTCCTTTCACAGTATTTTACTGATAGATGGACTAAGTATTTTGACGATCTTAAACTGCTAATTGAGACCAGCGAATGACTAACGTTATCCAAGTAAGGGTTGCTGTTAGTAATATCTAATTGCTACAATCAAGCATTTAACACAGCTAACATCCTTCAAATAACCAACAAAAGCAAATAAATATATGTCTCTTAAATGTGGAGCAAATGACAGGGGAGAATGAGCCTGGCCGCTAATGGTATTTTTATTTTTACAGTTTTGTAGTTTTGTTAAGGATGACCTCTGTCTAAGACAGTGCAGACTTTATGGTTTTCAACTGTTTTGTTGTACTGTACTTTTTAACAGTTTTTATTTCACTATTTATCTTCTTTATTTTAAAGTGGCAAGTAAATTCAAAAATTGAGTAACGTTTGAAGTCTCTTTTGAGGGAACAGTCCTCATTTTTGATCCAGCCATGCTGGGTCTATGTGATCACTCAAGATTTTAAGATGGTGCAGAATTCTTAATTGAAGACATATGAAACTTATGATGTGTTATATGACTTGCAAAACGTTTAAACACTATTATTTGCTTTTTTTAAATTAAAAAAATTTAAAATGAGAGGTTGAACAGCTACTAAATTTTAGATATACACTTCCTTATACTAGTAGTTCCTTTGTAAACCGTCGTATTCGGTTGACCAGGGACTGATTGGGTTAGAATGGCTTTCTGAATCTGACATATCAAGATGGTAAATATGTTGTAACGAACGTCTCATTGGTCAAGCGCGTCTCAAATTTTCTTTATATATTGATCGCATTAATCGTCCGCGCAGAAAGGAATTCAATGAGTATTACCTTATATAATTAAAATATTGGAAACCGTTATGATAAACCTAGGACCGTAAAGAAATGTGAATATTTTTTATATTACCAATGGTTCGGTATTGCTTCTCGTGAAATGATTCACAAATTGTAAAGACACCAGTAGATTGTTGACTTGTATGTTGTAACCTCTAGATATCCATTTGCTTTCTATGTCATTGGGTTGTCTTCTAATTGACGCATATGCAACAACACCATTTATTCTACTACCCACGGGTATCATATACAGAGGAGCTAACTAGTGTTTAATATTCAATATATTTGCATGCTTTTAAACGATTTATATGTTTTACTTTCCAAATTTCTACATCGTGCGTACTTAATGAAGACTTCTTTGATGTGTTTTTACAATCACTGGGTCGATGTCACTGCTGGTGGTAGGCGTTTCGTCACTGAGGGAACCGCCAGCCAGTATAGTCCACACGTTTGTGTTGACAGGAGATATCATAGATATGTTCTGTTATGTAAATTTACTGTTTATAGAATGTTGAATTACTCGAAATACTAAGGGTTTTCCTCAGGCATTGATTGCCTTAGTCGTATTTGGCACAACTTTTCAGAATTTTTGGCTTTTAATGCTTTTCAGCTTCGTATTAAATTTGGCTTTTCTACTGTTTTGATTTGAGCGTAACTGATGATGAACCTGAAGAGGAATAAAATGTGCGTTTGCCTAAACAAATTGTAAGTCTGGTATCTATGATGAGTTTGTTTTAATTGTTTGACTGTGTCTGTAAATTTTTAATTCATTATTTATATGATAGAACTTATACTAAAACCAAAAGGTTGTCATGTTTTTCAGCAACGTTGCTCTTGGTCTGTTTGTTACTTCTGATAAGAATTCTTTTGTTTTTATGCTTCAAATGTTTCACAATTTGGATTTACAAACCTTTGTAACAGGAATGCCAGCAGGAAGAAGAGAGGCGTAAGATACCAAAGGGACATTCAAACTCAAAAGTCGAAAAAAAAAAAAACTGACAACGCCATGTCAAAAAAATAAAGACCAAAAGACAAACAACTATACACAAAACACAACATAGAAAACTAAAGACTGAGCAACAAAAGAACAATCCTATGATTATTTCGGCAGACATTTTTTTTTATTATGATGATATACATTTTTTTTCAGATATATAGATAATTATAACAGACCTATGAAAATCGTCTAATCGCACTACACTATTGCACGTATTGTCTGCCGGGTCTATTGATAAATACATGTGTATATCGGATCACACGACCATCGGCAGTCTTCGAAAGTCATCTCGGTGGTTAATTAGATGACGCATAGGCCTAAAATGCTGATTTTTTCTTATGGAACTTTTGTAATTCTGGTAAATATTTTAGCATGTTATAAATCAAATGAGTTTGAGTAAATTTGGTGGTCATGAATTTGGTAGCTAATGCCCATGTAAAGGCAACAGCAGATACATGCAAGACAGAGAGAGATAATTTTATTTGTCAATACGTTACCCATTGAAGGGCAAACTATATATATTACAATTAAATTATACATAACTTGACAAACAAACAAACTAACTAGTCATTAAACTTTTAACACAATAATGGTTAATTAAAAAAAATAATTGATCTAATAGAGTATCCCTTTGGATATTGTAGTTTTGAAGGAAATATTAAACCCCAAAACCACAAAAATTTCTTTAGACTTTTAAATCAAGGATATTAACTCGTATAAGGAGTAGATTGACGCGTTCTGTCATGTTGCCGCTTTTTCTGATCTTTTCACTATTTCATTAAAAAAATCGTCATTTAATGGGAAAACTATAGATTTGCTTACCATCTATAAATTTTCCAGTCACTCTTTTTTTAGGTTTAAAGAAAATTGCCAGAATTTTTTAAGTGGATAAGAATATCGACATTAAGGGAAAATTACTATAAGGAGTCGATCGATAATTAAAATTTCTATAAGGAGAAATCTGAATATTTTCGGGAAAAATAGAAAGTATGTGGATTTTTAGATCTTTTAGATTTAAATATTCTGAACATTTTGCCTGTGTCAAATTTTCTATATATATTTATTTCTATTTTGATTTTTAAGATTCAAATCCATCAAATTTTAACTTTGGTATTCAGAACTTTGGTTAATGACACATTAATGATCGCAACATCGGTATTTGAACATAAAATGGGCGCATTCAATACAAAATTTCGTTTGTGCATTTGACTGAAAATATATAATACAACAGTTTGGTAGATAGTTATCTCCTGAGCTATTGATTCACATCTTGTTTGTAAGTTTATAAATGAAATTGTTCTCCCAGATAAGAACACACAAAGATATTTTCGCAGTCTTCTGATTGGTTAAATCATTTAAACCAAGAATGTAGAACAAATTATAAATCGACAAAAGTACTTACTATAATACATAGTTTTGTATTTGCACATTATTATTTGAACCTACAACTTCATTTACATGATTGAATTCTTAAAATTTGATCCACATACAATGTGGTGTACTAAAGAATTAGACGAATACCCTCGAAGATTGCTTTTCTTAACTTATGGCGTATGCAACTTTGAACAATGCATCAGAAGCACTTATAGACAATTCGTTTGGAAACTGAACATATACCCCCACGACATTTATCAAGGAGGAAATCCTGGACAATGATCGGTCTGTTCTATGTTCTTTTGAATTTCAACCAAAGATGAACAACTGGATCTTCCTTCAATGTATTGGATACCTAAACTACATAAGTGTCCTTACAACCAACGGTATATTGCCGGGTCATCCAAGTGCTCCACGAAACCTCTTTCTAAATTATCAGCATCAATTTTATCAGCAACTAAAGCCGGGCTTCAAATCTATTGTGAAACTGCCTATTCTAGAGGTGGCGTGAATCAGATGTGGATATTAAAAATTCCAAAGATCTTTTAGAGTACATACAATCAAAGACTCTCTCATCTTGCAATAGTATTAAAACATTTGTCTTTTCTACACTTTACACAAGTATTCCCATTCCAAACTAAAAGACAAATTGAAAGAGTTGGTATTACTTTGTTTCATTAAAAGAATGGCGAACGTAGATACAAGATTCTTGTCTTGGGAGGGATAAATCCTACTTTGTAAAGAATCACTCTGATTCAAACAAAAATTCCAATGGGAACCAATTGTGCCCTCTTCTTGCCGACTTGTTTCTTTATTATTATGAGGCTGACTTCATACAGGAACTTATTAGGAAGAAAGATAAGAAGTTAGCAATATCCTTTAACTTTACGTTCCGCTATATAGATGATGTTCTCTCACTAAATAATACAAAATTTGGTGACTATGTTGAACGAATCTATCCCATCGAACTAGAGATAAAGGATACTACAGATACAGTTAAGTCTGCCTCATATCTTGACTTACATCTAGAAATTGACAATGAGGGTCGGTTGAAAACAAAACTTTACGACAAAAGAGATGATATCAGCTTCCCAATTGTGAATTTTCCATTTCTATGTGGCAACATTCCAGCAGCGCCTGCATACGGAGTATATATCTCCCAATTGATACGATATTCTCGGGCTTGTATTTCCTATCATGATTTCCTTGATAGAGGATTGCTGCTCACAAGGAAGCTATTAAACCAAGAGTTCCAAATGGTGAAGTTAAAATCATCCCTTCGTAAATTTTACGGACGCCATCACGAGTTGGTTGACCGTTATGGAATAACTGTTTCACAGATGATATCGGATATGTTCCTTATGTCGTAACTACAATCCCTTCCCTTTTCACGAATGTGACCTATCGAATTAGAATATTTACCGGATTTGTAATAGCATAAGCAACACGACGGGTGCCACGTGTGGAGCAGGATCTGCTTACCCTTCCGAGCACCTGAGATCACCCCAGTTTTTGGTGGGGTTCGTGTTGCTTAGTCCTTAGTTTTCTATGTTGTGTCATCTGTACTATTATTTGTCTGCTTTTCTATGAGTTTGACTGTCCTCCGGTATCTTTCGTCCCTCTTTATAAAACATCTATCAAAAGTTTAAAAATATCTATCTCTACCTTTTTGTAAGATATCAAATACAATGTTTATATCTTTTAATTGTTAAAAATCAAATATCATATAAAATCTAGAAGCTTGATTTTGTACAAATTGATATAGGATCCCTTTTAGAACCGCAGAAAAGAGATCATTTGATCCTCCAAAATACCTGGTGAGAGCGTTCGTGTAGCATTTTCTTACTGCATAAAAAGTAATCATATAGACGCCTTGAAAGAGCATTTATCAGGAAAACAAATTTAGCAGCAATGACAAAGTTTTTATCTGACCTATCGTGTCAGTCAAGTGAAACACCGGCTACACTTAGGTGCCTATAAAATGCGATAGCTCTGAATTATCATTAAATGTTTGCAGCTTGGGATAAAGTATTTAATAATAAATGAAAAAGATATATCTGTTCTGTCCTTCGTGAAATCATTTGGGCTTGTTAAACAATTCCACCTTTCAACAATTTATCAAAAACAAGTAGGTGAACAATGATAATGAAAATGTTGAAGAACTTGTTTGCGTCCTGAAAAGGATTGTGAATGGTAATTTATTCCGTAAGTTTTTAGTATAACCGTTTGATCCATTTTCTAGTGAACATGATACGACTGGAATGTCAGAGAGACTACACAATGTCATATCATGATAGCAAAAATTCACTTTAATTACAATTACATTACAAATATATATATATATATATAAAAGAAAATAACTAGAATATGTGTTGCTCACTTGGATCTTTGTCCATTTTCATCATATCACTAGCCGAGTAGTCAGGAATTATCATTGATAGAGTCATAATTATAAATTAACTGCGATTTTTTTTCAAACTACTAATGACTTTCTACCCAAGGAATAGATTACCTTGCTTTATTTGACAACACCTCTCGGAATTGTGGGTCCTCAATGCGCTTTAACTTCGTACTTTATTTGGCCTTTTAAACTATGATTACGTCACTGATAAGTCTTTGGTAGACGAAACGCGCGTCTGGTGTACCAAGTTTTAATTCTGGTATCTATATTAAGCATATTTTTCAACAATGGCATCTCTCCAACATTTAAAAACTAGAGTATGATCGGAACTTAGATCATTTTTTGTTGAAATTGCATTGTCGATAATTTTTCTGCATTAGTTTCTCTCTATCTAATATATTTTGTGTCCAAAATACAAAAATGGATGAAAATCGTCATTCAAGGACAATAACTTTCAGAAGAATAGACTAACAATTTCGGCTTTGTTAACCTATTTTGTAGACCGAATTTTGCTGTTAACAGTTTTTCTTTATCTTCTATAGTTTTCCCCATAACACATACAAAGTGTACGAATCCCCAAAGCCACTAGATCTACTTACAAATTCGACAATGTTGACTCAATTGTAGATCATGTCTTTGCACATCATTTTTCATGGTTTTCAAGATAACAAGCAAAAATGCAAAAAAAAAAAAAATAAATAAATAAATAAATCGTCATTTAAACACAATTAATCCTATTTGTAGTCGACCAACGATTTCTAACATTTGATTTATTTGTAGACCTTGTTTATCATTTTTGCAATTTAAAGATTCTCTTCTTCTTGTATAGTTTTTTAAGATAAAGGTAAACATAAAAATGGTAAAATGGTAAAACTCGTCATTTAAGGGCAATAACTCATTTAAGGTGTTATCTGACAGTTTTTAAAACTAAATACCCCAATTATGGTCGTGGCCCAGTTGGTCCCAATTTACAGAGTTGTTCTAGAGAAGAAAATTTTTGTAAAAGTTAGCGGAAGAATGACAGACAACGACGATGACGATGACAGTTGACGGACACCAAGTGCTATGAATAGCTCACTCGACCCTTTGAGTCATGTGATTTAAAAATGCAATGCAGGAAAATCACAAGAAAAGCTAGATGTCATTCATTATGTACAAAAATATTTAGCATGGCAATATTCTTTTTCAATAAAAATGAATCGACATTGATTGTCAAATAAAAAATTTAAAAAATTAAGCAAACAGATGATCAGATATAATGGTTGGATATAAACCAATTCTTAAACAATACATTTATTAACATAAAACACACCAAACGATATTAAAATGATTATAGGATTCACATTTAAATATAAAATGTTAATCATTGGAATAAACCGGCTATAAAAAAAGGGCAGAAACAAACTGTACATCTGCATGACGTTATTATTACTAGAGTCTCCAAGTGGCCCTTCATCCTTCGATTGATTCGTCAATGGACAGTTGCCTGTCTTTGGGTCATCTTATTTACTTGTTATTTCTTCATTACTCTCATCTCTTCAAAATATGAATTCAAAATATATATATAACAATGTAAATCCGCAATTTCGCTCTTTTTTTTATCTCACAATTGCACTTTTAATCAGTTGAAGCTTTCCCTTCAGGGATACATGATAAATTCTCTGTCAATTTTCCCTATCTCTGGTTACCCCTGTGTTTCAGTTACTGCCAATTAGTTAAATTCATCGGAACTGTACTGTATGTAACATTACTTTTACATCACACTAATGTATGACAAACTACACAGATATTGATTCAATATCAATAATTATGAAAATGTCGAAGAATTTGATGGCGTCATGAAAATGGTCTTTAATTGGAACATTTTCTAAAGTTTTGATAGTACCGTTTAATCCCTATTTAATTGAGATCCCCGGTTTTGGAGGGGTTCGTTTTCACTGTCTTTAATTTCCTGTGAAGTGTTTTGTTGACTTGTTGACTTGTTTATCTTTTTGTATTTTGTTTTCAAGGTGTTGTTAGTATCTCTTCGCCTTATGAGTTTTGAATCCCTTTGGTATCTTCCACCTCTCTTTAAAGATCATAATTGTAATTCTATTTGATTTTAACATATACGTTTTGTTTTCGGAAATCTTTTTCGGCAATTTTAATAGTTGAAAATCATGATCGTTATATTTAACAAAAATTGAATACAATTCAACAAAATCTTCAGTTAAATTTAAAAAAATGAACTATATTTATACTACCTGAGAGATATTCTGATAAATGTATAAAGGATATATGAAGGGTCTACTTAATGTGATTTCATCTGTTTGTCGACATTCTAACATTTTCTTATCCATTGAATTTGTTGTTGTGTTACCTTTTTGAATCGCTTTCTAATTCTGGATTACGGGGAGGCAATCCAGATTGTTGGATCTCATTATCTGCTGATGCATCTGAGTGCACTTCAATTTCACTAGGTTCCTGATTGTCTTCTTCTTCTTCTTCTTCTTCTTTTTTTCTTAATAAATCAAATAAAGGATTTATTAATTTTGTTTTTTTTGTATTCCCTTTTTCTTTTTGAATGAGAAAATTGATCTATTTACGTCTTAATGTAGTATATCTGACTCAGTTTTTTCCTTTCAACAATATGCTACAATGAAGAATTCCGTTTAAGTATTTAAATACATTTGTCTTTCTTTAGTTTAAATGTCTTTATTTGCCTAATGATTATATAAAAATAAAACATGTGTTATGATTGCCATTGAGACAACTCTCCAGTAGAGAACAAATTACATAGAGGTTAACAACTACAGGTCACCATACGGCCTTCAACAATGAGAAAACCAATACCGCATAGTAAACTATAAAATATTTCGAAATAACAAATGAAAAAGACAAATGTAAAACAATTTAAACGAGAAATCTAACGGCCTGATTAATGTTGTAAACCTTAAACGAAAAACAAATATGATATACATCATCAAACGACAACCACTGAATTACAGGCTCCTGACTTGGGAAGGACACACATAAAATGTCGCGGGTTACACATGTTTGCTGGCGTCAAACCCTTCCCATAACCTGATACAGTGATGTAACATTACAACATAAGAAAAACTATAAAACCAGGTGAACTCATCAGATCGAAACAAAGCACAAAAACTAACGAAAACACAAACGACACAAAGTATACAGATATGAGAGTACTTGCAGGTACCGAAAGCTAGTTCAAAGCCAGTAACAACTAATAAATAAAATCCTTTATCTATAATACTAGAATACCAATCAGTACACATCCAACATCCAATATATGTAGTGTAAAGACGCCATTAACAGTCAGATAAAAAATGACATAGGGCAATGCTAAAATATAGGTATCGACAGATTATAGGACCGTGAATGTACATATGTGTTTAACAATAATATTTAGTTGGGTTTTGATTTATTCATAACACAACCAATATGTATACCAATAAAACAAATATTCAAAGATCTAATTACAGTGTTGAATTGGCAACATTTTAGAATAAGTTTATGTAAATGATCGATAATAGATAAACTCATCATGTTTTAATTTACCCGGATCGTATCGTAATTTTTGGGCTCCATAAACAACATCACCGTAAAATTGGGATGTGCTGTCTCGATTGTAATAAGTTTTCTACAGGTACAGTCAAATATCAAAACATTTGAAAGATTTTAGCAAAGGTTTTCAGTAATTTGTGGAAACGAAATCCCTGACTAAATGATATTCGAGTAATACATATATTACGTTCATTGAAATCAGAACGTTATTGAACGAGTTGGGATAAAACCATCCAAAAAGAAGGAAAATTAATAATAGGGAACAAGACATCGTCCCTTTTGTCGTAATTTTGTTTATAGTTATTAAATAAACAGATACTTTAACTTTCCAGCTGCACCTGCATACGGAGTATATACCTCCCAGTTGATACGATATTCCATTATTTCCTATCATGAGATCCTTGATATAGGGTTACTGCTTACAAGGAAGCTATTTAAACAAGAGTTCCAAGTGGTGAAGTTGAAATCATCCTTCGTAAATTTTACGGACGCCATCACGAGTTGGCTGACCGTTGTGGAATATCCGTTTCACAGATAATAGCGGATATGTTCCTAATATCGTAACTACAATCCCGGCCCTTTTCCCGAATGTGACCTACCGAATGAGATTTATTACCGGGTTTGTACTAACACGACGGGTGCCAAAAGTGGAACAAGATCTGCTTACCCTTCCGGAGCACCTGAGATCACCCCAGTTTTGGTGGGGTTCGTGTTGCTCAGTCTTTATGTTCTATGTTGAGTTTTGTGTATAATTGTTTGTCTGTTGGTGTTTTCTTTTTAGCCATGGCGTTGTCAGTTTATTTTCGACTTATGAATTTGAATGTCCTTTTGGTATCTTCCGCCTCTCTTTTAATCTAGGAAAGGACAGTAATTGCTGTTCACATTTGATTTATTCATGCTGAGTTCCTGTTGGATAATATATGGCAGTATATTTAGAGAATTCCTGATTATTTTACGAAACAGTATCATCAAAAGATAACCGTAAATGCTGTTAAACCTATCAATTAAATGGAATTTAGACGAGTCTTTATTGCGTTTTTACATAAACTGTGATTCATAACAGTACAGGACAAGTCTGCTATTAAAGAGACTCAATTAGTGCATATAATAATGCCTACTACCTGTCGATAAACCTTTTGCCGAAACGTTTATCAATGAGAAAATTTACAGCTTTAAAATGTAATAATCTCATTACACTTCGAGTAAGTATATCTAAAATATTTACCTTTCTCATTTTTCAAACTACCATTTAATGAAAAGGAAATCTTGTGTTTGATAAGATTGGTTGGAAGAGTAGTGTAAATGTTGAAAAGTCAAAACTGTCCACGGTAACCTATATAACAGTTTGCTCGAATTCCAAGGACAATTGATTTATGAAATATATCTTATTTTTACAAAATTTCTATTTCAAAATGAAATCATTTTGCGTTTCCCTTCCGTTTGACTGTTTTGAAATGTCTGTACACATAAGTAAATATGATGAAAATTGTTGCCAAAATGTTGATATTTTTTCCCGTTAGTTCCACTAACGGTTTTATTTCAGATAAATTTTACAATGTCTCGTACAATGAAAGATTTATCGACGGCTAAATTACAAAAACACATGCATGTTGGAGCCTTTTTTCGTCCCAAGTGATAATGTTGTGACAAAATTAATTATTTTATAATTGTTAAAAGTGAAACAGAATTTTGCAGAATGAAATATTTTTGCAAAATACATTTTACGAACCTTAGCCATTTGTTTTAAATTTGACCAAAACACATTTTGTATCTTTTTCCATTGATTGGCTGATGTACTAAAACCATTGCAGAAAATCTTATTAAATGTATTATTAAATATATCAATCAACGCCTTGAACCAAATGTTCATGTGAATTTTGTAATACCCACTTTGTAGACAAAACATAAGACTTCAACACACTTCAACATTTTAGAGGCTTGATGCTCTCACATGGCGTAAACCGTTTTTAATGATATGTTTTATTGGAAATTCATGCGAGGGTCGTATGCTGAATTATACGGTTTTAGCCCAAAGCCAATACGCTATTTTACTAAACAATGCGTGTTTATGTGAAAATATAAATGTCTATTTATTAAAACGAAACTGTTTAAGATCATTAAACTGACTATATGTTATTTTTCTCTCATGAATATATAGTCTTTTTCCTTTTGGGCTTCATAGAGCAATATATTCCAGTAAATAGTTTTCATATATGATTTTTAGATACTTCCACTGTTGTAAGTTCAGTATAGTTTAAAATTTGATGAAGCTATTTTTAAAAGGTGAATAAGATTTCTTATAATCATGTCAGCTACGGGTATGTGTAAAAGTGAAACGGAATAAAACAGAACAAAACGAACAAAACAAAATGAAAGGCAACAAATCACATCGATATAGTCGTATTTACACCACCCCAAGAAAGCATGATTGAATGTATTCAAAATTTTGATGGTTTGTGTAACCTCAAAAGCTTCTTTCCGAAGTAAGTTGGACACACACCTACTGTGTTTGGGAGAAAAGGTGTTCAGTTTTGAAAATCCCGCCTTCCTCAAAACGAACGAGAAATTGTGAGCGTTTACATTTCCATCGTTCTATAACTCCGTCAGTGGTCCTTTTACTGTGGTTTCGTCCTCGTGGTCCGCGTTTTAACCATGTCGATTTCTTTAAAAATCTTATTCGACGGTTGGGAGGAAACAAAACCATAATTAAGCTTTAATTGAAATTGCAGGATAAAAGCAATATTCGTACACTGCAGGAAAATATACAGAAAAATTATTTGAACTCGCTACGAAACTCATAAAAAGCAAGCTCGGCTAGTCTTGCTTTTTAAGTGTCTATAGCACTTACAAATAAATTATATATTTTCAAACAATTTTGATATATTGTGTATGTATTGTTATCAATGTATTGTTATCAATGAATTGTGTGTGAATCATACGTGTCGAATGATATTTTGGAATGCATTTGAGTGTCATAATATGATATGTTTAAAACAAATTATCAAATTCTATGATTCAAAAGAAAAAACAAAAACAAAAAACAAAACTTTATCATAATATGAAAATAACACTTTATAAATTGTGTGCGTTCCAAGTGCTATTCTGGATTTACCTTCATCAGGAATGCTCACTCCCCAAAAAGGTAAACCAAGGATGTTTAACTACTAAGACACACGAGGAGCTATACGACCAAAGGGAACTTAAAAGAACAGCCAAAACCCACCTGAAGTCACACTTTCCTGAGTAAGTTTGAACCTTAGTTTCAAAAACAAAATAGATATATACTAGTAAATAATGTCAAGCCGAAATGATGATGATGGTTGCCATCAAATTCTAAAAAAACCGTGTTGATCAGGAATTGATCGCTATCATAAATTAAGGTAACTATAACAATGTCTGCAGCAATTCGTCACATATATATTGATATCTGATACTAACAACTTTCACGAAAACTAATAAGCACTGAGCAAATGGTTTTATCAAATTTTAAGTTGGCCAACTAGAACAAAACTAAAGAATTCGAATTTTATCGATATTTGAATGAAGGACTGACAATGCAGAAGAAAACTTATTTTCATAAAATGTCTTAAAATTTAGATTTCGTTTTCATTTTCGTTACGGAAACGGCAATAGTGGTCGCAGGTCGGGTGATCAACCATAATTTTTGAAGGAGATAATAAATTTGCCACTTCAACCAAAGCTAACAAGCAAATGACTTTGTACCTGATTTTGTAGAATTTTTGTATTATCAATACCCTATGTACTGAAGGTGATAATTTGTTAGTGACGAGAACATCGGATATGATTTTATACCTACTAACCAACCCTCCTTTAGAGATGATTGTTGTCAAGTTTTGGTCCCAACTGGACCAATGGTTTTAGAACAGATTATTTTCAAAATATTTGACATGCAATGGACACAAAGTGACAGTAATAAATCACTCTTAAAAGGAACGTAGGGTTAAACGTTAAGGAAGCAATATGATAGCAACACTATTACAAACCATAAACATATATCTAGAGGTCAACATAGTTTACGGTTTTAAACGATGGATATCATAAATTACGCCCTAAAGAGCACAAAGACTAACCAAGCCGTTAAAAATTCATCGCAACCAATAAAAATATAAAAAACAGATTTTTAGATGACAAAAATAATTACAACGGCACGGAGAGCAACTGACTTGAGAATTCCACTTACAATAATAGCAAAGTTAACTTTTAAAGTCTTATGAATACTCAGTCCTTAAATTACTATCTAAATTCGATTTACTATTTAAAACTTTATATAATGATAAAATACCATGTATGAGATGCACAAAGTCAAAAGGTGCTGGAATTAATAAAAGCCTTTTTGATTAGAAATGACAAACGTACGAAAATATAGGTTATATTTTATAGACTTATCCGATGTTTCGGCTTTTCTATTTGTTTTAGCGTTGAATTCATTGCAATAAAGTACAGACTTTTCACGGAAAACCTTTGCCATGAAAATAGAACACACAGATGTGTCATTTTGTTAATTCAGATGATACATCATCTCTCTGGACTTTCAAAACTAAAATGTTTCATCTCATATCAAAATAATTGACTGATTTCGTTTTATTTTGTTTAATTTCGTCCCTGTTGAGTCCTATTAGTTTCGTTTCGTTTTAAAATGTCTTTTCACACTTAACAGATCGCTACAGGAGGACAATTTTCTGTACAAAGGTTATTTTGTTTTAAACTCCGTTTGTTATATTAGACAAATGAACGCATTGTCGCTGTTGGAATATAACTCAATCATGTTTTAATGACATCTGTTGTGTCAACTTGATGTGATGTCATTCCAGCAATTTTCAACTTATTTGTAAAATTTCAACATTCATGCGATTTGTTTGTGGGTGACCTTTTGAATCTCTTTCGATTCTTGGATAACGGGAGGCAATTCCAATTGTAAGGACTCGTCAACATCTGATGCATCTCAATTCAACTAGGTTCTTTATTTTCTGTCCCTTCTTCACAACGTTTTGTTCTATATCATTTAAATGAACTTTGCTTATTCATAGGAATCAACGGATTATTTTCAAAAGGATATAAATTTTGTTTTACCAAGCTGCTACTATATGTCTACACAATAATGGGATGTTTTGTCATGAACAATTATCTTTCCCTTGGTTATTAAAACAATTAATATGATTAAACAATGAAATTTAGTTAAAAGAGAAAGTATCGACTAACGGACATGTCGACTTCTTAACAAAGATTTTGCCAAATTAGATTAACATTGAAATCTCAAATTAACAGTGTGTTGAACAATTCTTACGTGCAGTAAATACGCAATTGAGAAGCTATATTCATCTCATTTGTCGAAAAAAAAATGTTCTCAACCGACCCTCATTGTCAATTTGTAAAAATAAAACCAGCCAATAATTAAGTACGCCACACTTGAACAGAAAAACTAAATCAGAAGCTTGTCCACTTGACGGAATTATATTTGGTCGTCATTGATTTGTACATAAATCTGACTAGCCTTGAAAATTCACAAAACCTTGCCCTCCACTCATTGATATTTTACGCACTATCTCTCTCACACTCATATCACTCATGGGGACTCCATACACATGTAACGTTGCATTTGCAATAATTGACTCTATTTAATAATAGCATATATTTCCTCAATGGCCACAAAATCATCTAATATTTTTAAGAACAATGCCTTAAATTTTTGAATTATATTCCATCCTCCTATTTTTTTAACATGCTAAACATGTATGTTTTTGTTCTTAAAATTTCAGATGAACCAATTTTCTACTTTGTAGCCATTGAGGAAATATATGCTATTATGTTAATTCAATAGCAACAAGTACACAAAACTGTTTTCTAAAATGTATGAAAATATATAGTATTCATGCATGCTGTAAAATATACACCTTTCTTTTACTTGTGATTATTATTCTTTATTATTTAATAAATATTAATTGTATATTCTGCTTTATTTAAATCTATTTTTAAATTTGTACAAGTTAAAACCATTCTTAAGCAATATTTGCACATGTTATAACATGTACGAGATACTTTCGTACATGTTATGAAATATATAAATTATTACATGTACGAAAGTACCTCGTACATGTTATAACTTGTATTTTGCAGTGTGAAAGTTATATTATGTACAATATTTCTGTACATGTTATAACATGTACAAAATCGCAACTTGTACACGACATATATAAGGAAGAAATTCATATTAATAAGCTAGCGTTCAATCATACCTTCATTCTCTAATTTCGCAGACATAAAGAAATCAAACAGGTAATCAAACGTTGGTCTGTTTTCCGGTAACGTTTGCCAGCAACCCAGCATAATCTTATAAAGACTTTCGGGGCAGTTGTCTGGTCTCTCGTGTCGGAATCAATTTCAATTTTGCCACAAGGTCAACATTTTCAGTCCTAATAACACGCCGACAAATAAAACAAAATATTTAGTTTGGACTTCTGCATTTTTCCTATTTTGTAATTTATTTCATATATAATAATGCAGCAAACAACAATACACCAAAGTACGACTAATATATATATATACACAGAAGATAACAATGATTCAAGATACAGTTCGAGTTTGACAATCAAATAAGAGAAATAATAGTTACTTTCAGTTTGTAAAAGTCACTTAAAGTGTCATTATATTTTTGACTGAACCAATTAGATTATTGACTACTTTATTTTTATCTAGCTTATAACTATTAACTACTAAAATGATAATTTTGATATTAACTATACTCATACGGATCCCCATAATATATGATGGGTAGATACTTCGTAATAAATCGAGAGAGATAGTAATTTTAAAATATTTTTAATTTGTCAAAGATGTTGTCTACATTCAAACTGAAAATTGGCAAAGGCACCATTAAGATGTGAATTGTAATAATTTAAATAAACAATGTTGAGCACAGGAAATGATATTTTCAATGAGGCACGACTATCAGGAATTAAACCACTTATTCATAGCCCCATTGCTTCCTAAGTTAAATTCTGCAGTTTCAAGCGTTCATAAATATTTTGTCTTAAGTTTAAATGAAGTGAAAGTCATTTCATGTCAAAACTGTACAATATCCTAACTTATGCTAAAAATTCACATACCTCTAATTGTAGATTAGAGCGCACTGGTTCCTTGAAGTTTGGTAGTACAAAACAGGTACTTCTGATCTAACAACAGGGCAAAATTTCCCATCTATTCAATTTTCATATATTTTTCATTATTCCAGAGAAACTTTCAACAAGGGTTCTACAGTGATCTCAATTCCATTAGGTTTTATTTGATACCAAAATCACCCAATTTTACTTATTGACAAAGTTATAGCTATGCGTAGGAAGCATATTTGGTTAGAAGTATGTACTTCTTTTTGTATGTTCTTTCGACCGGGCCCGAATTAATGATTCTATATAAAAAAGAAGATGTGGTATGATTGCCAATGAAACAACTCTTCACAAGAGACCAAACGACATAAAAGGCCCCGAAATGACAAATGTAAAACAATTCAAACGAGAAAACTAACGGCCTAATTTAAGTACAAAATAATGAACGAAAACAAATATGTAACACAGCTACAAACGACAATCACTGAATTACAGGCTTCTGACTTGGGACAGGCACATACATACAGAATGTGGCGGGTTAAACATGTTTGGAGGGCGCCCAACCCTCCCCTAACCTGGGACAGTGGTGCAACAGCACAACACAAGATCAAACTGTAAAAATAATAAACGAATAACAAATATGATATACAGAAACAAAAACAACCACTGAATTACAGGATTCTGACTTTGGACAGGCACCTATAGAATGTGGCGGGGTTAAACATGTTAGCAGGGCCCAACCTCCCTAACCTGGGGCAGTAGTGTAAAAGTACAACATAAGAACAAACTATAAAAATCAGTTGAAAAGACTTAACTCATCAGATGGATACAAATAGAAATACATCTAACAAAAACACAGAGTGGACGTTGTACATCCCAACAACAAAAGACACTAAGTACAGATCTGAGAGTACTCGCAGTTAGTGACAGCTAGTTCAAAGCCAATAACAACTAATAAAAAATCATGCATCTAAGACTAAATTATAAATTCCTAACTAAATTAGACTATACCTATAACAGAACCAAACTTGCAATATTGATTTCTGCTTTACTTATCTACTTTCTAGCAACGAAAACACATAAAGCTTTTGTCCAAACACTATTTTACTGTATTCAAGCTCAAATTGGACTGGTAGTAACATATGCGTTATACAATAAAACTACATATGGATCATAAATAAATAATGACCAATATGAAACTCTATTTTCATTGAATATAAATATAGTGATCAAAATATTAGATATAATTGAGGATTTTGTCCCCTTTTTGCAAGTTCAAGAAGGTGTGTTTTGGCAAAAACATACTTATATGTAATAACATGCATCAACAAGAACAATTTATACAGCCCACAGCTAGACAATTTGCTAAACTGGTTGAAAATTGTATTTCTAGATTTTGAACTCTTATATAAGTATGTTCCAATTTCCTAAATCATAAAATGATACAATCAGAAACTTAATAAAATGTGAAAACCCTAAGATAATTTGACCAAATATTTTTACTATAAACTTGTCATAATAAACATGTTTCATTGATTTCAGGCTAAAGAATGCAAACATTAAAACATCAGGTCAAGTTTTAACTTTAAGGATGCTAATGATTAGTAAAGGATAAAAAACAAATATAGCAATTTGAGGGCTATAATTAGACACCGACATAATTTTTCACAAAAAGATGATGTGACATGATAAGTTATTAACTAACAACAAATGTGGCCGCTTTTGATTGTAATGGGTATAAATTCTCAAATTTGAATTGCATATGCTTTTCGGTAATAGGAATAAAACCATTAATTCATAACCCCATTTCTTCCCATGTTAAATTCTGCAATGTCAAGCATTCATAGCTTTGTCCTAAGTTCACATAAAGTGACAGTCATTTCATGTCAAAACTATACCTTATCCCGAAAAATAAAACGTACCTTAAATTGCACATTAGAGTGCACTCGTTCCCGGAAGTTTGGTAGTACAAATACAAATACTTATGATCTGAGCAACAAGGCAAATATGCCCATCTTTTCATATATTTTAATTTATTCAAAAGAAACTTTTACAGTGATCCCAAAACTTCTACGTCATTTGGTCTCTCCGACTTTTTCTTATTTTTCTATTTAAGCTGATAACAATTGTGCTCACATCTTATGGAATACAATCCATCCTTAGATACCATTACTTCTGATTTCAGAAGCCGTGGTATGATTGCCAATGAGACAACTTCCACCAGAGACCAAATGGCGTAGAAGTTAACATCCATAGGTCATCGTACTGCCTTCAACAATGAGCAGAACCCAATCAATTATTAGATACAGACTTTTATTGTTGATATTCACCCTTATGTATCTAGTGTTAAATTAGGTATTTATATGACAGACCTTTCTTGGTATTCCTAATTATTGGAAGATTTTATATAGACAGAAGTAGTATACCTAAAACGACAAAGTTATTTTTCATTTACCTGTATATATTATGAAAACCGGTTTTTCAAAAGTGATTATTTTCTAAGGGTTAAATATTTCGCGGTGGTGTCTTGCCATGGCTTTGTTTGGACTTGTTTGTTTGCTTTTGGCCTTGAATGTTTGTCCCTAATATTTTATTAACTATGTATTTACTTTCAGGTATCACAGATCGAATTTATTCGTTCATAGTGTGTTAATTTACGTTTTTGATTGAGTTAAGACTTCCAATTGATATTTTATCGTGTGTTTTCTATGTTGTGATGTTATACTATTGTTTCAGAAAAAGGAGAAGGTTTGGTACCATTAAAACGTTTAATCCCGCTGCAAATGTTTGCACCTGTCCTAAGTCAGGAATCTGATGTACAGTAGTTGTCGTTTGTTTATGTAATTTATACGTGTTTCTCGTTTCTCGTTTTTATATAGACTAGACCGTTGGTTTTCCCGTTTGAATGGTTTTACACTAGTAATTTTGGGGCCCTTTATAGCTTGTTGTTCGGTGTGAGCCAAGGCTCCGTGTTGAAGGCATTTGACCTATAATGGTTTACTTTTATAAATTGTTATTTGGATGGAGAGTTGTCTCATTGGCACTCACACCGCATCTTCCTATATCTATTCTTATTTTCTCACTTAAAGCAGATACAATTATCCGGTTTGAATTGTTTTAAATTTTTTCATGTAGGGGCTTTTGAAGCTGACTTAACGGTATGGATTATGCTCATTATTGAAGTATTACAATGACCTCTAATTGCTTAAATCCACGTAATATAGTTGAGTGACAAATAAAGAAAAGATGCTTTTTAACGACTTTATTGGACCTGTAAAACTGCTGGCTAAAATGAAATACTTAACCATCGACCTTGACGTCAAATTTAACAAATTTGCACCATTTTATGATTTTACGAACAGGCAACAATTAAGGTTTAAACATTTGTCTAAACGAAAAGTCATGATTTAGCCTGCAGGTTGGTTGGTCCGTTGCCTTGGTCAGTTCGCTATACAACTTACTAGTCAAAAGTTGTAAAATTTTACATTTTCTGTACTGGAATTGTTTTCAATAAAAAAAAAAAAGAGAATTTCAGCTTGCAATGTGAGAAACGATATAAATTTACTATTTCTTTAGAACATCAAAGGTAAAAGAAAATACAGCATAACAGCCACAGGTAGCAAAACTATTCAAATTTTGACGGTATATCAATTTCCACCAAATTTCAGCTTGTTAAATAAGTTGTGATAAAAATAAGAGGCCAAACTGTGCACAACAAACTTGTCAGCGGTAGCAAAACTATTATTGTTCTGTACCGGTGAATTAATTTCAATTAAATAAGGAATTTGAGCTTGTTAAATGAATTACAATAATTTTATCATTTATTAAAACGTTGAAAGTAATAACAGATTGAACATACCAGTCATAGGTTGTAAAACAGAGAACTTCAGCTTACTGTACGTGTAACAATAAGAAAATATCATTTCTTCAATTCATTAACGCTAAAAGTTAAACTGCATTACAACCAAACAACTTTTACTTTCCAATAAGTTTCCATAAAATAAGGAAATTTCCACTTACTATGGGAGTTACGATACATTTCCTACCATTTCTTTACAACAATTTTATACTCCAGACGTGCGTTTCGTATTCAAAACATTCATTAATAACGCTCGAATAGAAAAGTTAAAAGGCCAAATAAGTGACGAAGTTGAATAGCATTGAGGACCAAACATTCCGAAAGGTTTTGCCATATACGGCTAAGATAATCTATTCTTGGGGTAGAAAATTCCTAAAATATTAAAGGAAAACACACCAATCACAGGTAGCAAAACTATTTATTTTCTTTACCGGTCAATCAATTTCAATAACATATGGGAATTTTAAGTTTATATATGAGTTACGATAAAAGTTCTCCAACAATACCTTACTGCATGAATTGATGCATTTGATATAAAATTCACCCAAATAAAAACAATCCGATGTATATTACAGATTTAGAAGACAACGACTATCAGAGGCCATTCTACGGGAAATTATTTCGGTTATGTGTAAAAGATAAACAACTGCAATGGTCAAATTTCGCAAATTCTACGATCACCATCAATAATTGGTGAATCCTTACGGTGCCTCAGCCGTTTGTCAACTTACTACTCACATTTTACTGGTTGTCATGTCAACATATCAAAGTTGTAAAGCTGATATTATTACCGATATCATCATGCTCTTTGGATATGATTTATTCCTGGGTGTGGTTTAAGATAACGTGATGCATACATAGAAGTTGATGGTTACTGCATGTGTCGATAGTCCTAGTCTCGTAAATTATTTTGAGCTTCGTTTTTTACTTTAGCTTTTGGCTGACAACGGAAAAATCTTGCCAAGTCACCTGGCCCTTCCATTGTGTTGTATTGTATATTTTCTGATAGCTCACTGAGCCTTGTGTGATTAAAATAAAATGTTATGCTTTATAATGGTTAATAAATTACCTGGATACGGGATCCTTCCAAATGTAAATAATTCCACTAAAAGGATACCAAAGGACCAAACATCAGACTTAAACGTACATTTGTGGTCATAAAAATCTCTGGTGCTGCCCATCTAATTGCGATTTCCTCATCTGTAAAATAGTGCTACAAGTCTTACATGTAGCAGTAGTAATGCCACCATATCAAACTACTTAGTAGGAAACCGATTTATACAAAAGATTAATGAAAGGAATTTTCAATTCAATTACGCTACGAATGTCAGACATTTTATATCAGCAGACAACAGTAAGTTTCCATATGCAGTTTGTAAAAGCGTCAAAGGAAAAAAATCAAGGAATGATGCAAATAACATTATTCAAAATTTTATCTGTCTAATGCATTTCTCTGAATTTAGCTTCATCAGGAACGTTAAAAGCCAAAATTTTAAAAGGAAAGACTATATAGGTACCGAAACACATATAGTGCTATTTGGACAAAGGGATCTAAATCAAACTTAGGTCAACTTTGCATGAGGAAGTCAGAACCTTAGTTTCATTTCAATTTGTAAATTGATCAACGGAGAAAGGGTGTTATGTCCTTGCAAAATCACCAACATTATCAAATTGTTGTATTTTATTATACCTCATTCAAACTTAAATAACTTAGTAAGAAAATACAAACCTGTTTACCACCTTTAATTTGCATTTCACTAAGGCGGAACTGTTCAAACTATAACATATTATTCCTTAACAAAAAGGTAAGACGGGAGTTTCGAGAAGTTGCCATTTACTGTAATTAAAGAATTTAGATGAAACCTTTTAAACTCCCAAAGCATTTCGTGTTCGTACTGGCCGACAAACCGGCACACAATATGGTAATGGTATGACGTAAATATTGAAGTTCTTAAGAATAGATTTATCAATTTTTCTAAATTCAAGGCTATGCACTCCACAGAGAGTCTAATAGCAAACAATCATATCAGATTTCAGCTAACGGCCTCCTGGGAACATTTGAAAGTCCCTTTTATTTTACTTTCTAGTTAGTATTTTGCTAATAATTGGTCTGTGCCTTTTATGCGACTGTCATACAAGTGAGAGGTTTAGCTAGCTATAAAACCAGGTTTAATCCACCATTTTCTACATAAGAAAATGCCTGTACCAAGTCAGGAACATGACAGTTGTTATCCATTCGTTTGATGTGTATGAGCTTTTGATTTTGCCATTTAATTACGGACATTCCGTTTTGAATTTTCCTCGGAGTTCGTAATTTTGTTATTTTACTTTTACCTAGTTCCTTCATTAAATGTAAAAGGTTGTTATTAACTTTATAATAAAGCATATGAAAATAATGGAATTCATGGAATTCTTTTGTTGCTTTAGATAAATCTAGTGCTTTTAGTGGTTCTTTCGGTTGGCAGTTTTAACGTTTCGACATTCTAAATTACACTTTACACAATATTATCAATCAGAAGTTTTCCTATTTATTTAAACGGTTTTGAAAATCCTGATTGCATTTCTATTTGCTGCAACTAATTTAATGCTCCTTTTGTAAATGATAACAGTAAATAGATATACTCTTTGGAAAAGCGCTCCATGACAACATTTGTGTACGCTTCTGCAATAAAGTGTATCGTCATGTTGTAGGTATTTCTATGGGCATTAATTGCTTCTGTTTAATCGCAGACTTGCTCCTTTATTGTTGTATATCACATTGTATGGCTAAACTGAATAAAGACCCGTCTAAATTCCATTTATTGTTAATTTAGAAATTATTGCGAGGTTTTATAAATACTAATAATGCGAATGAGTGAGTATCACAATAAGAACTCGCATTCTGATAACTGAAACATTGATCTGTATGCAGATTTTAGGAAATCGCAATAATGAAACTTTCAGTCTTGAAAAGTCTCAATAATAAATGCCCGCAATAATTTCTGGATTTAACGTAATTGATCAATTTGATGACTAACGTTACCCTGAAGATATGTTTGCTCTAAATAATTAAGTGTTCTCAAATTATACTGCGAACTTTTATCCTTCAAAATTGTTTGTTTCCAGCTGAGAGAAGACTTTGTTTTCTAATCTGGATTAATAACCTCTACAATATTTGAAAAAACTTTTGGATTGGAGAACGACGTTCCGATTCTGCACTTAAAAAATTGATGCATGTATTAAACAAATATATTGCGAATTCACTTTTAGTTCTTTGTTCTTTTGAATTTACAGATTGCAATAAAGCCGCTCTGACATTGGTGCGGTTTGAGGTTATATCAAATAGTGGGAGGCAATGACAGACAAAACAGCATGTTCCCGAAATGCCACTGCAAGACTTACGGATAATTCATCGAACAATGCTAATAGTTGTTATGATGATTACAATAATAATAATAATAATTATTATATTATTAAAAAACAATGAATAATGACGGAAGATATCACTTATTTCTGTACTTCAGTAGCTTCAATCCGTGTATTATTTTTGAGACGCTGGGTTCAATCTCAATCGAAATAATCTCGGAAGTTTCATTAAAAAGCAGGAAGGCTTCTTTTCCCGAACTTTACAGAAGGAAAATAATTTGTTCCCGGGCTTTCGGAACTCATCCCTACTTTTTATTGTACATGTACGTGCTGTCTTCTCGATGAATATGCATTCAGTGTTTGCATCAGGATAAGGTTTGTTTGAATTTGCTTAGTAACTTAAAGACAAATCCTCTATTGTTTATGCACCAACAGCGCAATAGTATTATGCCGTCGACGGTTGATGGGGTCGCTATTTATATATACGAACTGAAAACGTTTTATCTGAGTTATTCCCTTAGATCAGATGAAGAATGACAACCGTTTTGAAAGGTCGATTTGCAGAGAAGAAAGGAAATAGGAAGAAATATACACAAAAGCAAACAAACAAACAAACAAACAAACAAACAAACAAGCAAACAAACAAACAAATACCCTACAGGAAGTGGTAATTTTCTATATAAAGAATTAAACAGTCGTGAGGATGGAACAGGTCTTCTTTTATATGAATAAAGGAAAACGAGGGTATACGTCAGTTTGACATCAATCCAGACACAAAACCCAAGGAAAAAAACTGAACCGGGAAATTCGGAAATATGATGGGTCATTCTAAATGTTAAAAGGGATGGTATATTTTCTTCGTGCTTGTATAAACTAATCTTTTCTAAAGAGTCAAACTCAATATGATATGAATTATTGATTATTTTTGACAAATCATCGCTCCTGAGATAAAATTTGAGGTGTATATTTAATTCCTAGGCATATACGATATTGAAAACTATATGACGACTGAATCTTTACACGTACAGGAAAATGGAAATAATTGGATATATGCCAATGAATCCGTAACCTAACGACACATACATGTAAAACATCTGTTTATATCAACATCTGGTCTTCAATTAAATTGTGTATTTTATTAATCCCATTACGCTCGAATTTACGAGGTTGAACGCTTGTTAGATGGCAATTGAAGACGTTTGAAATCGATATTCTCAGTTGACATTTCATTTGCTAGGTTTTTTTAGTATTAAACAAAAACGTGTGTTTGTTTGGTAGTTGTCAGCATGAAAAATTAAATATATATTAATATCATTTCATAAGCTTTTAAGTGATGAAAAGGTAGAAGCAGTTTTTTCTGAATCTAAGATTTATATAAAACATTCCTAAAATTGAAGGTATGACCAGTAACATCACGGCGTATTTCGAAACATGTAATCCAATTAGTAATGCAAAGAGATGACCGAAAACTGAAAATATGTTAGATTTTGGTTAATTTTAATCAAGTTCTGTGGGCAGAGAGGGTCGAAACGGACAACTAAAAAGACAAGTTATATGTGTTTTGCAAGACTTGATAATACATTTAGTAAATGGTCACATTTCGACCAGCCATGATTGTGAATAAAACATACACCTTTCCCCAATACGAAACTTGAGAATTTTAAGTAACTATAGTTCTATGCTCATGTGACCCTTGCTTGTGTAAACAGAATGCATTGGTTGTCCATTTTCCTTAAAACATCACAGCGTAGGCCGTTCATAATTTTCAACATTGTTCCTTGATTAATTTTTAAATAGTTCAAAAGCAAGACCTCATCTATTTTTCAATCATCACATGATCCAAACAGTGCGTAAAATATCAAATTCATTTATTTCATACAATTGTTTTATTTATCTTGCTGGATTGTTCAAACGGAGGAGGTAAATCACAATACCCTATTTTGGTTTGCTTAGCTTAATCAGTAATGGATCTAGCAATTATTAAAAAGAAGTGGTTTCATGTTGATACAGGAGGAGGACGGCCAAACATCATATTAAACTAATGTTTAAGATATGAATAAGGAGATGATCAGTGAAAGTCACCAAGTCAGCAACCTAACTCAAAATATTAACATGCATAGACAATTATTTGCTTTTTGCGCTAATATAAAATTCAAAGTCTAAAAGAAACATTGATTGGTTTGCTTGAATTCAGAAATTTGAACAAAGTGCCTACTACAATTAAGGTCGTAGGAAGCGGGCGCTGTTTAATACATTGTAGGTACAAGAAATCATATTCATGATTAATTTAACTTTAAAATCGAACAGGTAATCCCAATATTCCCATAATTTATTTCACTATAGGGTAGTTTTAAGAAGATTTAACATTCTTTAATTAATGAAATAGTTTCACAGCTCCACGTGTGTACTTTGAAAATCTTATAATATTATGGCTAATTCTAAATAAATGAGGAAGTTAGTAATGTCTAAAGATAGTGCAAAACCGCAAATTTGACAGAATTATGAATATATACCAGAAAATGTAAAAGAAAGATATTCATAACCAAAACTTATGTTGGAACAAAAGTTGTAAATTATCTTTAACTTATAATTTAATTTTGATTAACGACTTCCTCCTATGCATTTAAAAAACCCATTTAAAATCAATAATTGTGTATCAAAAGACTTCAAAGTTGCGAAATGTAGAGCCAAATTCTATATAGAAACAGTGTGAAAAAGTATACAATAGTCATATAGACTCGTCAATATTCAACTGGCGATTTTCAGATTTTGAATATGTGAGTGAAACAAATACAATCATGTATACAGGAGAAATTTGTCATAAGTCTTTCCTAAAGTCTTTATTCAATTTTCCATGAGTAATGCGAAAAATAATGTTGACAGGCTTTGCCGTAAAATTGCACCTCACAAGAAATGCATCGGTATCCTGAAACCCTGGTAACATGTACGTCTGTATAACTAAATACTGTGGATTCATTATAATTCGTGGAATACCAATTTACATGGTTTCGTGGGTACTGATAAACCGCATATGAAAATATTCAGCAAAGCACATATTTTCTATAGGCTTGTGTGCAAACTTTGGTAAAACAATGAAATCAAATATATTCGAAAGTACAAGTTTTGTCAATCCAAGAAAATTAGTACCCACGAAAACGAAAATGAATCCACAGTGAGTATCATTTCTTGAAAAAATATTACTCCTACAAGCATTTGAGCAAAACAAAATTAAGGGAAAGGACAGTAGCATATTTCTGTCCTAAGTATTTACTTGAAATTATTTTATTTATCAACCATTTTTCTATAAAATGATGTAATAGGCAAGTTGTGCACTGGACTCGGTGTATTGTGTATATCATACGCTAATAAAAATAGATACTAATAATGTACAATCATAAGATGAGAGTAAAATGAATCAATAAATAATATCATAAGTACTTACAATAGCAATAACAGTCGTGATATAATATAACTCTTGAAAACTGGATTTAAAATTAAAAACATATAAGGCAGAAAAGCGCGTCGGACGCATTAATGTATAACGTGTTGTTTTCATTTTTACAGCACTGGGTCGATACCTCTCGTGGTGGATTATCAGTCCCCGAGGGTATCACCAGCTCGGTAGTTAGTACTTCGGTACAGACATTTGTAACAAAACTTTCTAAACTTGCCCGTTTATAAATTTTGAAATTATAAAGAAACTAAGGTTTCAACTCCTCAGACAAAGTTGGCCTTAGAAGGATTTGGCTATTATTTTATGTCATTTTTTGATTATATAGGTCTTCATCTGTTTCGGTTTCATACATCTTTGGCTTTCCAATATTCGGCTTTGAGCGTTCCTGATGAAGGTAAATCCAGAGAAGCGCTTCGGACGCATTAAATTTATAACGTGTTGTTTTCATTTTTACAGCATTGGGTCGATACCTCTGCTGGTGGACTATCAGTCCCAAAGGGTATCATCAGCCCGGTAGTCAGTACTTCGGTACTGTCATGATTAATAACAAACATTTCTAAATTTGCCTGTTTATAAATTTTGAAATTATAAAGAAACTAAGGTTTCAACTCCTCAGGCAAAGTTGGCCGTAGAAGGATTTGGCTATTATTTTAGGTCATTTTGATTATATAGGTCTTCAACTGTTTCGGTTTCATACATATTTGGCTTTCCAATATTCGGCTTTGAGCGTTCCTGATGAAGGTAAATCCAGAAAAGCGTTTCGGACGCATTAAATTTATAACGTGTTGTTTTCATTTTTACAGCATTGGGTCGATACCTCTGCTGGTGGACTTTCATTATATGTTTTATAATGATTAAATAAAATACGTACAAAATAAATGCATTCAATTTCATGCATTATTCCTATGTTAACCATAATAGTTTATCGATACCAGTTAATGTAATACTACAAACCCTGATTCAATCTATGATTTAGTATATATAGTAATGCGAGTACTAAGATAACACGAAAAGAGTCGAAAACAAGGTTAAAACCCGAAAACAGTATTTCAAGTGTCTTTTAAAGGCAATTATGATAAAAAATCAATATCATTGCAATTTATGAATTAGCGAATTGATAAGAAATAGTGGATTCGTAAACGATAATCAACGAGTGAATTTAGTCGCAAGTTGATTGTCGTTTTCGAATCCACTACTTATCAATTCTCTAGCTTAACCCATTTCTAGTAAAACGACTGTCTGTTTTACGTTTTGACAATAAATCAACGGAATTTTATAAATATAATTTCGTATTTTGTCCTTTTTATTCTTTAATACCTGGAAATGATTATATCCACACGGTTCCCATCTATATCTAGACATTTGACAAGTTAGCATAAGTTTAATATAACTTCAATTGGGTGTTAGCTCCACTTTTTAACTCCAAATTACATATTGGTAAAAACATATTTCATTTAATGTTTAATCATTACAAATGATTAAAATTGAATAGATTTTGGTATTTATAATTTATTTAAAAAGACATATATTAATATACAGAATTTATCTATCTTGTTTTGAAAAGTTTAAAAATTCTAATCACCAAAATTTAGAATCTTTGAAATTTATATACATACTATTTAGCAACATGTAATAGTATTAAGTTGTCTAAGTGCTGGCTACCATTTAGCCGTACTAATCCAAAAGAATCTGAAAGAGTAGCGTAATTGCCAAAAACCTACCGTTTCATGAAGCTCCTTTCGTGTTGCTTTCCTAAATAAATAAAATCATGTGCCTAAGGTTTTATTTGAACAATTATATATTAATTTTGTTTAAACTATTTCCGTTTCATCAAGTTTAGATTATTTTAGCGTTATTACATTTGGCATCCATCGTCAATAAACTAGTATTATCTGTGGTACTCATTCCGGAATCCCCGGTGGAATTGCTCTTGCTACAGATGTATAATCATGTAAATTTTATAATCTTTCAATCAAGCTGTTCAGGAAAACGGTACTATTTATTCTGCCATAGGTGACAATACTAACATTTTCTAAATTTACCACTTTTAAAACAAAAACCTGGACAAAACAGTTATGTGTGGTGTTAGTACCTTATTACTCTGTTTTAAAATTGAAGCCAAATAGTATCATGACCAACTTCCAACGGAGCTTGTTTATGTTATCCATGCCCACCGTCATTTTACATTAAATTTATGAAATTTTGGAAGTCTTTTCGAATAATTCTCTAGAAAATATTTCAATGGGTTTCAAAATTTATATTGTAAATAAACACACTGCAGTTATTCATAGATAAATAAAAAAAATATATTGTACCCTTACATCCAATCACAGCGCTCCTAAGTTGACTTCCTTCACCTGCCTTGGGTACACAAAAGGCCAACCTAATGCTGGGAAAATGTAATAGTACCGTTTTCCCTATACTGTGACATAAAGATATAAAGAATTCTTATGACACCATTAATGCAATACTGGGTTATTGTGAAAACCTTGGCTATAATAAATTCTTGTATGTCCCCATTACTCAAAGAAACATGGATCATTTCATGTCCCCACCCTATATGCTGGTTTACCTCTTTCTGTACTTCTTTCAGATAAGGCTTAATAAACTACCTGTATCCAATCATATCTTATCTTATTTAAAAGAATGATAATCAGTACCATTCAAACAGATAAAATGACAGTTCCTTTCAATTTGTATTCATTTTATCCAAAATTTACAACATAAGCACAAATTCAAGATTTGTCATACTAATCTCCATTCCATGCTTTAGTATATGCCATATTGTGGTTCAAAATTTCAGAACTTGTTAAAAATCCATTATTCTGTCTTGGGATGATAAAACAAAGATATTAGACACTTATAACATTAAATATGCAAAATACTCAGCTGTAAAGTTGCCTTTCTTGCCTGTATCAGTCTATGAAAAAGCTGAATTATGTCCCTTGGGAGTATTCATTTCCAACAAAAGTCCTTTCAAACAGTAGAAAATGAAAAATATATATGCTTGATATAATAAAAGATAGAAACTACAAAATGAAGCACTATTCAAACATTTGCTGCATGAATTGCCAAGAATGTGACCAATTCTTTACACTGGAGAATATAAAATCTACCTAAATTTAGCCTCAATTGGGCCTCTTTTTTCTTAGATGGACTTTTTACACTGAAAATGCTTCTAATATGACCAAATATTGTCTTACCTCATAAACAGTACAAACTTAACCAGACAATTTTCCAATTTAATAGATTATGTCTTGAGAAATATCCAAGGGATACATTTAGGGAATTACACAGCAAAAAAGGCAAATATTTCAGTTAAAAATATTTGTCACGACTTGAATTCTGGTGTTTCCAATTGAATTAATCATTGCGAAAGGTGAAAACAAATACAAAAGAACTAGAGTTAGGTGCATTTTATACAATATAGTTAATATTGAAATCCTAGAATGAAGTTTTATATCAGTACCCATCAATTTGACTTATTATGATGACTCTGGACTTTTCTCAACACAGTATTCGTCTCAGTGAAAAATTTCTATTCTTGGTGATAAAAATCAAATGTATTAATCAAAAGCTTCAAAATAGTGTAATATAACTGAAGTCTGATTGATTTTGATTTCCCTTGCTATCTTCAGTATAGGGAAAACGGTACTATTTATTCTGCCATAGGCGACAATACTAACATTTTCTAAATTTACCACTTTTTATAACAAAAACCTGGACAAAACAGTTATGTGTGGTGTTAGTACTTTATTACTCTGTTTTAAAAATTGAAGCCAAATAGTATCATGACCAACTTCCAACGGAGCTTGTTTATGTTATCCATGCCCACCGTCATTTTACATTAAATTTATGAAATTTTGGAAGTCTTTTCGAATAATTCTCTAGAAAATATTTCAATGGGTTTCAAAATTTATATTGTAAATAAACACACTGCAGTTATTCATAGATAAATAAAAAATATATTGTACCCTTACATCCAATCACAGCGCTCCTAAGTTGACTTCCTTCACCTACCTTGGGTACACAAAGGTCAACCTAATGCTGGGAAAATGTAATAGTACCGTTTTCCTATACTGTGACATAAAGATATAAAGAATTCTTATGACACCATTAATGCAATACTGGGTTATTGTGAAAACCTTGGCTATAATAAATTCTTGTATGTCCCCATTACTCAAAGAAACATGGATCATTTCATGTCCCCACCCCTATATGCTGGTTTACCTCTTTCTGTACTTCTTTCAGATAAGGCTTAATAAACTACCTGTATCCAATCATATCTTATCTTATTTAAAAAGAATAATAAACAGTACCATTCAAACAGATAAAATGACAGTTCCTTTCAATTTGTATTCAATTTATCCAAAATTTACAACATAAGCACAAATTCAAGATTTGTCATACTAATCTCCATTCCATGCTTTAGTATATGCCATATTGTGGTTCAAAATTTCAGAACTTTATATAAAATCCATTATTCTGTCTTGGAATGATAAAAACAAAGATATTAGACACTTATAACATTAAATATGCAAGATACTCAGCTGTAAAGTTGCCTTTCTTGCCTGTATCAGTCTATGAAAAAGCTGAATTATGTCCTTGGGAGTATTCATTTCAACAAAAGTCCTTTCAAACAGTAGAAAATGAAAAATATATATGCTTGATATAATAAAAGATAGAAACTACAAAATGAAGCACTATTCAAACATTTGCTGCATGAATTGCCAAGAATGTGACCAATTCTTTACACTGGAGAATATAAAATCTACCTAAATTTAGCCTCAATTGGGCCTCTTTTTTCTTAGATGGACAATTTTACACTGAAAATGCTTCTATTATGACCAAATGTCTTACCTCATAAACAGTACAAACTTAACCAGACAATTTCCCAATTTAATAGATTATGTCTTGAGAAATACCCAAGGGATACATTTAGGAATTACACAGCAAAAAGGCAAATATTTCAGTTAAAAATATTTGTCTTGACTTGAATTCTGGTGTTTCCAATTGAATTAATCATTGTGAAAGGTGAAAACAAATACAAAAGAACTAGAGTTAGGTGCATTTTATACAATATAGTTAATATTGAAATCCTAGAATGAAGTTTTATATCAGTACCCATCAATTTGACTTATTATGATGACTCAGCACTTTTCTCAACACAGTATTCGTCTCAGTGAAAAATTTCTATTCTTGGTGATAAAAATCAAATGTATTAATCAAAAGCTTCAAAATAGTGTAATATAACTGGAGTCTGATTGATTTTGATTTCCCTTGCTATCTTCAGTATAGGGAAAACGGTACTATTTATTCTGCCATAGGCGACAATACTAACATTTTCTAAATTTACCACTTTTTATAACAAAACCTGGACAAAACAGTTATGTGTGGTGTTAGTACCTTATTACTCTGTTTTAAAATTGAAGCCAAATAGTATCATGACCAACTTCCGAAGGAGCTTGTTTATGTTATCCATGCCCACCGTCATTTTACATTAAATTTATGAAAATTTGGAAGTCTTTTCGAATAATTCTCTAGAAAATATTTCAATGGGTTTCAAAATTTATATTGTAAATAAACACACTGCAGTTATTCATAGATAAATAAAAAATATATTGTACCTTACATCCAATCACAGCGCTCCTAAGTTGACTTCCTTCACCTACCTTGGGTACACAAAAGGCCAACCTAATGCTGGGAAAATGTAATAGTACCGTTTTCCTTCATAGCCATGATCTTCTGGTCGTTGGTAACGAAAGTCGTAACGTTGATATCAAGAGTAAGAAGTTCAAATCTTGTACCCGGAATGAAATTTTTTCATCGTAATTTTTTTCTCGACCAAAATATTGTTTTACTCTTAGAGGTATTATATATTTCATTTTCATATAATGGTGTTAATTTTTTTTCTGTTTTTACTGTCAAAGAAGTAGTTTTACGGTCTATTTATTGACATGTATTGACAATAGAGCGCTTTAAGAGTATAATTTAAATGTTGATTTATGTCAGCACTCGTGGTATAGGGTATCATGCATAGACTTCGGTTTAGTAATCCTGAGAGAAGGTTGAGTTTTTCTATCAGCGATAATCCGAACCATATATAGCTTATATATTTGCATCCATTTATTATGTGAGTGATATTGACACTAAAATGTAAAGACATATTGTTTTCCGTGTTTATTTTCAATTACATCTAGAAAATAGTGACTTTTCTCATGGCTAATTCTAAGCATGAAGGGTAAAGACCCCACCTGTTTATTTCATACGTGAAATGACAGTTTTAGTTGACGTTGGAGATAATAAATCAGTAAAACCTGAATCAATAATTGATTGCATTGAAATTCAATGTGGTGGAAATGATTGTGTTGCAGCATGTGTGCCTAAATCGGGTAACGCATATGAAATAACATTGAAAGCCGAACGCCATATTGATTGTTTAAAAGATGGAGTCGAGTTCGCCGGAAAAACTTTTGAGTGCCAAGAACTTGTAAGTAAATACAAAGTTGTTTCGATCATGAATTTGAGTTGTTATGTCACTGATGACGAGATCCGTAGAAGATTTATACAAATTAGAGTTGAAATTGTATCTGATATCAAAAGACACTGTTATAAAGAAACGAACATTGCCGATGGAACTCGAATAATCAAAGTAAAATTGCCTGCGTATATGTCATCAATGCCTTACACTATGAAGTTTTATCACACAGCCACTGACTTCGCATTTTATCGTGTGTTACATAACCAACGACAAAAGTTTGCTCAAAATGTTTTCGACGGATCACTTGTTCAAAACTGTCCTGAATTTACTTGTTATTCGTGTGATGAACAAGGTCATTTTCGTAAAATTGTCCTCATCCAGCTTGCAGATCGTGTAACTTAGTCTTTTGTAAATGTACTTGTGAACGAGAATCGCATTTTGTGTTCCATGGTGCCAAGAGTGGCAAGCGTAAATCGCAAACAGAACCACACTTTGATGCAAAAAGAACCTTTGAGGGACAAAGAACAACGAAACCGTTAATAGGGAAGAGGCTCCGTCTCCAGATAATAAAAATAGAGCGCAAGACGAGAAAAGTACATTGACCGGAGATGGTAATTCACAAACACAGATAGATGATGATGATGATGATGATGATGATGATATGGATACATTGAAGCTTGATGATAATAATGGTGAAGATATTGAAACTGACAAAAATGAAACAAACGAAGAAAAAGAAACTGACAATAATGAAACGAAGGATGATGATACAGAAGAGATGATTGAAAGTATAAACAAATCTGATGAACCAACAGAAAACATGGAAAAAAATGACTCAGACTCTGATGAACACTCTATTGAACAAATTGATATTGACAATGTCTCTGATAATAATAATGAACAAGAACAATTACATGCAGGGGGGTCCATTTCTGTGAATGAAATTAACACCCCGGATAAAAACATGAGTGAAAATGACCCTTCCCAATCAGAAGTGAATGATTCTATTAAAAAAAAGAAAAAGAAAAAGAAAGCTTCATCTAAAAATAGAATGTCTACTCCGTATGATAAATCTCATTTAAAACAAACACAAAATTCAAATGGAACTGATAAGTAGATTTTTAATACATGTTTTTCTTTTATTTAGTTTGATCATGATTTCTATTGTCACTTTCAATTGTAATGGTCTACGTGACCAACAAAAACGTGACTGTGTATTTACATTGTTTAACGACAGAAGGTATGATGTAATTTTCTTACAAGAAACTCATTGGGATGATGTTTTTGCAGATAGAATTAATAAAAGTAATACTATTTGGAATGGTGATATTTTTTATTGTAATAAAAACGATATACACAATACAGGTGGTGTAGCTATTATGATACGTAAAAATATTGTTGAAAAGTCAAAAGAAGTTCAAAAATTTTATGGTAGATTTTACATTTAAATGTTGATATAAATGGCAAAAACATTGATTTATTCAATATTTATTCTCCGAATCCTTTACAAGAAAGATTTGATTTTTTCAAAATATTTATTTTAAAATAAAGTTTTTGAACAATGCTGTTGTCAGCGGTGATTTTAATACATCTTTCAGGTGCACTCGACAGAGGTGGTAAAACTTCTCATAGGGAAGACAAAGCTGTTTGTGCATTAAAATCGATTATTAATGATAATGTACTTTGTGATGTGTATAGGAAAAGAAACCCGGATGTATCGGTTTTTCAAGAAAACAAATTGTTGAAAACAATTTAGGACAGTCAAGAATTGTTTTCATTTAATTTCTCTAAGTTTAAAACCATTTGTTAAAATATTTATCATAATGTCTCCAGTTTTGGTGACCATAGTTTTGTGTCAATGATTTTAGATTTTAAAATGTAGAAACTGGACCTGGTTTGTGGATTTTAAATAATCAATTATTAGATGACGAAGTTTTATAGAAAACATTTAGAAAATAATCCAAGAAGAGGTGTACTCTGATTTTTATTTTTCTAGTCCTCTCACTTGGTATGATAATTTAAAATATCGTTTTAAGCGATTTGCCCAGGTATATAGTAAGGATAAACAAAAGGAGAAAAATAGAGATTATTATAGAATTCAAAATAAATTACAAGAAATGTCAGTTAAGGAAGCTAATGGTGTTTGTATTAATATGAATCAGTATGAAGATTTAAACTCTAAATTAGCGGAGATTGAGAAAATTAAATGTCAAGGCGCAATATTGAGATCAAAGGCCTTTTGGTCGGTAGATGGTGATAAAAATACTGCTTATTTTTTACAATTAGAAAAACAGAGACAACAATCAAAACTTATAACTGAATTAAAAAACAATGAAGGAAAAATTTCTCGTGATACTGGTGAAATTTTAGATATCATTTTTAATTTCTATTCAAATCTATATTCTTGTGTCAAAACAAATGACGATGACAAAAACAAGATGTTGAATTTTCTTAGTAGAACAATAGATATTTCAGATTATGAAATGTGCGAGTCAGATATTACTTTTGATGAGATCTGTCGTTCGGTAAATGGGATGAAAAAAGGGAAAACCCCAGGTCCTGATGGACTAACTTGTGAATTTTATTGCAAATTTATAAATGAATTTAAGGATATATTTTTCACGTTTTCAATTGCATTGAAAATGAAGGTCAGTTGTCAAGGTCAATGAGACATAGCGTAATAAATTTGATTTTTAAAAGAAAGGTGACAAAATGATATAAAATCTTACAGACCAATCACTTTAGCTAATATTGATTACAAGATTTTAGCCCGAATCATGGCGAATAGACTGAAATTAACATTGACAAAGATCATTAGTAATACACAAACTTGTTCTGTAATAGGTCGAGATATATCAGACACTGAATGTAGTATAATTAACGTTATTGATTTAATAGATGAAGAAGAGTTGGAAGCTTATATTTTAAAACGGACCAAGAAAAGGCCTTTGACAGAGTTAGTCATGATTTTTATTTAGTGTTTTAGAAAATTTGGTTTCGGAGAAAGATTTAGAAAATGGATAACAAGTTTTACACGAATGTTAGAAGTTCTGTGAAGTGTAATGGTCATTTGACCCCATATTTTAGTTTTAATAACGGAATAAAACAAGGATGTCCTTTAAGTTCTATCCTATACACTATTGTTTCAGAAACATTAGGACAGGCAATTTTACAAAACACAGAAATTACTGGTATAAAAATACCTGGCACAAATATTTATTCCACTATTTTTCAGCATGCTGATGACACAACCTTTTCCTTAGCAAATAGGAAGTCAATTTTATTGTTTTGCTATTCTTAAAATATATAGTGGTGCTTCAGGTGCTAAAATCAATAAAGAAAAATCTGAAATACTAATATTAGGAAATGGTTATTTGTTACAAAATGACATTGAGCAGTTAGGTATTAAGATATGTGATAATGTAATAGAAGTTTTAGGAGTTTGGGTAGGAAAATTTCAAGAAAAATGCAATATTTTAAACTGGGAGAAAAAAATCAGCTCCATTACTACTGTTTTAAATTTATGGAAACGGAGACATCTTTCACTTCATGGTAGATTTGCTGTTATATCATCTCTACTGATGTCAAAATTATGGTATACACTTACAGTGCAGACTATGCCTTCTAAGTATTATTTACAAATTAAGAAAATATATGTTGATTTTTATGGAATTTTAAAACTCATCAAGTGGCATATGAAACAATTATTTTAGAAAAATCTAAAGGTGGTCTGCATTTTCCAGACATAATGCTCAAAATGTTTGCCTTTAGGTTAAAATTTCTTAGTAGACTATTAAATTCGGATTATTTTGCTCTGTGGAAAATGTTTGTACATACTTTTGTCAAAAATAGAAAATATGAATCTTGGTAAAGAAATTTTAATTTGTGAATTGAAACAGTCGTCTTATTCAAAGCTTCCATTTTCGTGCGAGAAATGTTGCTTGCATGGAGCAAAATGAAGACTTATGTTGCCTTTGAAGCGAATGAAAATAATATTCACGAGATACCTTTATTTTTCAACTCTAGTATTACAAAGAAGGTAAATTACTAAATTATAAACCTTTCATTTTGCAGGTATAACAAAAGTTAAACATTTAACGTATGAAGTAATTCCTGGTTTTCTGAAATTTATTGCAATTCATGAAATTTTATCTGACAAAGATGCTGATCTAAAATATGATGATGTCTGCAAATTTTATAGAAATGTGCTTGTCAGTCTGCCTCCTGAATGGGTACATTTTATCAATGAAAATATTAATCTAGTTTCAAAGAATTTTGAAATAACTGCAGAATGTTTTTCTTTTCTGTTGAAGATAAAGAAGTTCCTATGCCACAAAGTACTCGAACTTTTTATAATCTCTTAATACAACTTGTTGGAAAATCGCCTGTATCAGAATCTTATTGGATCGAAAAGTATCCAGAATTAGAACTTTCAAAATGTTATATTTTTTCAAATTTATATATCTTGCCTGGTGAATGCAGGGAACTTAATTTTCAAGTACTTCATAGAACTTTGTTTACTAAAGTTAAACTTTTAAAATGTAACATGTCTGATAATGACACTTGTCCAGTGTGTGCACAATCTAGAGAAGATTTAGAACACATGTTTATCAATTGTGTCAATTTGTCACAATTTACTGATTTTTTGAAGGATTTTTTATTAAATTTCATGTGTAATGTTGATGATAACTTTGTAAATACGCTTGATTTTGACCAAGCGATGCTTATGGGTTTTTTGAAGAGAAGTAACGGGTTTAATTTTTATTTCGCTAATTTTATTATGAGTATAGCAAGATTTAGTATCTATAAAAGAAGAAATTTCATATTGCTGAATCCTCAAGCTAAACTCAATTTAGTAGACTATTTTAAAACATTATTAGAAAATACATCTCTCACTATTTTTATCTTTTAAATCAGAGAAAAGAACATTTCTTATTAGAAAATATTTTATATTGGACAATCCGTTATCAAAGTAACAGATAACCATGCAGAAATATTATATTAATTATAAACATACTAGTATCTGAACTTACATTGAATTTCTATTTGTTTGTAACTGACTATATGTAACTGTCTGTTTGTGACACCAGGTACTGTCTGGTGAATGTTTCATTGTAAATATTTGAATAAAATTTTATCAAGAGAAAAAAATGCATAGACTGAAGACTCTAATGATTCACGAAGAAAATACGCGCGAGTTCGAACCCTTCATATGCACTCGTTTTTGAGAGGATGAAAGATCGTAATTTAAAAGTTTAAAGTTATAAAATAAGTTATCTTAAGTTAACAAAGTGGCAAAGTGGTCAGTGGATTCTTAAAAATAATCTACAGTCACAACAATAGTCTGACGTCAGAGAAATGGGTTAAGTAACTTTAACTTTATTTCAACTTCTGAAACATTGTTTAATGACTTGTATGCATGATTCTTATATATACAATATGGCGGACGTAATTGTTCAGAAGGTATATAACTCTCTATAAATACACAGTAAACCAGGTAGAACCAAGAAGATGCACTTACAAATCAAAATTTTGAAAGAAATTGTCCCATAGCATTTATATTTATTTTTTCCCTTAAATGAGGTGAGTACTCCTTTTGTTTGTCAGATTGAACTTCGTGTTGTTATTTCAAGATGTTTGCAAAGGTTGTTATTTTTATTGTTAATTGATTTATTGCTATCTATATCCTATTTGTTCCAAAACAATTATTATTTGTATGGGGTAATTTTGCTTGGTTTGTGTTTTATCTCCTTAATTCAGAGCGGTAAAATTAATATAAAGTACTTTCCTTTTATTTAGAAAAGGACATCTAGCGCCCAAGTAAAACCCACGGTGGTTGGAGAAGATTTCTAGCCGGTGTATGTGTTGTTAGAGTCATAATGGTATGATAACTCATGAGATGGAGAAGGAATGAGGGATTATTTCCTTAGTTCATGTAATAGATAAGATACTCAGCCAGCCGTAAGTGGTTGAGCTAGGATGTTGTTCTTTTGCTCAGTCGGTTAAAGCGTGCCTTGTAACACAGTGGTCCCGTGTTCGAGTCCCAAAAGGAGACAAGGTAATTTTGTAATAGGAATCATGATCTCCGGGTACATTTGAAAAAAGAAGACATTTAAATTAATTTCAAAATTGTTAATTTTGCTGCATATCAATCATTCTTTTGGTATTTGTTTTCCTGAACTTCTCTGATATAGCTGCATACATATACTGATAATTAACATGTTCCAGTGAGGTTAACAGCCAGTAGAAAAATAAATTTAGGTTGGTACGCAAGGAATCTTATGCAAAATTAACACTAATGCTTCAGTAGATAAAGAGAAAATATAACATTATATTGTGATTTTTTTTATTTCAATTCTTTTATCATAACTATTTACTAGAACATTTTCGTATGAATTTATAATCAATAGCATCCTTGCGGAAAACATCCAAACATTGAAGATATCCTGCTTTCAGTGTTTGCAAGGATATTAATTCGATGTCACTAGATTACCCACTGATAACATTTTAACAGTAGAGAATTTTCTGAGAGAAATATATTATTGTAAACAAGGTAATGGAAAATAGAGTTCTGGGTAAAATCAACTTTGTACTGGTAAAAGTAGAGCAGACTGTATTACCAAGTATTATTCTAAATCGTTAATATACAATATAATTGGTGAAAGGATATTAATACACTGTGTCTAAACTACCCCGGCGAAAAATGTTTGGACTCAATAGTATCTAATATCCGGTATGGTGACGGACCATCAACAGACATAGAAAAGGTAGGATTTTGTTTATTTATTTGTTGTTTTAATGATATTGACGAATATACATACACATATAACTATTTTCTATTATGAGATGTAATATTTTCTACTACCGTTCTAGATTAATGGAGAAATAAGTAAAAGGCACATCAAAATGGTGAATTGAGTGAACCTTGCCTCGCATTTGTTTAATTTCTCTTTAAATTGTGCAAATTGTACGGAAAGAAAGGTACGGAAAGAAAGATATTAACACGGAGATTGCAAGACTAGTCACTATGATCACCTCAATATTTGCATTTCTGTGCATGGAACGAAAGAAATGGGTCATGTCAAAATTGAAGGACCCGGTTTTGTCAATGTGTACGGACCGGTTTCGTTCTAAAATTTCACAAAGCAGATCCGGTTTTGTCAAGGAAAATAATTTCATAATTGCATGACGTAAATTAAAATCTGGCATTCAACAGGAGTTTGAGGGCTCGTTGGAAAACAATTGATTTCAGAGGATAACTTATAACCTCTTTAAATCCGCAAACACTTGAATTCCTGCTTTATTGAAACAAAATTATTTTTTTGCTTTGTATGTAAAAAATACTTTAACGAGAAAATACAAAGAAATGAAGGTTTTGTAACGAAATTTAATTTTTTATATCAATTATGTAAATTTAAGTGTTCAAACTTGGATAGTGTACGGCCTTGAAAATTAAAGGACACACATTTGATATATGTTTTCTGGGACAACAGGATGGTTATCTTAGTAAATGTTCCACTCTACCTAAAGGCGGGGGTGGAGCAGTATGATCGTTTGAAAATAAATATTCTGAACACTAAAAGTTCATTATAAAACAAGAGAAAAGGAAAATGTATATGCATGCAAAATCGCCCTAGAAAATGAATTTCCATGCGGCACAAAGGATCACAATAATAATAAGTTAAAAATCTGTTTACCACTCCTTGTAACTATAATACTAAGTATAAATTAGTATTATTGTCTCAGGCTATCCAAAATTGAAATAATGATTGTTTTTAATAATTTTGTAAATAAACGGTTCTTTTGTCTCTTCATTGTGTAATGAGTATCGTACATTGAAAATGCTCTACATTTTAGTGACGTTGGTCAAGTTTATAATTGTCAATATGCAAGGGCGAACCGAGGATTTTTGAAAGGGGCGTAATTCCATAAAACGGATTATATAACACCGAGCGTAGCGAGGGAAATTATTTTGGACGAATTTATGTTAAAAATCACATATAAATTGTAAAAACACAGAGACATCCGCTATTTGTGTGCGAATCGCGCATTTACTTTACAGGCTCTGTAATCAAACGAGTTAAGCCTTTTTCAACTGATTTTTATCGTTTTTGTTCTATGTTGTGCTGTTATACCACTTTTTGGGGGAGGGAGGCGCTAACACGTGATAACACGTTCAATCCCACCATTCTGTATGTGCCAGTACCGAATCCAGGAGCCTGTAATTCAATGTGTGTCTGTAGTTGCTTTATATGATATTTGTTTTGTACATAAATCAGATCGTTAGTTTTCTCGTTTGAATTTTTTACATTAATTTCGGGCCTTTTATAGCTTGTTATGCTGTATGGGTGTTTCTCATTGTTAGATACCATACGGTGACGAACTATATTTTCTAATTTTACGTCATTTGGTCTCTGATGGAAAGTTGTCTCATTGGCATTTTGCACGGGCTAAATGGCCAATTAGATTGTTCAAAATAAGACGTAGATTTTGGGACGTTATTATGTTGCAAACCAACTTTTATTTAAGAAATAATTACTTCATGTTATGCTCTATGCTCATTTTAACATTGGTAGGCATTATATTTGTTAATATCTTTAGACTAAGCGTTAGCGAGTTATAAAATGTTGCAAATATAATGCCAACCCATGTTAAAATGAGCATAGAGCATGGCATGATAGGATTATTTCGATTCGAATAGGAAAGTTTCGAACTTGTGTACTTCGAAGCGGACCTAAATATACGTTCGAAAGGCAATCATTTTGATTTGAGGTAGCCAAAACGTCCTAGAAAATCAACAGTTTCACGATAAAAATTAACAGATACATGTAAACTTACTTTCAGATTGATTTTATTTAATTTCCTTAGCGAGCAACACCAACACAAATGTCCATTTTGATCTTCGGCGTAGTTCATAACACCATAAGGAAGTAATTTTAGTGCATTCTATAAAGTATTTATTTCCAGTTCAACTTAGTTTGAAGATAAGTGCAATAAGGTATACGTATATTATGCATTCAAAAATATCTACTCCCTATTTCGAAGAGTCCCCGTTTAAAATAAATTTTAACACGACAGGTTTGTATTACAATAACATCTATATGACTTATATATTGAATTTCTTCCGACGGACAATGTTCAGATCCGTGTTAACGTTGCTTTTATAAATTTGTGGTTTCAAAACAAAACAAAACCGGGTCCTTGTGTAGTAAACAACACTGACAAAACCGGGTCCTTCAATATTGACATGACCCAGTTCTTTCGTTCCATGCACAGTAATACAAATATTGAGGTGATCATAGTGACTAATCTTGCAATCTCCGTGTTAATATCTTTCTTTCTGTACCTTTCTTTCCGTACAATATGCACAATTTAAAGAGAAATTAAACAAATTTGAGGCAAGGTCACTCAATTTACCATTTTGATGTGCCTTTTACTTATTTCTCCATTAATCTAGAACGGTTGTAGAAAATTTTCATCTCATAATAGAAAATAGATATATGTGTATGTATATTCGTCAATATCATTAAAACAACAAATAAATAAACAGAAATCCTACCTTTTCTATATCTGTTGATGGTCCGATACCGTACCGGATATTAGATACTATTGAGTCCAAACATTTTTGCCGGGGTAGATTAGACACAGTGTAATAGTTCTTCATTAGGATTACAGTAAATATCGACATTTCCATATTTGGAGTTTTACCTACGGACTTATATTTGTCGATATTGTATTGACATTCAGGCCAGTCATTTGAAATTTGTACTAAGTCTTTGCTATTGGTTAGAATGAAATATTAATAAGTAGCCTACGGTTATTTGCTTAACTGTTTGGATTCCTTTTGCATCTGTTATCACTTTCAAAAGTCCGTAACAATTGCTCAATCTCTTGTTGTACGGTTTTGTGGACTGCAGTTTGTCTTTTCGTGCTTTTTCTTCTTGTTAGGTCTTGATGTTGTGGTGAATTTTTTTCTACAAATGGTTTTGAGCCCTTAATATTTTTCCCTCATTTCAAATTACTTTATCCATTACATATGAGTCGACTACTGGCATATCATACGACCAAATATGTTTTGCCACAAGAAATGAAAAGATTACAATGGAAAACATTAACAGTCCCTTCATGTCTTTAGTTCTCTACTGACCTTCATTGTTGATTTCAATATGTTGTTTTAGATATGAAACAGACCTTAATATTTATTTGGTATTGATTGTATCTAAACAGGTATTTTCCGTTCGGAATCACGTGTCTTGAGTATGAAATATAATGCATCAGCAGCCTGTTTACATTGATATGTTCCTTTTCTGTAAATTTACTGTTAATATGCTGAAAATTTGAAACACAAAGGGTTTTCTACCTCCAGGTATAGAGTGCCTTAGTCTTATTTGGCACAACTTCTTAGAAATTTCGGTTGTAAATGCTCTTCTATTTCGTATTTGATTGGTCCTTTAAACTACTTGGGTTTTCCTATCCAAAAGTACTAAGCACCAAAACAACTAAGAAAGTTAGAAACATAAATTATACCAAGAGTGTTTACAGTTACTGCTATATTCGTTGTTCAAAGCCAAATCTTAATTAATGAATACACCTTCTACTCTCGACATGTTTACATCAAAATGATTTCGTTTAATGGCATCATAATCAATAAGAAAAAAAGGATGATCTTTACATTATTAAACGTAGTATCGACATGATATAGGACCATAAAATTACTATTACTGGATTGTAATACTTGAGTAGCTATATCTTGAACTTTTGAAAATGAAATGCAGTGTTTGAACGGATAAAAATATTTATACAGTACATTGTATACTTATTCATAAATTTCAATGTAAACTCATTCATTAAATTTAGAATTTTCTTCGAGCAAAAATTGAGAGTGTTATAAAGTATTACTAAATTATATGTATATTGTCCTGTAGATTGCTAAGTATTTGCCAAGTATTGTTTCAAATTGCAGGTTTTCTATTTTCTTAGAGAAGTTATCGAGAATTCTTAATTTAAAAATACAAAAGTTTAAAAATTACCGATTGGAATGTTGTATTCATCTTCGTCTTTTCAAGAACTCTAGCTAGATGGAACCCATAAATTTTCGTCTCAAGGTTATCATTGATTAAGACGTTAGCTGCTCTTAAATCTGTATGTATAATTCGCTTTGTTCCTAAATAGTCCATTCCACATGCGATCTGGAAAAGAAATGTAAAGTTTCAATTATTTCAAATTTATTTCAGATATATATTCATTTTGTAGCTGACAGATTGATTAATTTTTTCTAAAAATTCTGACGTCAGAACGGTACAAAAATGTATACTAGCATTAAATGTGGCACTATTGAAAATAGGTGTTGACTGGATGAGTTAATTGTTGTTAAGTTGATGGAGTTTCAATAACCTGTAGCCATTTTACAATAACTACTGCATATAGAAAGGCCATTACAAAAAAAAAGGAAAGTTGTAAATCCAAACTTTATTTACAAGCGTGATGATACCAATTTCCAAAAAAAAACTCTTCTTTTTGCTATTTTTGTCGGAAAATATTTGCTATTATTATATTTTTTTTTATTTCGGTCGATTGTGTTTATGTGACATTGCGTTAGAAATATGCAAATTGTCTCAACGATGTGAAGTAGACTAGAAAAGGTCGTCGCTACAAACTCGGCTGAAAGAAATAATTAATTACAGAAACATCAATCCCAACATTACAGCTGACCACATACATACAAGGAAATTACGACAGAAAAACAAAGATTACTCAGGAGTCATGAAAAGAAAGTGTAACGAACAGACATAGGATATATAAAAAAAACATTGTGACTAAAATAGATACAGTTGTACACGATGATATTCGTAATATGGAAAATGCTGGTAGTAGATGCATGGGGCGACTTAGGTTGTTTTGGACATACGCTTCAATTATGCATCAATTTAACTAGGTACTACATCAAAATGGTAGCAAAAGGTCGTAAGCTTTTTGGTCACTTCAAAAATTCGACAACGCTAACTACTAGGATGAGAAAACGACAGAAACTGTTCAATGCTACTCAGCACGAATTAATACAGGACGAGACAACAAGATGGAAATCAACTCAACTTATGTTGGAGAGCTGAGTCGAACACATGCGATTTCTTAATGACATCATGTTAGTACAAAGAAACAGGACATGTTAATGCTACCAAAAGATCATGAATGGGATATCGTGTCGGAGGTTCGATCGTTTTGAAGGATTTGTAGAATGTAACAACTTAAATGTCTAATTTTTTAAAGTGGTGGGCTTCACAACAGAAGAGCTTTCCAAGTCGAACACTTTTAACGTAACGTGTCTTAGCCATTCCTGTCACATCAAAACCGTCGGAATTAATATTTTCATCTGCCGGACGTTTAGTAACAACATTGAGAAATAATTGACAAAATTTCTGAACAAGAACAAATTTGTAGGAATCTGTAATGGACCTCTATGCACGGTTCAACACATCGGTGATTTCTAATCATCACACATTGAAAAATATGTTTTACGATTAACAAAATGTAGTTGTAGTTTGACTTTGTTTTCCGTTGTAATTATTTATTATTCAATAGTGGTTTATTGAATTATTATCTAATTTAGTGTTTGCTTAAAGTACATGAAGTTAATAAGCTATTAACTAAACGGTATATACCAGGGGCTATTATCTAGTATCATATATTAATTCAAAGGGTTTAACGTTCAGAAAACAACTACACCAAATGAAAAAAATAAACATAATTTGTGTTCCCCTTTTATAGATTTTTTTCCGAGCAAGTACTCAAGTATCAATCGCTCGGTTAAACAAACAAGTACTCGATTATTTTCACCGAGTTCACATCCCAATTTTTATAATGGTCAATTGCCACAGTTGTAAGCAAACTTTTACAAATTTCTATGACATAGCCCATTTACTGTACCTTGACATGAAGAGGATGAAAGAGTTGTCAATATAGAATAACTATTTCGTTTGAAATTTGTTTTTGTTAAACTTGCTTACGGCTTCGCATATTAATCTGAAGTTATTATTTCCACTCAAGCCACGCCACACAAACACTCCTCGGCTTCTTACTTAGCTGTACCAATCGAGCATTCGATTATTGTTAGTCTTATTCATTCTTTTTTATATCGACGTGCCAAGGTTCTACGTGCCAAGTGAACTTTTGGACAATCTTTTACCGAATTGATTAATTAACAATAAAAGACTACTTCTTACTATTTGGCAGATATTTCATAGATGTTGTAAACGTAGAATGATCTTTTTTGAAAAAAAGAATAGCATAAATTGTCGTCTGTCAAACGTTTTTGTGCAATTCTGTATTCTAAAATGTTTCTTTTTCAAAAGGGTCTATTTATTTTATCTTGTCGATTATGAACCGTGTTTCACAATAATGATCACTTGAACGACATCTACAAGGTTTATAAATCAAATGCATGCTGATTGAACAGTCAAAATAACAATGGTGTTATGTTTTACTGAAATTTCAAATGTATTTTTTTTCCAATAAAATTAGTGCATATGTTCTCATTCACAAATTAACAATCACGAAAGTTACTGCAACTGAACATTTTTTTTTCTTTTTTTGATATGTTGTCTTTCAGTCGGAAATTTTGACCATAATCAAATTCGATAACAAGAGAAGATTGAAAATCCGCACTACGTATTGTATTTTCAAATTCTTATAAATTTGGAATCCGGAAAAAACTAATTCAAAAAGAAGTTTCGAAGAAACAAAATGTTTGCAACTGTTAAATGTTATTTAAATCATGTAACCTGTATTTGTTTTTTTTTCTGAAAAAGGACATAACCTGCAAACAAATTATATAAGTTTATTCTCCAGATATTATGTGAATAATTGAGTACTGTCAGTCACAGTAATCTGCTTGGCTGGTTTCGCAAAAGATGTATTGATCAAGCTATTTCATTAAAAAGCTTGTAGTTAAACATATACGGAGATTTAAAAATCAAGCAAAATTTTAAAATGGAAATCAGTATAAGTATATATGATTGTCATAGTCCTTGGACCTTATGATGTACAAATATTGTTATATCAGATCCCAGCAGCGTGAGCATAGTCCTACCTACGGACGAATGTAGGATTGAAAGTCACAGTACAAAAATTCACAATTCAGTTTTTACTTTATTCATTTTTTAATAAGAAATCATTTGTCAAAATAGTTTTTGTATTTTTTCTAGAACTTTTATATACGTATATGGCAACTTTGCAAACAAAATTTATTCTGAAAAAAAAATCAATAATGAAAAAATAATTGTAAAGATAACAATTTGTCAAAGTGGGTTGGTACTTAAATGGTTTCATTATGACACAGTGCCAAAAAATATATCCTTTTCATGCATAAAATTTGACTTCTGTTCATTACTCAAGGTTTAACTGAACTATTTCATAAATTGTAAAATGAATATATGCAAGTTACCAAAAAAATGGTAGAAATGTTTCCTATGTTTTCAAACAAAACTAAACAAAGAGTATGTGTGACTTTTGTACTATCAAATTTGTTACTTTCTGTCCTGTAACTTTCAGTACGTTTGCCATAGAGACATATTATAAAATTGTAATCTATGTCTGTGTCCTTAATCACAGGCCTATTTTATATGTAAATATATATCTTTTTTTGTTATAAGAAAATAAGATATAAAACCTAAATCGTAGAAATAAAAGAGCAATAGAATTATTAAATGAGGGGCCTGATGGGTCATTTTCGTTCTTCGTGATCGGCGCATTTTCGCTATCGTGATCCGTTTTTCTACAGATTTATTTTTTTTATATATTTTCGTGATACGTGATCATGGAAATTTATTTTCTGTGAATCGTGATTGACAAAAAAAATCAACTCGTGAATCGTGATGAGACCCCAAATCAGGCCCCTCTTAAATAAGTTAAAATATCTAAGAGCATTTAAAACTAAAACAAAAAACACTGATATAAAATCTTTTGAAAAAGGGGTGTGCATTCCCAAATTACTTGTGTCCTAAATCCTAAATGTTATGACCACTCCAATTTTTTTTTTAAATGAAAAAAAATATACCATACTGCTTTTAAAATATTCACCTTTTCTTTCATTTGAAATTTAAGCAATGACAAATAAATATATAACTAAACAAGAAAAATATTAATCCTCTCGATCACCTTTTGATCCTGGTAATTAAAACAGTCCGTACTGTGATAAGTAAACATCCTGTAAGGTAATAAAGATCAAACGGTAGCTATTATCCCTCCACTCAGGTAATTAACAACTTGACCATGCAGAAATGCCACCTGTTGTTTATAAAGTGATAAACTTTATAGTTTGATAATTAACATAATTAAAAAGGTGAAAATTTACCTCATGGAATAAATAGATAAAAAAAGTATCACTTCCGGCAGATTAGGTTTTAAAAGTTATCGTCTATAATTGAGTATGTGAGGCAGAAATATACCGATAGGTACAAATCCGTTTCATATGCTTTTCTAGTAAAAACTCTTGTTTATAAGCTCACTTATGGAAAAAAATGAAAATTGATACAAGTAATGTATACGTAAATTTGCATGAACAAATTTCATAAATATAAAATTGAACACAAACAGCCTGGTGGCATAGGTACGCATAGAATACAAGATATGACAATACGAAACACCGCACTTTATAGTCTTTGTAAACGTTTTCGGTTGAGAAATGTGTATTTGTTTTTTAATGATGACAGCATATATGGCGGTTTAATTAAGTTAAAGTCAGGTAAAACATGGATTGTATCCCCTCGAAACAAACGAAGTTGTCCTATTAAAACCGGCATCGAAAACGAATTCTACTATAAGTAGTGATAATCATAAACATGTGATGAAACAAATCGGTAAAGTCTGAAAACGGATAGTCAATAAGCTTTCACAAAGCTTAAGTTCAATTTAGAATATAAAATTTAATTGAAAGCAACAGGGAATCGGAGGAAGTCTAAAGGAACGAGATTTGATCTTTGTTTTGCCTGATTTAGGATGATGGTTGCTTCATACAACTTTGGTTTGATTCATTGACAGCTAATACTTTGTGCAATACTTCGCATCTTTCAATGACAAATATATTTTAGTCGAAGGCTTTGCCAATGTTTTATATGCGGAAATAAATCTTGAAAATAGATTCAAACAGTTAATATGTAGAGTTTTTTAACATTGCACACATGAACTATCAACACTGTCTTAAACGTACAGTTAAGTTTATTAACATTGCACATTTTGATATGTAAATATCGGAGTTCAGATTTGATAGGATTAAATTCATTCAGGACCAAATTCCCGATCCTACTCCTATAACAAATGTAACTGTACACCTAAATGCTAAAATAATGCGAAAACAATTCATTCATCTTTAGAACCCAGACTTCTTACTTTTAGTACCATAACATGATGTTCAACATAACAAAAAAGAAGAAAATTAGCACGCTCAATAAAAGCGGTAAATTTTGTATTTAGCCTACACTTATGTTGTTCATATTTTATGTACTTCAATACTTAATTGATAGGGGGTGTCGCTGAGGTTCTCTTACTTTTCATATAATTTAGAATAAATTGAGGTATACCGTATTTTCAATTGATACTATATTCCAGGGCTTGTATTTCCTATCAAATATAACTTTTCCAATATTTGTTGAAGTTGTCGTACGGACGCCATCACGAGTGGTGGGTTTGAAAATTGGAATACCAAAGTGTCAAAAGATGGATACTTACTGCTGTGAAAAAAATACAGGGCTTTTCATATACATGTAACAAGTAATGGGAACTTTATTGACCCTATCAGATATTTCTGATGATTTTCCACACCTATTCACATACTTTCAAGCTGTAAATAGTGACCTGTTCCAGCGACACGTCCTATCACCTTGTATATAGGAAGTGCCCCCCTTAATAAATCTTAATAACTGCTGATAAATAGGTCACTCACTCACTCATCTCATGCTCATATTTAACGTAAAACAACGCAGCTTGCAGTAGCTGTTACACTGTTTTCCAATATCGGTACACGATATTCAAATCAAGTATTTATGATAATTCTCATATTTTATGTAAAACAAACCATCTAGAGGTACTTTAACTTACGGTTTTCAGTACCATTACTTCACAGTTACTAAGCTAAGAAAATTGTCAATCTCAGTTAATGACAACACAACTATAATCAACACTACACAATTCTATTACTCAAATTGAAAATTAACTTTATAGTCCTAATATTTTAATGGATTAAAATGGCAACAACTCTTAAAAAATCACCAATGAGTTATCAATCCATAATGATGTCCACTTGTGATTTCCAAATATGATGAGGTACCACAACAACGGTTAACAATTTTAATCTATGCAAATAAAAGTGGATACGTGTACATTATCAATATAACATGCGGTTTAAGAATGCTGATTTCCAACCCTAGGATATGATTGTTAAGATAACAAATAAATTTGTCATTCTTCATGAATGCAAAAACATGGTTTGATTTTGTACTTGAAGAACTCTCTGTTTATCTAAAGCAATAGAGGGTGAGGCACGAGCTCTACTGATTTTTTATGAATAATTTTTGTTTTTTATTTTGATATCGATTTTTTAACTTTGAAATATTCCCTTATAGATTACTTTTATGACATTTGAATTTTCTTTTGACAAAATAAGATGCATGGTAACACCATCGAACAAAATCAATCCTGAAACAAATACTATACTTTATACTAATGGTATCATAGATAACTAAAACACCACCAAAGGCAAAAAGGATAATTATCTTAAATAAATATCGATATTTTCCTTAGAAAGTTACTAAATAGTAGGTTCGATACTGCCCCAAAATGTGCCATATTTCAAGCTAAAATTTTAAGTAAGTATTTAGTGCATCTTCTCACATTGAATCGTAGTACATATCATGACTAAATAGAACATATGTGACGTCACAGTTGGCTTCAATTTCAATATTCCACAAAAGTCAATGAAAACATGCCAAGTTTTTTAGAAACATTTAGCGGAAGCGCAAAAAGTTGTAATCCCCGACTTATTCATTACCAGTCATACATAGCTATAGTGAAATCTATACCGTCACTGCATACACGGGAATAGCGAACAAGTTGAGAAATATTTACAAAGTAAGATGGGGTCAAAGTCCTATCCCAGTCTTAAAAGAAAAATGTACAATAGAGAACGAAAAGATCGTCCCTCTTGTCGTAATTGTTGCGATATAACTTCCCGTGTGAAACTGAAATATATAAATCTAGAAATGGACAGTTATTGCTGTTTATATTAGATTTATTAAAGTAAATTCCCTTGCGTAAATTTGGGCATTATATTCAGAGTATTTTGATATTCAAACGCAAAAGTATCGTCAAGGGTAAGGTAAGTGTTTTTAAATTTATCATTTAAATATTCATCAATACTTATAAGATAAAATGGTGATTTTCTGAAACAAAGCTGAAATTATCAATCAGACTCCTTAATCAACAAATATTAATCTAAAGTTAGAAATTCCACGTAACAAATATTAGTCTAGCTAGAGAAATCAAATTGACCAAGTGTATGCTTATCTGTCGACTTAGATGTACCTTCCTTCTAATAAAGATTTTTTGATATATCAGTACTGGATATATAGATTCTACCACTGCATAGAGTGTGATACGGTATTTATCAACTCGAGACAGTTAAATTTTCAAATTTTCAAATTTAACTGTCGAGAGTGGATGAATGTCGTATTGCACGAGATTTGTTGGTGGAATCAGTTTCTCTAATGATATTTTGACGATATGCAAGCAATCATTATCCTTCTTTTAGAATAATTTACAAAATGATGTATTCTTTCTATGTGACGTCATCAGGCATGGTCGCCTTTTTTCATGGCGTCACAATAAGAATTTCGGAGGAATGCAAGAACATTTGACGTTTTAATCGAATTCTGACCAATTACAAACTGAAATCAAACGAACCACACGTTGATTGAATAAAAATAATCAACAGGTCAAGAAAGAATATATCGGGAAGAATTAGAGAAAACGTATAACATGTACAGTTTTTAATATTATATAACTGTTTATACTTAATGATGTTAACTTTTATTAATGTCTAATTGACATTGTTACCTATTTGATTATCATGCTTCATCGATTTTGTGTACATGTACAACGTCACTTGATATTGTAACTCTGGACTACTTTTGTTTACAGCTGAACAATGGATAAAGCTGCAGAATCTTCAATGAGTAACGGTATTACATCATATTGGAATGTTCAGGAATAACCTCAAACTAGTACTGATTTAGAATTTAGAACTTTTTGTTTATTTTTGATAAGATTTATAGGTAAAGTGCAAGCCACGTTTATTTTTTGCCAAACTAGAAGTAAAATGCTTGGCACAATCATACAATTGTTTAAATTAATGTGTCTATTTTCATGCCCCCGCAACTAAAAGTTGGAGGGCATATTGTTTTACTCCTGTCCGTCCTTTCCGTCTGTCCGTCCGTCCGTCTGTCCCATTATGTGTATATAGTTATTCCAGATAACTCCTCCTACAGTTTGAATGCTAGGAAGTTTTCACTTTGCTGGCTGTTTGCACATATATTGAAGGTGTGCATGTAGTCAAGGATATGATTTTATTAATATTTGCTCTTTTGGGAGATAGTTGAACTTTGTCATATTTTGGAGTATATACTTGCATAAGAGGTGCCTAGTGTTTCCGGATAACTCCTCCTACAGTGAACCATAGACCTATGTGCTCCCATGCTAATTTTTTGGCATTTTAAAATAACACTTTGCATCTACGGGGGCATCATTTGTGTCTCCCAGACACAATAATATCTCAAAGAAAGTCCTACATTGACATTGTTATAATACAGAGTGGAGTGCGGTGGCATCACTTTGTCTAGTTATTACTTTTATTACATTTACATTAAAACTGTATTATAACATTTGACACATGTTTTGTTTTTGTATTTGCATATGGAGGCACCAGGGACAATCGATAAACTCTGTTTACTGTAATAAAATAACTAAATTAGTATCATTAATAATGCTATACACCTAACTGTGACCCTTAGCGAAAGGCCGTGCGACATAATCAGTCAAACTGGGATGTCTTTTAGTTGATTTTAGTCTCTGATGCATGATTTTTATTATTAATTGTTTTGGCTTTTAACTAGCTGTCAGTAACTGCGAGTACTCTCAAATCGTACTTTCTTGTTTATTTGACCTGTTGATACTAATTGTAATGCTTTTTTGTTATTTAATGTATTCAGGGTTATATCTGGTCTATATACCAGCTTTGATAAGTGTTTGGTACTAATATAAATTTCCACTTTGTACTATGAACATCAAAATTATTTATTTTGTTAAAATAATTTCTCTATTGTAACTGTATACGTATACCTAACAACAAAATTATTTTATTTACCTGTGTTTAAAGTTATTGCAAATGGCTGATATTTTTGTTCGAGCATATTACTTTTCTTAAATTGTTTAACATTTCATACCGATATAACATGTTACTTTTATTATTCTTCACCTAGTTTATTTATTTTGAATTTACATTGTATCATAGGTCAAATTTATTTGTTCAGTGTATTTTCAATGGTGTTACTATGTCCTTTGATTGAGTTAAGGTATTTCAGTTGATATTTTATAGTGTGTCTTTCTATGTTGTGATGTTACACTATTGTTTCAGAAAAAGGGTGAAGGTTTGGTACCATTAAAACGTTTAAACCCGCTGCATTTGTTTGCACCTGTCCTAAGTCAGGAATCTGATGTTCAGTAGTAGTCGTTTGTTGATGTGGTTCATAAGTGTTTCTCGTTTCTCGTTTTATATAGATTAGACCGTTGGTTTTCCCGTTTGAATGGTTTTACACTAGTAATTTTGGGGCCCTTTATAGCTTACTGTTCGGTGTGAGCCTAGGCTCCGTGTTGAAGACCGTACTTTGACCTATAATGGTTTACATTTATAAATTTTGACTTCGATGGAGAGTTGTCTCATTGGCACTCATACCACATCTTCTTATATCTATTTATAAGATCAACATGTTAAGAAACGATCGTTGTCATTGGTCAATTCATACCTTCGACCTCAAATAAACTTTCAAGCCCCACCTAAGCACACCTGCGAAAATAGAACACGCGTACAATAACCGATCGAAAGTTGAATGGACTGATCACGTACAGGATTGTGTACTTGATTATCTCATGGCAATTCTAGCTTATAAACGTGCATGTAAAATTTATTTATATTATAATTTTGTGCAATAGTTCTATTAAGGTTCTTTGTTTTAATTTTTTTCAAATTGATATCGAAGACTCTAAAATATCGGGTTCGCGGCGAAATATTGAATGTAACTGTTTCCCCTCAAATAGTTCTGGACAAAACCCGTGCACCTTTTCTATCTGTTAAGTTACATCATTATGTGTAAATGATAACAAAGTAGGAAATATGAATGAAATTGCTCGGATGATGTTGGATAAACGCAAATAAGACCGTAACTTCAAAAATAGCCAAATTACAAGTACATAATGGAGACATTGCACGATTTTACAGTAAATAGGGTTGTGAAATAAACTGTTCATTATTCATATTGTACTGTCAGTATATCATAGCCCCTCCTCGACCCTAAAACTAGGCTCACGTATACAAAACTTTTTTTTATAAATATGAAACTTCATACAAATAGGGAAATAGAATCCAAATGATTAGTTATAAATGACAACTTAAATTTACATCATTGCCTGGCATAATCCAGTAACATTTACAAGCAGGGCAGATTGGGGTGTTAGGGGTTGGACTTTGGAGGGTGTGATTTGTTTTCTTCTAATTCAGGTTTAAAAAATCCATAAATTCTATGTAAATTAAGAGCAGGTAACCATGCTTTGTTTGGAAACGACAAAAAAAAAAAAAAAAAAAAATGGCCACAGTGAAAGGAAATGTATTTTATGTAACTCCGGCGATATAGGTTATGAATTTTTAATTCATGAACTATTTTGCTGTTTTCAGTTGAAAAAAGAACGTAAATTATATAATGTAAATGTTAACATAGACCAAATATTATGTCAATTAACTCACTGTTTGGTAATGAAAAACAATCAGTTGAAAAAAGTGTGTTTATTCATTAAATGTATCAATAAAAAGGGTACCGATTTCTCCTTGTACATGTATTTTGTCATCCTTAATTTCTAAATATCAGTATATGTGGAAATAAGGAGATGTGGTATGATTGCCAATGAGACAACTATCCACAAAGTGACATGTAGTATGCTTATTTAAAATGAAGTCACACTGTTATCAAGACGAAGTATTAAAACAAATAATCAAATAGCGGATTCAGATGTGGGATACTGGTAGTACTTATAGGAATATATTCTATTTTAATATTCTTAGATTTTGAAGAATAAAATATCTTTCTATGTGTACTTGTAACGATGTTACATTTCAATCCTTTTAGACAAACATTTTATTTTCGTAGTGACCATGAAAGTCAGTACCTTATACATCTATGATAGTACATTCCATACTACGTCAATTGTGTTCATTCACTTGCACATGATTTGTTTCTACCTTTCAGTGAATGAATGGGACAATGTGTTTCGTTTGTGATACGTTCTTTCTGAATGACCAAACGCCTAGTTTCTGTATGTTCGTTTTATAGCAACTCATCATAAAATATTACTGATGAAATGTATACGAAATTGTCAGACAATAACCTGTGCAACCCATATAAAAGTGACACATGTATCTATCTTTATATTATTTCATAATCCGGTTCATGATAACTCTGTTGTTGCATAAACATTTATAAATAAAAAATATCACAAGTAAAGTATTTCGATCCCAATATTTAAAATCAGGTGACAGCACAGCATAGCATTTTTTTTATATTTTTTTAAGTTCGTAGTAACATAGTACATCCCATTGTCTGTCACCTGTGTCAATTCACGTACACACTACGATTGTTGTTGTATTTAAATCTTTCGGCCAATGAAATGGGACGTTACAAGTTGTTTGTTTGTGATTCGCCAGAATGTTATCAATGAATTATCAAAAGCTAAACTTGACTGCAGTTCAGTGTAATTATCAATATTATTATTATTATTACAATATGAAATGTATAAGGACGAAAGAAGAAAAGGAGTTACATGGAATAATGATAATATTTCTATTTATTTATAATTGCAATTGTTCGATTCTTTGCTCAACCTTCTGTGCCGATGACCATACTTAAAGAGTTTGTATATTAGCAATTGACATTTTTGTCTTCTCAAACCGAATATTATGTATAATATGTGCCTTTAAGGAAATATACGTACGGATACATTACTGAAATAGATATATTTGTAAATTTACTCATTGACTGTTACTATTATTTTCACCTAATATACATATAGAACTGTCCAAAATGTTTTGAATATAGCACGTATAAGAATAAATAAATAAACGAATACAGATTTCTGAATCTATGACGTCAAAACAAGTACGTCCTCTTTACGTTTTCGTTTTACTGTTAGTTTACCTGTGCAGCTATGTGAATCATCTGGTTAAAATCTATTTCATTGTCTTTATATATCCGCAAATATTCCAAAAGATTCCAGTCGTAAAACACTTCCATTACTATCCAATCAACAGTAGTTGTTATTCCGTATAGCTTGATTACTTTGTCATGGTTGCATAACTTCATGATCGAAGCTTCTCTAATGCAATCTTGATATGATCCTCGTTGGAAACGTTTGATACAAACAGGTTTTCTGGTTTTCAAAATCCACTCTCCTTAAAAGAAAATGGTTTTCTGTTGATTTCAAACTACAACAGTTTTCTATTTTTATGTCAGTTATACTATCAATTTTTATGAATGGATTTATACACAAAACTGAATAAAAATTCATACATAATCATGATAAAGATTGGTTCCACGTCAAATTTGCATGTTCATTGATATTAACATCGCCTTCCTTAACAAGATGCCGGCATGTGCCAAAGCAAACAATCTTACAGAAATGTTTCTTTAGAACCATTGTATTTGCTGCAATGCAAAAATAACAAATAATATTTAATTAACTATCAATCAGAACAGAATATAGTCAATAATCATTTGTATAGAGATAAACACATTATTGAATAGAATATGGAATAATACTTAATACGGTTATACTTCAATTTCATGTGTACTTATAGAAAATTATCTCGAGCTAAATATCATATTGAATTACAAAGTGTAAATAAATCGTACGAGAGCTCTATGTTAAAAATGAGGATAAAGTAAATATCCCGCTATGCGCAAGCATGGAATAAGATGACCGCCTAGCTAGTTGTTAGCTTAACTGTACATGTAGCTCTTCAGCTGTAGTAAATTACGCTAGGTTTTATTTGGTTTTATTTGTCAATTTTAATGCAAGTAGATTCATAATGATAGAAATCCAATGAACTGTCATTTAATATCTTTAAGCATTTTTGTTTAACAACTTCCAAGTTATAAAAACAGTCGATCGATTTCAATTTTATTGAAATTTGTATCATATAAAAGAACAATGGTTTAGTACTTTTAAAACCATTAAAATCCCTGAAGAAAAACCTGAAGTCCTATCCTACCGTTGTTATCTGCATAAGATAGACAGGGAGTTATTGGGCACTTAAAAGACACTTCAAAACAAAAAGAACTCATTTAAATTTGGAATGAGACAGTACAAATATTTTTGAGATGATTAGTATTCATGTGAACTTTCATAAAACTTAAAAATTTCTTCAAGTAACCACAACAAAAATCGACTTTGATAAAGCTATGGATTGTTAAATGAAACAAAAACACGTGAAAAAGATTGCTTATAATTGTCAACCAATTATTGGTCGAAAGTTAGGAAAGTCGTACAGACGAATTTGATGAAAAATTTAAGGGAAAGAACTGGAATATTATATGACAAAATAGATTGTTTTGCTTTTAGATCTAAGGATGTATTTGATTTTTAGAGAAGATATTTGCGTGCATTTAAATAAGCAAATAAAAGACTTGTACCCTAAACGAATTAAAAGTAGAAAAAAGCAAAGTTTCGAGAGAACTTATGTGAAACATGATTGTGGTACAACGATTGAACAATATAAAGTTAGAACGATTCAAACAAGTTCCTGTAGAAGAAGATTATCTAAGGCCAGTAATTGGGATTTTAAGGTTTGCGGAGCAGAACAGTTTATTTATAGAAAATTACTTTATGAATTATAAATTTGTTCAAACATAAGTGTTGACAACTAGGTTGGTGATATCGTCTGCAAACGTTCATCAGCAGAGACATTGTCCCAGTTGTTATAAAAACTCCTCAACAATACCATGTTTATCATTTTGTACCGCAAATGCGATTTTCGACTACATTCGATTCATCAAAAGCAACAGAGACTAATTAACAGCAAAGCAAAGGTGCTTAATACCAATTAATCAAAGTTGAAAAAGTTAAATTAGTCAAAAAGACATAATGTAATTGCAGATAAATAAGTTGTGTTTCGGTAATTAAAATTGGCCCTACAAGGAGGTTGACAGCATCAGGACTAAATATGAAATGAAGAAAACTTATTATTTGTATTTTCATATTTTTTTAATCAAAATATCTAACTTGTTTCATTATTATAGAAACTTTTGTTACTAAACCCTGTACTCTTATTGCAAGAAGTAAAAGCAAATATTTAAAGCAAAATTGAAATTGTCATATAAATTTGGCTTAATGAAAAGCTTCTCTTAAAATTTGTAAATAGGTTTTTCATTATCATTATGACCATCATTATTCTTATAAATCTTTTACAAATCCTGTACTCGTGATTATAGTTCTACGGCAAAAATAAAACGTTTAAGAGATGAATAAAAAAAAGCTGTTACCCCATTGAAAAAGAGCTTATCACAAAAACTACAGAAGAAAAGAAATAATTTGCACAATATTTTTAAAAATGCTTAAAATTTTGTTACAGAGGTGCAAAAAACTGTGTTATTGATAATGAATATGTTTCTCCTTTTTTTAACCCCAAAGATAATCCCTTTCCCCTTACTTGATCATTATTTCACCACTGTCCCAGATCAGATAGATATTTGAGCGCTTGCAAACACATTCAATACCGTCATACTAGAGATTTCCAATAAAATGACATTACTCGACATAACCAACCTATCTGACCGTATCTCGGCGTATTGCATTGAAGGATGACGGAGGGCAGAATAGACTGCATGAATTTTTGGCTCGTTGAATACACATGTGCTATTTAAAAATTAGCACAAACTGCTTATTTAATTATTTACATATTTTGTAATTAAATTTTGGAAGATTTCATTGACAACATCCTTTCAAGAAAAAAATCAATTCAGTTACCGGTAATCAAATGCACCGATCATTACTTCGTTATTTCACTTCACCCGTATATTTATATCTCAAACGATGAATTCTTAAAGCTACTAAATCAAAATTAAGTATGAAAAATAAAAATAATGGATTCTGACATTGTCTGAGCGAGATCATATTCTCGTTTTTGATTTAAAAGTTATAATTTAAAACAAGAATTTCAACCACGCAGGAATGAAAAAGGTGTACATGACTTGCTTCTTCTTCTTCTTCTCCTTTTTTTTAGCATACTTCTATAATTTATTTCAAGACACTTGTGTCGAAGGTAGACATTCAGATCACTGATGCATCGTTCTGATAGTACTTTGTAACCCTTCCGGAGAATTTTATCAAATGGAATTTATGAGGACACATCTTCAAGAAAAAATATGATTACAATTTACTGAATCAGATAATGTTTTTATATCATGTCTTTGATTATAATGATGCCTGGATTCTAGGATTGATTGTTGATTGATTGTTGGTGTTTTAACGCCACTTTAAAGCGCCACATTTGGGCTATTTCGTGGCGGCCAGTTTTTTTTTGTTGGAGGAAGCCGGAGTGCCCGGAGAAAACCACCGACCTTTGATAGGAAAACTGACAATCCCAGTCAATTAAGATTGGAGTCGAGTGCACCCGCACGAGCGGGGTTCGAATTCACAACCTCAGTGTTGACTGGCTAGTGATTACAGTAGTAACTACTTAGACCACTCGGCCACTGAGGCCCCTGGATTCTAGGAAGATCCCATACAAACGTATAAGCGTTATTTAACGCCATTGCTCTTAAATTGTTTGGCGTTTAACTTATACAAATACGTATGAAAAACGGACATGTACGGAGTATTTGATTGAAGTTCTGTTAAGTAGGATGATCAATTTAGTTTTATGTCCAACTTATGATAGCAAGGGAATATTATATTTACTGGTCTGTGCATCCGTACTTTCTTCCATTCTGTTCATAATATAAAACGTCTAAAATTATATACTAAATTAGAGTTTGACCCGGATTTAGTGGTGCACTGAACATGGAAATATGATCATGTGATGGGGCAAGGTGTCTTAAGGCCACACATTCTTGTTGCATATGTTTTGAATACTACATGTAAATGTATATGTATCTTCCCTATTCTTTACTGTCTCGGTCAGTTCAACAGTAACCAAAGGTAATGGCAAAGTGGTCACCATTGGTATGTTTCGATCGGCAGTTAAACCAATGCCGAAATGAGGAGTACGTTTGGCTGTGCGACTGTACAAGTACGCAGTCCCGTCCGGTTAGAGTGGCGACGTTAAATCAAATGCTTCTTGTAGAGAGAAGTCCACGGTCTCCGCACGTTAAGTATCCATGAAATATTTGCTACTGGACGTTAAGCAACCAACTATCAATCAATCAACAGTAGCGTGACTTGGATTTTATTTCTGTTGAGGCAAATGATTTGAATCTTGGCAGTCAAAGCCTCACCTTGGTTAAAAGGAGTAAATTCAAATAGGGAGTGCACGGTTAATTGAACAAATAAATCGCAAAATAGGTGAAGGTGATCATACTCTTGATAGGTCACACGCTAGCAAAAAGATCCTGTGAAGGAAAAATCCAGATTTGTGGAATTTTATCATCAAACAATATTTTTATTGCGCATTAAATCAATATATTTGAATGAAACTGCTGGTTAAAGATTTAATTCACAGTATTCAGTTGCAGACATGTCCTTTTCAAACAAAAATAATTGACAAAATTATATGTTGACCTCCTCTAAAATAATTCTGTATAGATTTGGGAATATTAAGTTTAAGATCCACTATGTCTTTAACTTTATACGTTTAGCTTTTGTCAAAAAGTATGGATGATAATAGCTGAGTGAACAATGAAGTGTTGCTTATATGAACAAAGGTAAAAGAGTACAACATAACATGTTGGAATGCCAAGTGTATGTTGAAAACCATGTCCATCAAAAGTAACAAGTTCGTTAAAAAAATCAAGCATCATATCAGTTTCACAGTTATGACCTCTTGGTTCAATCAGTTTTTTGGCGATAAATAAACTCATCATAGATATCAGGATTGAAATTTTGTATTTGCGCCAGACGCGCGTTTCGTCTACAAAAGACTCAGTGACGCTCGAATCAAAAAAAGTTACAAAGGCCAAATAAAGTACGAAGTTGAAGAGCATTGAGGACCAAAAATTCATAAAAGTTTTGCCAGGTATACTTAGTCTGTTACTTAGAAAAGATATTTGCATCTACCCTGTTCGTTTTATGAAAGAAAGTTTTAAGAAGTTAATGAGGAATGAGTGAGTAAAGAGTAAAGAAGTCAACGTTTTGAACCGTCGTCACTCAATATACTTAAACTTTGAGGTACACGGTATATAATTCTTTTTATCTTTCTTTTTTAATGGCCAAAAATTTCGGTGAGGCGGTTGCCTCATTACGTCAACGGAAGCTACACCACTGCTCGAGTGCGGGAAGTCTTGGGCTCGATCCTCGCTTGTTTCAAATCAAAGATTGACTGCATCTCTGCCAAGCACGCAATATTTAGGAGTTAGAGCAAAGATTGGTCGGTCCGGAGTCAATCATGTGTCCGGGTAGGATGATATGTCTTCTTGCGGTATAATACAAAGTCTGGTTCATATTCACCTTCTCGTTCTTAAAATGCATAAAATGTAAAATACATATGCACCGAACACTGAAATCTATGGCCCTACATCTTATTAATACTTATATTTTATCTTTCACTTCTAACGTTTATTCAGTAAATGAATTCGGTGACCCCCTTTTAATTGTTTATCAATAAAATGTATAAAATACTATAAGTTAATTTACTTCAAGGGATATAAAAAAAATGCCTGGAAATGTCTTTTGTATTTGGACTCCATTAGCATTTCCGTTAAACAAAACAAAAGAGAACAATCCCTAATCAAACAAACCTTGTACAACCTATATAGGATTTTTTTAATCAATACATTTTTATTATAAATGAAAAATAATTTTTAGAAATTAAACGGTAGTGATAGTTTTATCTCAATTTTCAACTTTTATAAAGAGACAAATTCTGACAAACTCTGGGGTGGATATTTCTCAAATTTTTAGAAAAATATCCTTTTAAATATTTTCCCCGCAACAAATATAATAAAAAGATAGTTAAAGAAAGACAGAAAAAAGTATAATGGTGCGTTCATCTGCAAAGTATATTGAAAAATAATTGTCATAATCAAAACCATGAAAGATAATTCAAATCGTACGTATCATTGGTAAAGAATACGTGTTTTATACGTGATCTTATGTCAGTGAAAATAAAGCCGGGAATCTGAAAAACCACGTGATAAATAAATATGCAAGATTTCTATCATTCTTCGTCATGATAAAATTATTTTATATGGACGAAAATTCCAGTGTGTAATTTTAAAGTCTTGGAATACGTTGTTTAAACTTGAGCAACGTATCTAATCAAATTCAATGGTTGACAATAACCAGTTCCATAAGGTCTGTACGTCGAGTTACGTACGTATGTCATTTTATTGGAAATCTCTAATATGAATGTGCCTGTTATAACTTAGAGACCTGTTATACATTGCAGGTTGTAATCGTTGGTGGCTGTCTTTTTTTCAAAATCATATGTCAGGTCATTGGTTTGTCGTTTTCATTGTTTCACATATGTTGATGAAGGACCTAATATATCTTACTTTATTCTATTAAGTTTGTCTTTCATTGTTGAAAACCGTGAGATAACTGATACATGCTTATTTCCACTTCGTTTGGTCTATGGTTGATAGTTGTCTTATTGGCAATCATACCACTTCTTCTCATGTTTATAAAGATCTTTATAATATGTAAAGTTGTATATCGCCTACAGTTAAAAATACTTTAACAGTATCACAGATAACTATTTATAAAATATTCATTAAAAAATAAAATAAAGTTATTCACAAAGTTTTAATTTTTTTAAATCTAATGTAGTTTTCTTTATTCTCATAGGCAAGCATACCACATCTCCTTTTTAATATATATATAAATATCTTATCTAGCATCAGAGATCCTATACTTAAACAAGATTAATGTAAGTCCCATTTATCTACAGTGTATATATTAAAACATCTTTTTACAGGTCTTTGTGATACAATATTACTGAAGGCAATTAGTTTGAATCTTGCTCTCTTGAGGTATCCAACCTTTAGTACAATGTTGTAGTGATTTTTTCAAATAAAAACTTCGTTTACTTAAAGGTAATGAACAACCAAGAAGTCATCAACGTAGTACGGTTTTCTCCAGTATGCTCTATCGAGGCTATCATTAATGCACTCAGACATTGCACTAACTCAAAGTTACTTTACATGGGTTACAGATACCGCAGACTTTTGATACTTTAAAAAAAGAACATAGGTATAAGCAAATTGTATTATATATATATATATATATATATTGTTTCTTTTGACAAAAATGATATTTGACGGGACTTTCCTCTCTACATTTTATTTCAATGTTATTGCAGAACTGAACTACGGAAAAATTTGATATTAAGAATCGAGGTAACTATTAAATCTTTATACAGTAATAAATAGGCGTGATGTACCCTATAATTGTATTAAAATGGTTGGTTTTGATGGAACTGCACTGTACCGTGAGACAAAGATAGATTATTATTGTATTCAAAAAGAAATCCCCAATAGTTTGACAAAATAGTTTTAGAAAATTAGACTGTTTGATTAGCCAATGATGTGGAAGAGGTAAAAATGAAACATAAGTTAAAGTCATTCAAAATCTTGTTAATAGCACCTGCATTTTATAAGTAAGCGTATACAAAGATAGCTTTATATATCCATACGCCAGTTCATTTTTTAGTTTTCTCCTCAGCCGGATTACAATTCCTTATAACCAAACACTTGATTGCATTGAAAATTTAACTCAATATATGTTTGAAAAGAGGTGAATATCATCATGTAGCAACTGATCCTAAAACAAGACCATCATTTCTGTGAAAATATCATAGATGCATAATGATGCAATTGCGCATTTACCATTTCTTTGTTCAATAGTCATAGTTTGTTTTAATTAAACTCAGTAAAATATCTTTTAAAGTGTGGAGCAGGGAATGAATTTGTGACTGTTGCGCTCAATTATTCCATTTTTCCACATTTTATTTGAGTCTAAAAACTGCTTAAAAAAATTCCATTCGACAGTTGAAGTACATCATGTACATACGAATGGTCAATGTGACAATTATATAATTACATCTATGTTGCATGAAAAATTTTTTCAATGCTTATTGTCTTTCATATTCATGCTTATTTTTTTCTCATTTTAATTGAAGTAGCTAAATGTACCTATTTATAATAACCTTTCTATATGGTGCCACTGATTGGTTAATATGACTTAAACATACAAGAGATAAAGTGAGAAATTTCATTTTAAATTTTTCTTATAAATTTTGATAGATTGTAATACCTATTTAAATGTCCAGTAAAAATATTTATATATATATTTATCTAAAACAGCAAACAATTCTACACGCCAGACGTGTGTTTCGTCTACCAAATACCTACCAACGACGCTCAAATCAAAAGAGCAAAACAAAAAGCCAAATGAATTTTCCATTTCATAACATATCTAAACTTGGACTTCAATGTATATATCAGAATGTGTTTTACTTAAAACAAAACAAAAACAAAAAGGTTACATGCAATATATGAATATCGAGAAACTAAGACATTTTTCTAATTTTTTAACCAAATATATAGATACAAGTCTATTTTAGTTTGGAGCAGACGAGCCGAAATACACAATTTTAGAACAGATGTGCATACTCGTTTTGAAATCAACTAACACGACGAAGGGAGTGAATATGCAGCAATAAATCAACATGTATATCAAGAAAATTTATAGGAAAAAATATCGCATTTTTTAGATCACTGTTTGCTTACATTTTGATTTCATAAAAGCGTTTTATATGATAGATTTTCTTAAAGCTATTCCAATTTTCTATTAGAGTGCTGGTATCTAAACTAAATTAAAGAAGTTCGGGGAACGCAATTAATCCATTAGAAAGCATTTCTAACCAGAACGATGTTAATTCTGTTGATCTGAAATAAGTAGATTTGATATATTTGACCTATATTGTCTTTATTTATCTTAATACTTAATTTGTGATTATCAATAGTTATATCAATTTAAGAGTTAAAGTACCTTTCCAGATTTCCCAACTATTTTTTCTTCGCTTATTTTTGTGTCGAACATTAGTTCTGTTGGTAAAATTCTTTTGATGTCTACTTGTATTTGCTCTTGGTTAAGGTCCACTGTGAAAATATCATAAAAAGGTTATATTGGCAATAGAAACAGAACTTCAATTTTGCATTTTAGAGATGGAAATAAGTTAAAATAGATTAGTAATATAAAAAAAATATATATAAACTTACTTCTTTTTTAGCCATGGCGTTTTCATTTTCGAACTATGAGTTTGAATGTCCCTTTCGCATCCTTCGGATCCTTTTTTACACTATGAACAAACAAGATCTTCAAAGGGTCGTCTTAGTCGTTGATTTACTTTTATTATCTTATCATCTCTTGTTCACCGACCTCTCAATTTCTCCTATTCACATACCCAATTTCGCCCATTAATATCAAAATAAGGATATGTAGTATGATTGTATGATTGCCAATGACACAACTATCCACCAGAGTTTAAAATGAAGTGGAAATAAGCAATTCTAGGCCAGGGTACAGCCTTCAACAATGTGAAAAATCCATACCGTGTAGTCGGTTACAAAGGCCCCGACATGAAGAGAGATTCCCCCGAAAGTCGCAATTTTCACATTTTTAAAAAACAATAAAATTGCGGTGAAAACAAATTATTATTGGAGAAAATTTTTGCGAAAGAATTGTAGCGGTTCAACATCGTTTGTTTTGGTTTTTTTTTTGGACCCTCTGACTTTTTCCTTATGAGTCGGCTTTTTTACCCACAACTCGTCTTACAGATTTTTCATTGGAAAAAGGTAAAATCATTTGATAGCTAGCGGCAATAAACTAATAAATAAAAGATGCTAATTGTATTGTTTAATATAATTGTGTTGCCAAATGGCTTTACCTGGCTTTACCTATGTCACTTAAATTGGGTTGTTCATACGCCTTATATAGTTTTAAAGTTTGCACTTTGCAATCATTATGCGCTCCTGTTATAAACATAAATTTACAATTTAACTTTTAACGATGGACCGGAAAAAGATTTTTTTTAAACATCTACAAAATTATGAAATATCTTTGATTTTATCGACGCCCTTCAACTAAACAGAAATTATCCGATAAATAGATTGAACACGCATTTTTTTGTGTTCATTAATCAAAATGTTGATTATTAAATAGAGATGTGGAATTTATGTACACTGGGACTCAATATTACACGCATGTGGATATGAGACGACGGTCCTGCAAATTGATATTTAGCTTGTTTGCAAAGATTAAAATAAGTTGACGAAAATAGAATGAAAGTGGCGGAAAAGTATTGTTTTGGCAAAACGGATGGCGAAAAGAAAATTGACCTAGGGGGAAAAAGTGAAACAATTTAAAAGAGATAACTAATGGCCTATTTTATAACAAAACAATTTACGAAAAACAAATATAACAGACCTTAATCAACAACATAGGAGCCTCCTGTTTTGACTGGCATATTGTGGAAGTGAAAGTATACATCATTTAGTTTCTAATGTTCGTAAAGCGATGATTTTACGAAAGATCCGTCTCAATTCTTACAGATTGACATTTTGTCTATATTTGTTGAGAATATCTCTAAGAGACTGATTTATTGCTAAGCAATCATCCTATGATTGTATATGTATGACATTGATCGTACATTTTCAATAACTACAACATATTTTGTTTTAAAAAAACGGTCTGCGCATATTTTTATGAAGCGCGGAATTAGTCAAAATTATTGTATTCAAGGGGGTAAACTTCGGCCTGGTATGGAAGACAACTCTTACAGATATATTTAAAGTCATGTGTGTGTTTAAATCTAGCAGTTATTGAAACAGTGACCAAGTATTAATGTTGTTTATATTTGATTATGAGAATGACAACTTTGACTCCATTAAGCATTAAATTAAGGAATTTTAAATTATCTCTAAAGCTGAAGAGGTAGAACATAAACAGTCATACATGAAATGCTTCTAAAACAAATTGACTGATGACTTTTGGAATGACTCTTTTCATCTTAAAAAAACTTCTTAGAAGGTTTGGGAAAAATTGAACTGGAACACAATACAATGGATTGTATAAAGAAGTTTTAATGTTTCATTGGTTTTCAAATTCAAACGGCAATATCCTAGATGATATTACCTTACAACCATCCTAGTACAAACTAAAGCCAACAGATAACCAACATTTGCAGAAATATAGTACTGAGAAAGTGACAGACTGTTTCTATGTCTGTAAACCAAATTGTTTGAAGAAAGTGATTTTCAAGGTTCATAAACAATAAATGTTTTAGTAATTTTCGGCAGGAATTAAACGATAGTTATTTTTGGACAATCTGTGAAAAAATAAATGTTTATTCTGAAAGTGCCTGAATTTTCGACTTGTTCAATAATTCTAAACCATAAATTTTACATTCAGGCTTTGAATATGACCATGGCATTTCAGATTTACTTTGAAATATGAATTACCAAGCATTTCACCATGTACGGATTTTACAATTAATAACATATGCATAAAACACATGATACTAGTACTATATTCCTATTAATGTTTTCAAGTTTTTTAAGGGTACCCCAAAACTGATTAGATTCAATATACCTTGAATATTTAATGCAACGATGAATTTCAACATGTCATTAGCAGATGATGCATGGGTCACTTCCCTTTCAATGGTGTAAATATTAGAAAAATTAGACGAAATGAAAATGTTTGGGTAACCAAGGCCTCCACTCTTTAAGAACTCCTAAAATATTTGAGGACCTCCACACATCAAATTCAGAATAGCCATAAATCATCGTGGACCTCCTAAACTATTTCAGGACCTCCATAATTGGATTTCAGGATATCACTCAATCGATTTGTGGAGGTCTTGAAATATTTCTTGATATCTGGAAATAAAGATAAAGATATATTTATTTCAATTAAAGGGCCCATGCTGAGTTTGGGACCGAGTCAAAACTAACTATCCACAGGGCAACACATTGAAAGTTATGACATGCAAAAGCTGATGGAGCCATTTAAAATTTTCGGACTTAAAGAAAATTAAAAACAAAACTTCTTCTGATTAATTTGAGTAAATAATTACAAAGATTGTTTGATAATTGAGAGACACAAATAATTTTGACAATCATATTTAAATATGAATATAATCAACTTATTTTATGATCTTTGACCATAGCCAGACCAGAGCATATGTGTAAAAGCATTTATAAAATAGATAGTATAATATATTTACCGGCAAATATTCTTAATTAGTTAAATAAAAACACATGTGTACTTTATTGATATTTTTCTGAGTTCAAAACATTTATTAATAATACAATCGTGGTTAAAGTGGTCCTGAAATTATGCAGGAGCTCCTTAAATACAATAATTTTGATTAAATCCGCGCTTCATACATTGTATTTATATTGTCAGTTCATTTTTTAACGACCCCGATTTGTCGTTAAAATCACCCACAATACAGCATACTTTAAGATTTCAACATTTATTCACCAAACAGGCACTATCTAGAGATAGAGTATTGACATATGTGACAGAGTGAAAGAACCCAAAATTTTACTTAGTATTGATACATTCAGGTAAAAGCATTTATTATAGTATGTGTTCAGTTAGGTGCAGATCAAGCAGAAAAATTAAAAGTCAAGTTAACGCATGTGAAAATTATTGTATGTCTTCTTCAAATTTGCTATTAAACGCACGTGCACTCTAATTACCTTATCACGGTAAAAATGGAAGTCTCTGATGTTTTTTAAGTAAGAAAGCGTCAAATTTGTGTGTGTCGCTTAATCATTCGTAGACGGACGTTTACTACAGATGTCATACATAACTTAATTTCAACGTGATTCTATTTCTAATACATGTATTTGCACCGGCCACATAATAAACGTAGTTTCATTCGCTCTTCGTGAAATGTTAACTTAAAATACCAAAACTCAGTTTAATTTATCACTGAACGGATCTTTTCATATCTTGCAAATGAAAAAAATATAAATAATCGATAAAAAAGAATGCTTTGTGAAACTGTTCAAAAATAATGTATTTCAAACGTGTGTATAAAAGTATGTTATATGTTTTAAAGGAAGTATAAAATATGTTTTACAGATCTTCTTAAATTTGATAAATGTAAACTGAAAGACTGTTTTTACAATTGTTGGATAAATATCGACTTTGAAATTTTACTATATTGTAATCCACAGGGTTTTTTTTCACAAATAATCGGTTAATTTGTTCAACTATGGTATGGGTTTGAAATATTGATGCTGCTGATCATTTGATATAATGATTCAGTGTATCCTGGCTACAATGCATTTCTCAGACTGTTTACAACGCATGTACATTAAAACTATCGGTTATGCACTGCTTGATAATCTAGTCTGGTGAGCATGATTTATTATTTAGTTGTCATTGGTTTTGAACTGCCATTCAGTACTGCGAGTACTCTTACATCGGTGCTTTTTGTCTACTGTTTATATGTTAATTGTTGTTTTTTTTTGTGTGTGCTTCGAACTGATTGTTTAAGTTATGCCATTTGTGACTGATTTTTACAGTTTGTTCTAATGTTGTGCTGTTATAACACTGTCCCAGGTTATAGTACGATTGACTGCTCACAAAAATGTTTAAACCCGCTACATTGTGTATGTGCCTGACCCTGTAATTCAGTGGTTGTCTTTGTGTCATTTCTGTCGTATTTGTGTTTCGTAAATTGTATGGCTATAGAATTAGGTCATTTGTTTTATGGTTTGAATTGTTTCCCATTTTGTTGAGGTCTTTTATAACTAACTTACGGTGTGGATTTTTATCATTGTTGAAGGCCGTACGGTGTCCTATGATAGTTGATACATTGTGTATATACGTCATTTTACCTCTTATGTATGGATAGGTGTCATATTGACAATCATATCACACCCCTTAATTTTATACACAATGAAAATCTGCGTTTACACGAATTTAGTATAAAAATTAAACATGCTTTTATTTTTATTCAAATGTGTTGTTGATGTCAAAAGTAATTGCGTGTTTACGTTTCATGTCTGCTGGGTTTTGTTACGTTAACGTCGTGTGTAAATGTGACGTTGACATAAAAAGTAAACGTCGCGTTGGTTGACCTTTAGCGTCACTGTGATATTTTGCTTATTCTGAACTCAATGATATGTTTTTGCTTTGTCTGAACCCAATGATATGTTTGTGATTGGTCTGAACCCACTGATATGTTTTTGCTTTGTCTGAACCCAATAATATGTTTTCGCTTTGTCTGAACCCAATGATATGTTTTGCTTGGTCTGACCCCACTGATATGTTTTTGCTTTGTCTGAACCCAATGATATGTTTTGCTTGGTCTGAAAAAATGATATGTTCTTACTTGGTCTGAATCCAATGATATGTTGTGACTCAATATGCAATTGGGGCCGAGTCAAAACTAACTATCCACAGGGCAACAAATTGAAAGTTATAACATGCAAAAGCTGATGGAGCCATTTAAAATTTTTGGACTTAAAGAAAATTAAAAACAAAACTTCTTCTGATTAATTTGAGTAAACTTTTAACACTCTTTTATTATTTTTTTACTTTTATTTTTTACAGGCATTGCAAAATAACGAGAAAACCTTGAACCACACCTAAACCCGTTTACGATCAACAAAGTTGATAAACCGGAACTGTTTACTTTGACAGAACCGATACATATGAAGAAATGTGAAAAAAACAGCATAAAGATATGTTTTGTCTGCATATGTGTGCTTCTAATTGAGCCGTTCAGGTAGTAATAATCACTAACTTAACATAATATTGCTTTTTATTCGCATTTTTAGATTTGTAGCCGAAATCCGTCCGAAAACTACTATTATGATATCGGATAAAGTTTGACTTTTATTACAGCCAGCAAAGAATTTCGACCAGCTCGTTCTCTTTGAAGGACAAATGCAACGATAATGGAACAAAATGGAATTCATATTCCAATTTGAGCTCTATGTTTGTGATGTTTATGAAACATATGATCGGATTAAATAAAACGACTTGCAAAAGCACAAGCAACTATCAATAAAAAAATAAAATATCGAAAAAATTTTTAATAGTGATTTGGAAATTGAAAACATATTGAGTGATAGACAACTAGCTAAGGTATCATCCGCATCGTGTATCCCATAGCGGAGAATAACCCGTCTATCCTATTCGACAGAAATAACCGAAAATATGGACAAGTTTTTCGTAACCCTTTCTTCTACCTTGATCTGTCCTCCAGATAAACTACATGAACTGAGGTAGCACTCCACAGTTATAAAGTAAGAACTGGCCTTCATAATTGTTTATTCATCCTCCTTTCATAGCTTTCTAGCAAATGATGCTAACTGTTTAAGTTGGCAAAGTTGGGCAAATACATGTTATTTAAATCCTTAATAGATTTGATCTCCAAAAGTTAAAATTGGTGAATTATTATCTCTTTTAGTGTACTAATGACAATATTTGGCATTAATATGATAAAAATATTAAAAAAAAAAAAATTGAAAAGGTCGCCTTTGTCAAAACATTTGTTCTTATGTATTAAGTGATAACTTTTCTAAAACCTTTCATATTTATCTGTTAAAAGATAAAAAAAATGATGCATTCGCTTTGTTTTCCAATAAAATTGCATCACAAAAATTCAGGACAATTTCTGATATGGATATGAAATACGGATTGTCAAACAAAAAATTGCTCATAAAACATACAATAAACAATAATCTGATATGAACCCATTTTGAAGGCTATATTTTTTTTCAGCTAAACCGAAGCCAAGTTTAAAATTCTCGAATAGGCTTTACTGTGTGTGATGAAAAGATAGTCTATTACTAGTGCGCTGTAAATTGTTTATCTTTATAGTTATTAGAAAATTTTGTATTTTTTCTTTTCCTGATATTCACGAAAAAGGGACAGAAGATGCTAAAGGTAAATTCAAAACTCATCATTCGAGATCAACTGGGAATGCCATAACAAAAACGAGAGACGACGAAAAGACAAACATTTACGTGACCTATCTAACTAGCTTCACCAATTGTCGCCCTTTTACACACAAATGCCTTTACCGCAATTAGTCATTCAATTATTTAACACTGTGAATGAAACACAATTCAATAATAGCGAAGAATTGGTGAAAACTTTCTCGATACGAATAGCAATAATTTTACAATACAGAGCAGAATACATATCGTTTTTCCTAAAATTCTAAATACGCATCTAATAATTAACTCAGTATTTAAAATCGAAAATAATGAGGTAAGATACTAAGAATAACCATGCTGAAGCAGGTCGCCAAAGCTGTTAACTATATATGACGCGTTGTGAACAAAGTGTCTTATTCCAATCAGTTTTACGTGAAGAATAAATTAGGAAGATATAATTTAAACGTATGATAAAGAAACGTGACTGTACACTTAAACTCATAAAAAAATGATCAACAATACCCGGCTTATAATGTAGTACGTCAGACGCGCGTTGCGTCTTCATAAAACTCGAATCAAAATAATTTGAAGTCAAATCAATACTAGAATGGGGATACTCTCGGGAACAAAACGTGTTCTATCAGTGGCATCAACCCAGTGGTTATCAAAGAATAAAAATACCATGCGCATTAAATAATCAAAACAAAGAAACATGCGAGTCTTAGCTTTAAGTCGATTTCAAATCAAATACGTATGTTTGTTTCTTCATGTTTTAAAATCAACACGTTTCGCGGTTACAAAAAACTCTTACTGTCACTTTTCAATAATAGTTATGAAAAGTACACTTATAACTGTGTAGAGATCTTGAAAAGGCGATCTCTGACATGTCTGCGATCGTATAATTTTATTTATGCAAAGACCCCTCGTATCCAAGTTTAAAAACCGGACTATTCCAACATTTTATATTACTACCTGTAACGTCTATGTTATATAAGCACCTATGTTTTAATATTGTATTTATATTGTGTCATAGATTAAACTATTCGTTCAGTGTATGAACTGTTTTTGTTTAAATGTCTTTTTGATCGAGTTAAGTCATTTCAATTGATATTTTATACTGTGTCTTTTTATATTGTAATGTTGCACTGTCTCAGGTTAGAGTGAAGGTTGGCGTCTGTTAAAACGTTTTAACCCGCTGCATTTGTATGCACCTGTCCTAAGTCAGGAGCCTGTTTTTCTGTGGTTGTCGTTTGTTTGTATGGTTCATAGGCGTTTCTCGTTTCTCGTTTATTATATAGATTAGGCCGTTGTTTTTCCTGTTTGAATTGTTTTACACTAATCATTTTGGGACCCTTTATAGCTTGCTGTTCGGTGTGAGCCAAGGCTCCGTGTAAAAGGCCGTACTTTTTATATAATTGTATAATTGTTTTTATTAGACTTGGATGGGGAGTTGTCTCATTGGCATTTATACCAAGTCTTCTTATTTATATTGATTTGCATGCCTTCATTTGAAATAGTAATCTGTAGAAAATATCGGATTTAATAATATTCGTCAAAAAGATGTAATTGTCATGCTATAAAATTGATTAAATCTTGCCCTCCTCTTCTGGTTCCGCAGACACAAAGTAATTATCAAAGAAATCGAAAAGAAAATCAAACGATGGTCTGTTGTTAGGTGATTCATGCCAACAACTGAGCATTATCTTGTGTACTTTGTCAGGACACTTATTAGCTTGGGGTGGTCTGTAACCTCTTTCCACCTTTTCCAGTACGTCTATGTTTGTCATACCTAGCGAATAGAATGAATCGTTATGTAATTTATTGCAATATGTTAATTTTATTATTTATTCCTAATTGTATGTGTTCCAATTATTACCATTACTTTTATTATTAAAAGCTCACCTGAGCTGTTGTCGTTACGTAACGTCCATCGTCCGTCGTCCTTTCCCGTACATACGAAAATCTTCCTCCCTAAAAAAAACAAACTTTACCAGTCATAATTGGGCTATCTTGTAGAAAATAATGTCCAATGATCCCGCCTGTATGCAAGTTTTGTTTATGTCTTAAAAATCTTTAAGGATAGTAAAAATTTGACAGGACAGAAATATTCAGAATGTTGAGATCCACTTACTGTAAATTTGAGAGATAATGTCAGATGTCTCCTTTTTAGCCAATTTTTGTGTGCCTTTTATCGATATATACAATGAAATTTTAACGGCAGTTATAATCTGCCAGATAATATCTACAAAACAATTAAATGGCCTAAAGTTGACTGCTTATAGTAGTTATCGCTCTAAAATGACGATTTTTATTTTTTATATTTTTTTTTATCTGTTTTTGTCTTTTATCATGCAAATTACAAAAGTTACAGAAAGGAGTACGGGCAATAAGGCCTAATTTGGCCCAAATATTAGGACAAAATGAAAAGTTACCATACATATTCTTAACTTTGTTCAAACTTCACTAAAATACAAGGCGTTCAGAAAATGAAAAGAAATTTCATATTATCGAGTTACCATGGCAGCAAATTATGACGAAATGTGTATATTTTGTAAATGTCTTGATTTTCCTTGTTTTACGTCAACCCTTAGGTATACATAAGATTGGAAAAGTATGCGCACCCTAGAAACAACTTTATATTTGGTTAGAATATTTCAATAGTTTTGACAAAGCTTCTCTTAAATTATTTTGTTGTTTCTTGTATGCGCACGATGTTTCCTCGAAGGAATAATGACGGAAAACTGCATAACCCTAGCAGTTTTCTATGTTTTATTTAAATTGGTGCATTTCATGACGTAATTATGACGTCATAGCATCAAAAATTTTGTAAAATTCAATTATATTTTTGTATTTATGCATTTCTAAACATTATGAGCAAATATGAAATAGTTCTTAAAACTTTATTTTTGGGCCAAAACCGGGCCTTAATGCCCTACTCCTTTTAAATGGAAGGACAAATGTACAGATATATCTGTATATCTCGTCATAGGACTTTTCCTATCTATGACGATTTTCAACATAAAGATACAATATCAACATTGCCGAAATCATCATTTAATTCTATAAAGGAACCTCAATTCTATAAAAGAAAGGCGAATGTTACCAAAGAGACATTGAAACTCCGACAACGCCATGGCAAAAAAACAAAAAACAAAAAACGAACAGTACACAAAACATGCAAAACACAACAAAGAAAACTTAAGTTTGAGCAACACAACCCCCACCAAAAACCGGGGGTGAACTCAGGTGCTGCAGAGGTGTAAGCAGATCGTGCTCCTCTTGTGGCACACGTCGCGTTGTTCATTTGAGTAGATCACAATCGGGGAAAAATAGGATGGGATTGTGGTTACGACGATTGGAACATATCTGTCGTCTTCTGTGAAAAGGAAATTCTATAACGGTCAACCAACTCATGATGGCGTCCGTAAAATGTTCGAAGGGATGAGTTCAACTTCACCACTTTGGATCAGCAATCCTCACTATCAAGGAAATCATGATAGGAAACACACGCCCTCGAATATCGTATCAACTGGGAAATGTATATTCCATACGCAGGCGATGCTGGAATGTTGCTACATACAAATGGAAAATTCACAATTGGAAAGCTAAAATCATCTCTTTTGTCGTCAAGTGTTGTCTCCACAGACCCACTATGTCAATTTCTTAATGTAATTCAAGATATGAGGCACACTTAAATGTAACTGTTGTATCCTTTCTTTCAAGTTCAATTGTATAGATGCGTTAAACATAGTCACCAAACTTTGAATCACTTATTAGTGAGAGGACATCATCTATTTAGAGGAAAGCGAAGTGGAAGGATACTGCTAGTTTCTTTTCATACGTCATAAAAAGCTCCTGTATGAAGTCTGCCTCATAAGAATAAAGGAACAAATTGGCACGCAGAGGAGCACAGTTGGTTCCCATGTGAATGCCGACTGTTTGTTACATAAAATTGAGAATGGAAATGAGGAATGTGTCAAAGAGACAAAAACCCGACCAAAAATTGAAGAAAACAGCCGAAGTCCACCAAAAGGTCTTCAACACAGCATGAAATCCCGCACCCGTAGGCGGGCTTCAGTTGGCCCCTAAACAATAATGTGTACTAGTTCAGTGAAAATGGACGTCATACTAAACTCCAAAACATATAAATTAAATAAAATTAAAATCATACAAGACTTACAAAGGCCAGAGACTCCTGACTTGGGACAGGCGCAAAATGCAGGCGGGTTAAACATGTTTAGTGAGATCTCAACCTCCCCTATACCTCTAGCCAATGTAGAAAAAACAAACACACAGTAATACGCACAGTAAAACTCAGTTTCAAAGAAGTCCGAGTCCGATGTCAGAAAAGGTAACAAAAGAAACTAAGCAAAATGACAATGATACATAAATTAACAAAGGACTACTAGCAGTTACTGACATGCCAGCTCCAGATCTCAATTAAACTGATTAAAAGATTATGTCTTCATCATATGAAAATCAAGCACAATCCCTCCCGTTAGGGGTTTAGTATCATACCATCATAATATATATGAGAAGAACATAACCCGTGTCATGCCAACAACTGGTTTAGAATAAATATGTTTATTTCCGATGCAAAGACCCTATGAGTGAATCAATATTAAAACCAAAATATGCCATTTTTAATGACCTGACAACAGTATCGTAACTATATCCCTTCTTAATAAGTCTGTTTAAAGGTTTGGTTAGCTTTTGAGGTGAATGCCGACATTTTTGTGCTTTGTAAAGAATATTACCATAAAAGATTCGATGTGAAATACCTGAACGTATAAGATGTCTGCATGTTGATTTATATTTACGAATGATGTCCTTGTACCGGTGATAAAATTTAGTAAATGTTTTGACTAGTTTGTGATATCGAAAACCATGGTGTAATAATTTTTCGGAGATTTCTTTCGTTAAAATCAAATACGTTGTTACATACACGAGCGAATCGAACAAGTTGAGATATATAAACACCATAAGATGGTGACAAGGGAACATCACCATCTAAAAATGGATATTTAACAGTAGGAAATGAAAAATCATCTCTTTTATCATAAATTTTGGTATTAAGCTTCCCGTTAAAGATATAGATATCAAGATCCAGGAAAGGGCAGTGTTTATTGTTAGTATTAGCTTTATTTAAAGTCAGTTCAGCCGGATAAATATCTTTAGTGTGCATACTGCAGTCGTCATTATTGAGAGCCAATATATCATCCTAATATCTAAAAGTGTTATTAAATTTTTGTATCAGATGTTGTTTCGATGGGTCTTTGCTGATTTTACTCATAACAATATAGAAACAGGTCCGCAATGTGAGTACAATGATGGTCGTCAATCTTAAAATTCACCTTTGATATACCATTGTTGAAATAATTCAAAATTGTTTTAAAGTTCTAGTTGGGTGTGATATGTAACTTCAATTAAAATTAAAAAGCAAAAGCAACCTAACTTTTTGCAATAAAATAAAAATAAATTAGGAAGAAGGAGGCGGAAGATACCAGGGGTACATTGAAAACTAAGGGTTCTTAACGTACAATGAGCGTGGCACGGGTTCAAAGCACCATTAAAAAGCATATACAGTTTTTAAGTAGATAAATGTTATCGAAAAGTACTCTTTGCACGAGGCATCGGATTTAACGTACCCCATTCTGACCGGACGTGGCTGCAAACTTGATACATCCATGCACAGCCAAACGGACGCCCCACTTTGGCAAGCGTTTTACTGCCGGTCGGAAGAAGACCAAGTGACCATATTTCTATTGCCAAGTTACCCTTGGGGGTATATCTATAAGAAAATGTATATAAAGGTGTATATTTATAAGTCACGTTAGAACAGGTTTATTTATCTATAGAACACGATGTCACACTCACACAATCTTAATCTTGAAAAAGATCATATTATGATAAAATGTGTACAGATTTTCAAATTGGAGAGACCTTCTTTATATGGCACTTCAACAAAAAATTCTTGCTTAAAATGGTAAGTATAAATGGACAGAATATATGACAGACACACAGTTCCAACTAACATAATGAATAAAGGCAACAGTAGTATACCGCTGTTCAAAAGTCATAAATCGATAGAGAGAAAACAAATCCGGGTTACAAACTAAAACCGAGGGAAACACATCAACTACAAGAGGAAAACAACGGAACAACAGGAACACTGAAGTGCAACACAAACCAACGCCAACATACACAGAAACATACTATTTGATAACAACTGCCATATTCCTGACTTAGTACAGGACGTTTTAAGAAAAAAATGGGCATACAAATGACCATACTACACCCTTTAAAAACTTTCACCTGCTGCATGTCAGGACGGTAGCAGCTACATCTATGGCATCATATTCGTAATTTCAACCATCCTTTAAAATCAATGATATAAAACAAATTTTGGATTTTTCCAAAACACATATCTGCTAAAGTTTCCGGTGAAGATAATGATGCTATTCTATTCTATGAAAAAATATTCGTCGGTTATATTTTTAAACTATAAGATATAATTCATTGCATTACAAACACCCAATATTTCGGACCCCTGTCTGTTGGACATATAGCATTGGGCCTCTTGTTTCAAATGAAATTTTGTATTCCGCATTTTGTTGTTCTTATATATAAAAAGAAGATGTGGTATGATTGCCAATGAGACAACTCTTCACAAGAGACCAAATGACACAGAAACTAACAAGTATAGGTCACCGTACGGCCTTCAATAATGAGCAAAGCCCATACCGCATAGTCAGCTATAAAAGGCCCCGAAATCACAAATGTAAAACAATTCAAACGAGAAAACTAACGGCCTAATTTATGTACAAAAAAAAAAAAAATGAACGAAAAACAAATATGTAAAACAGCAACAAACGACAACCTCAGAATTACAGGCTCCTGACTTGGGACAGGCACATACATACAGAATGTGGCGGGGTTAAACATGTTAGCGGGATACCAACCCTCCCCTAACCTGGGACAGTGGTTTAACAATACAGCATAAGAACGAACTATAAAAATCAGTAAAAAAAGGCTTCACTCATCAGATGGATACAAATAGAAACACATTATATTTATGAAAGAATTTAGTAAAGGTTTTGAGTAACTTGTGGTAACGAAATCCCTGACTTAATAATTTACCAGTAATACATAGATTACGTTCATTAAAATCTAAAACGTCTCAACAGACACGCATAGCGAACGAATTGTGAAATATAAACACCGTAAGATGGTGTCAAAGGAACATCACCATCCAAAAAAGGAAAATTAACAAAAGGGAACGAAAAATCGTCCCTTTTGTCGTATATTTTAGTATGGAGTTTCCCGTGTAAAACTGAAATATCTAAATCTAGAAAAGGACAGTTATTACCGTTTACATTTGATTTATTTAAAGTAAGTTCCTTTGGGTAAATGTCGGCAGTATATTTAGAAAATTCTTGATTATTTAACGAAAAAAATAGCATCAAGATAGCGGTAGGTGTTGTTGAATTTATCAATTAAATGCAATTTAGACTGGTTTTACTGAGTTTGGTCATAAACCGTGATTCTTAACAGTACAAAACAAGTCTCCTATTAAAGGGCGCAATTAGTGCCCATAGGAATACCTACAACCTGTCGAACAACTTTTTGCCGAAACGTACATAGATATTATCAAGAAAAAATTAACAGCTTCAATCATCTCATCACACCTCCAGTAGGTATATCTAGCATATTTATCTTTTTCATTAGAGAAGAAGGCTTTAAATGAGTTGCAGCAAATATATTTGCATTCAGATTTACCAAACGACCATTTAATTAAATAGAAAAACTTTTGTTTGATAAGATTGTGTGGAAGTATAGTGTTAAGAGTTGAAAAGTCAAAACTGTCAACAGAATCAAAAGGACCATCAAACACACGTAATTTATCTAAACATCCAAAGAATTTTTTACACTCCAAAAATAGTTAATTCCACCATTTTCATATATTTTATTACAAAAGTTTATGATAAGTTCTTTAATAGTAGTTAAGGAACTAATTAAAAGCACTAAAAGAGTAGTCGTAGAACACTTACTAGAGGCCGAGATGAAACGATATTTTACTGGTTTTGTGTGTTGTTTAGGTAACCAATACATATTGGGGACCTTCAAATGTTCAGAATAGGCCTTACGCTGTGATGTGGTTATGATATGTTTGTTTACTATATGACTCTCTGTGGAGTGCACGGACTTGAGTGTAGATGAATATAAAATTTCATTCTTAAGAACGTCCTTGTAGTATTTACGGCATACCACCACCACATTGTTGGCTGCTTTGTCGGCCGGTACAAAGACAAACCGCTTTGAATGTTCTTGAAGTTTATTTCATATTTTGGAAATAGGTGTATTATGTACTCTTTGATTTATTTCTGAATTATTTTCAAAATGTGATATTCGAATATCCACAACATTCATACATTTAATTAAATAAGAATCAAGAGATTTTTTATCAGATTTTTCCCGTTTACACCAATTTTTACAGAACGACGAAAGAGCGTCTTTTGTGACCTGACGACACTGTTTCCAATCTATTTTAGATGGAGGACGATATTTTGGTCCTTTTTTCAAAAAGTTTTTTAACCTCTCTGTCTTGGACGATATTGAGGTCCCCATAATAACATGGCCATAGGGATCATGTCTTAACTTCCAAGATTCACAGTTTCAAGTTAAAGGAGTATTATTTTCTACGTTGACGTTTGATGTTACTGACGTATAATTTAAGATTAAACTTCTGCTAGGTTTTGTGTATGTGTACGTAATAATAGGTGGTTCTGTGTTATCAAAATAGGGAGGTATAAAGTTTTGAATGGTAGAGTCATTAAATATAATCGATAAGTTGATAAAATCAATACCTCTGTTAATATATTTAATTTTCAGAAAGTGCCGTTTATGATCTTCATGTTTATCGATACGCGGGAACAGCCTATGGTGGCAAAAAGCTGTAATTATACGAGAATATTCATAGAGTGGGCTGAAGAAAGATTGTGTGACACTCCTTGAAAATATCATGTAATTTACTAATTGGTATTTGACCCAGTTTACATAATAAATGATGACTACCATTGTTTTTAAATATAGATAGATTATCAGGTGTATAATTTATACGATGTTTAATTCGTTGATTTAGATTAATACGTTTGCCATGAGAACTATTATTACGTTGTCTTTTATCAACAATATTCATGATATCAATAGTAGAAGTTTTAGATATGTTCCCTTGTCCAATTATATTGTCATTTAGACCCAGGGGATAAGCTTTCTAAAGTCGTTTAATCAAAGATAGTTCGATAATTTTACGGGAATGTTCAAATTGTTTATGCGATTGCCCTTGTTGTTTCTGGATCGTTTCGAGTGGTTGGAATCTTATAAATTTAATATTGTTGTTGTGTTTACCTAAATGTTGGTAAATTATGCTTTTGAATTTCTTAGGTTTTCGGAGGCGGTAATAGTTGGATTAATTCAATTCATATTGTTAAAAGCCTACCAAAACATTTTTTTTTCATTTGACATCTATCATCTCTTTCAAGAAGAAAAAGATCTATTTAAGAAAAGCCATGCGCTAAGAAAAAAAGAGGAGAAAATACTCATTTTTCATTGGATAAGAAGGGGTGGATATGTTCTAATACGATCAACTTATAATATTGTAAAATGCTATATGCTCAAATAACATCTTTAATGATTTTAATCAAGAATTAGTTTCATGGTCAGGAATATTTATCATTAATGACTTCCTTTGTAGACATTTTATTTATTGCTTAGTCTACGTGGAAACAGGAATTGATTTTGGAAATTTGTAAAAATTCAAATGACAAAATTTTATGATGAAATGGTAGGAATTGTTTGAATTTCTTATTCTGAATACGAATGTAAATCATGTAATCTTTTAGTACGGACTTATATTTTTATTTATTTACAGTTCAAATCAATAAATTTCCAATTTGAGTAACAACTACATGTATTTATTTTTCAACAGCCAATGCCTCTCTCTTACACCAAATACTATTTAATTTTGTGAGGTATTTACCATATAAATTTTTAAATGTTCAAATAGTATGCTTTCCTGTTTTAATTGTATCGCAATATTCGAATTGACTATTCTTATTAACCGCGGATCTAGTAGTCTGAATTTGTGGTAAACTTATGAGATACAATTTTTGAATATATTGAATTTATCAGGTTTTTTATTTTGTTTTTAACAATGTTTTGATATTGTTGTGATAATGTTTCATTTTTAAGTCATTTTGAAGTTATTAGTATTCACATAATAGTATTAACGGTTGATGATTTTAGTCATTGTTGGATGTTGTCTTACTAACGATTTTTCCTTTTATAGTTTCTCTCAAACTGGAAAAGTCACAAACGATTGGTAAAATTCGTTAAGAGGTTATAAGCCCGAAATGATGATTTTTATGAATAGATAGTTATTTTTTCCTTTTATCTTGAAAACTATAATATATTGAGTAAAACTTTGAATAACAAAAATCATAAAAACAAGATGATTTAGATCCACAACTAAGTCAACAAGGCCAAAATCGTCAGATGACTCCTTATAGGAGTGATTGCCCTTAAATGAAGATATCTTGTCTATTACCTTTGAAAACTATCATAAATAGAGGGAATAGATAAACTAATCAACAAGACAACTTCTACAAAAAAGTCAACATTGAAAAAATTGTTAGTTAACTCCTGATAGGAGTTTGTAAAAATGATCAGCAATACAAGACCAACAGAAAGAGATTTTAGTCCATAATGGTGAAGAGTGCCCATTATTGAAGATGCACTCATGTACAGGTGAACAGCTTAGGCTTTTTAGAGCCTCTAGTCTACATTGGCTTTTGCTGACAAATAGCAAATCTTGCCACTTGACCTGAAATCCTGAGAGTCCGTTGTACTCTCTTCTTGTTAGCTCAATAAAATGTAATGGAGTACTCGTTAGTTTTCTAAATATGTTCTGATTGATAATGGTTAATAAATTACCCGGATATGGTATCTGTCCCAATGTTGTCAATTCCACTAAAAGGATACCAAAGGACCAAACATCCGACTTAAACGTACACTTGCCATACAATACAGCCTCTGGTGCTGTCCATTTTATAGGGAACTTTTCACCTGTAAATTAGTTTAACAAGTCTTAGCAGGAATAATACTACCATATGAACCAACTTAATAAGATACCGATTTATACAAACGGTTACTGAAAGGACATAACAATTTAATTACTCTACGAATCATAGACATCACTAAGTTTCGAAATAAAATTTGTAAAAAGAGTCAAAAGACGAAATAAACGAATTATGAAACTAACTTTTATCAATTGTATGCGTCCGAAACGCTTTTCTCGATATACCTTCACCAGAAACGCTAAAAACAAAAACAAAATAAAATAAAACATTAGTTTAAACAGTATTTATTAATGAAAAATTACAACAATAAAGTATTACAATGTTACATAAAATTCAAATATGGGATTCGGAAACAAGTTTGGAAAAACTTTTATAAATCCGTCTCCAAAAAAAAAATAATAATAATAACATCTATTTAACAAACAATATGACGTGCCAACAGCATATTCAATTTAAGTTAGCATATAATAAATTTGAATAAATAACAAAAACAAAACCAAAACTAACAAATAAAAAAAAAAAAAAAAAAAACCAAAAAAACCAACGAAACAGTCACTGGAACCACCACACATATCCGATTATAGTCGATTACGGGCAATCCACTCGATTTGACATCAATTTATATAACTTATAAAACATATACAAGGTCAACTTTCAAAACTGGAGTCTGAGTCTTGCTAAACATATCTGTTCTCTTCTACAGCCTTAGTGAAAATACAAAGGTATTTTATTAATATTTTGAAAGAGATACGTCTTAAAACCAGATTTTGATTGATTTAAACGAATGTCGTCTGGAATATTATTCCAAAGGTTTATAACGGCTGGTAGAAATGACTTCTGGTAATAGCTTGTTCTGCATGATATAGTTTGTAAAATTGAAGACCCCTAGTCCTGTGGTCATGTAGATCTAGCCTCTGATTTGGAACTAATATAGAAAGATAATCAGGACAATCTCTGTGAAACATTTGTTGAAATTTTAACAACTTATGTTTATTACGCCGAGACTGGAGAGTTGCCCAACCTGTTTCATCGTACAGCAACTGTCTCGATGTTATCTCGGTACCACCTGTGACAATTCTTGCTGCGTCTAGTTGTAAGTATTCCAAAGATGCCATATTCTAAGACTGGGCGTATACAAGCTAAATAAATAGTCTCTAAATTCTTCCTTTTAGTTTAAACTTCAGCTTTCGGAATAATGCTAATCGTGGAATAGCTTTATCATAAGCAACACGACGGGTGCCACATGTGGAGCAGGATCTGCTTACCCTTTCGGAGCACCTGAGATCACCCCAGTTTTTGGTGGGGTTCGTGTTGCTTAGTCTTTAGTTTTCTATGCTGTGTCATCTGTACTATTATTTGTTTGTTTATCTTTTGTTTTGGCCATGGCGTTGTCAGTTTGTTTTCGATCTATGAGTTTGACTGTCCCTGGTATCTTTCGTCCCTCTTTTATCAATAATCATTTTTACATAATTATTCCAGCTTCCATCTTCATTTATAATAACCCCTAAATGCTTGTGCGACTCAACTTCTTTTATGATATTACTATTCATATAAACTGATGGGTGATGAGGTTTATGGTGCTTTTTGAAATGGTCATTATTTCTGTTTTGTTTGGGTTGAAATTGACAAGCCATTGATTAGACCAATAATGTATTTTCTCATGTCTGCCGCTTCATATTCGTTATCAACCACTATATAAATTGAGGTGTCGTCAGCAAAAGTTTAATATCACATTCTATAGCATTCTATAACATCTATTGTCATTTATATAATTCAGAAATAAAATAGGACCCAAGATAGACCCTTGGGGTACCCCAGCTGATACATGCTGTGTTGGACGTTTCTCCACCAATGACAACCTGTTGCCTTCTTGTGTTCAAATAGCTTTCAAACCAAAGTAGCAATCCTCCATTAATTCCGATTTTTAAAGCTTATACAGTAAGCCTTTATGCCAAACTCAGGTCGATGCTCGATTTATGTCGCAGAAAATTACCCTTACCTCTTTCCCTGCATCTAATGCTTTACCAAAATTATACGTAGCCGTTGGCTTACCGTCGAATCACCAGGGATAAAACCAGACTGGAATTTTGTTAATAAAGAATTTGTGACAATAAAGTTAAAAAGGTATTTGAAAATGCACCTCTCCATTGTCTTACCAATGTTAGACAGCAAAGATATTGGTCTATAATTAAGTAAAAATTCTGGGCCACCCTTGTTCTTATAGACAGGTATAACATTTGCTAGTTTCCACACATTTGGAAACCTCCCTGTCAGTAGGGATCGATTAAAAGTTTTGTAAACGGATACTTAAAGACAGTTGCCGACCTCTTGAGTCTTGGACTGATTAAATTAGGCCCTGTAGCTTTTGAAATATCAAGATTTACGAGCACATCTTCAAAATCCTGCTCACTAATAATCAGTTCCTCTTGTTTTGAATTTCATCATATTCTAATATTGGTAATATAGTATTTGAATCATCAACAGAAGACTGTGCGAAGAAATAATCGTTAAAATAATTAGCTTTGTCATAATCACTTGCTATATATTGGTTATTGAAAATTAAAGTAGGATAGACTGATTTTTATTTGGTAATCCGATCAAATGTTTTAGGGTTTATTACCAATGTTTTGTGTTTATTGTGTGTATATTATCAACTTTTTAACTTGCTTTTCCAAGAACTTTTTTTTACTTGATCAAACGTAGCTTATGCATTTAATTCTTATTCGTCGAAAATTGATCCAATCATTTTCGTTGTTTGTTAGTTTTGCTTTTTTTGTGTAATCTTTTACGCTTCCGAATCAATTTTCATATATTAGAATTCATCCAAGGTGGATCGTGTTTCCTAACCTGAACCAGTTTGTTGGGGATTGATTTTTCTGCCGCTTCAAGAATTTTTTCCGTAACATTTACTGCCGCGGTATTTATGTTTTGATTATCAATTAGAATATCCCAGTTAATTTTAAGGAGTTCGTTTTTAAACAAATCATAATCGCCTAAGTGGTACTGCCAAATTTTCCTTTTAAAGGATTTTGTTAATTGTTTTTCGATATTTATTACTGCACTTATAGGACAATGATATCGTACAGAATTTTCAAGGATGTTTTCACCAACTTCTGAGTACAGAATTATATCGGGATCATTTACCATTATTAGATCTAGTAACGACACTGACCTTTCACAAAATATGTAGCATCAGTAATTATTTGATATAAGCTATTTTGGTTACATATTTCTCTTAGCTTTTGTTTGCCATGATTAAGTTGGTCATCGTTAAAATCACCGCATATTATGATTTTATCTGCATTTGAATTTATGGCGAGATCTATTGAGTAATTAATGTTTTCCCAGATTCGGTTATCTGAATCTGGCGGTCTACAAAAGTTACCAAATAATGTATTATTTCCTTTAACATGTATTTTGACCCAGACACATCTCAATCCGTTTATTCTAAATTCAGGTTTTTCTTCAGTAAAATATTTTCTTTAACATAAATAGCAACACCCCCTCCTACTTTATGATTTCTATCAGTTCTGTATGGTTTCTTAAAGGATTCTTATTTGATTTTGCTGTCATCAGTATGTTGATTGAACCAGGTTTCGGTAAATTACAAAATATCTGTGTCGCTAAACTCAGCTTGAATTATGTCTCGTTTCGCTAGGAAACTTTGTGTATTTAAACATGTAAAGGTTAGAAAATGATTACCAGAGAGCAAGGTGTCGGTATGTGTTGAACAGCTACTACAGCTACTTGTAGAATTTACGGTTGGACTGGGATTTTTTCTATATCACCAGCTCTATACATAAGATTAAATAACCCAAAAACACGTGGCAATAACTATTGCCTTTAAGATCGTCAGTAAAGTCACCAACAACAACAATACGCTCAAATTCATGTTCTGAAAATCTTCAGGTCTGTGTACTTGTTTTAAGTGATAGTTCAGTCTAACATTTAATAAAGCATAAAATAACTTTGTAACTTCAATGTTACATATTATTCGACATAAAACATATAAAAGTACACCAAAAGATTCGTAATTTATAATAATCAGTATTACTACAAGTTGATCTAGAGTTAAGCGTAGATGCTTAGGTAATCGAGAAGACCGCGAGTAATTTGACCCAACACGTGCCCTATATGTATTTAGGTCAACGTTTGACATAACGGTATTATACACCTATCCACTAATCTGAGATAAGCCCGCCCATCATAGCAACAAATGGCAACCCAGCATCCTCGGACAAGCTTATCTACAAAATGGCGGTTACTACGAAGTTAGATGTGTTGCTACACAATATTGATCTTGATTATTTTAAGGATAAGACATTAACAGGGAGATCAAATGACCAATTATTTTACCCTTGGTTACATTCATAGTATAAATTTGTGTGAAGTTAGTGCAAATGAAGTGGATATTAAAGCCAAATGTTACCGGTCAATGAGGAAAATGAAGCTCCACACAAAGTAAACATTACAGTGTTGAAAGATGAGAAGATTATATCAGACAGCAATTGAAAATGTGTAGGAGGGTAAGGAATTAATTAAAATATGCATGATTGCATGTGGTGTCATACTCCACATGATAAAATGATCAGATAAGAAAACTTTTTAGATAAGATAGATATCAAAGATTTATAGCACAGCATGTAAACTGGTCAATTTACGCCCAATGAAACACTTGATTAATTTGTGTATTGATAATTGACAAAGCTTTGATTATATCTATATTCATTTAATTATTGTATAATCTATCCATTCTATCATGAAATTAAAAGATAGATATGAAAATAAATAATACGATATACCAGAACTATTAAAAACTTCTTTCTTCATTTTCAGTTTATCTGGTACTTGTTCCCATGTTGTTGGATTAGTGCATACAATTTGTCACTACCAGAATTTCAACTTAAAGAGGTACCATCAGAGCTATCTGCAACAAGTTTGCCGCAGCAATGGCACAAACCAAGGGGTGGGGGATAAAAGCACAAGCTGTAGTTTCAATGACTCTGACAAATCCGACAACACCTTCTTCAGAGAGAAAGAAAACCTGTGTTTACAGAAATTCCACAGGCTGATATACCAGGTTTATCAACAAGTGCAATTTTAAGACTCAAGGAAGATGATGACATTCCACTAAGTTATTTACTGCAAGAAAATGCAACCACAATCGACACAAGGCTGGGCAAGGCTCAAACTGGGTCCTTACTGTATTTTCATGTAAGTAAAATATAATCAGAAGTTCAGATATATTTTAATTTCCTTTAACTGAAAATAAAATATACATTACATTTTGACAAGAGTGTCCTAAAAATTTGTTAATAAGGAATATAAAGTCCATATTTCATTAATGTTATAAAATAAAGTTTCTGGAATTCTTCTATTAGCAATTTTGAAATATTTTATTTCATTAATTGAACGTTTGAGCTGCAATTTTAAGGGTAAGTGCAACATGACCAGAAGGCATTTGTGTTGCACTTGATGCAAAAGGTGGAATATTTAGTCTTAAATTTAATTCACCCAGCTATTTTTTTATACGAAATCCTTTGTCTGCCATTATCCCATTATTGTCTTGAAGATAACCCCGATCTCTTGGTTGCTGTAGCAACTTGTATAAACCACTTTCCTTGCAAATTGCATTGTCTGAGATGGATCCAGTAAATAAATCTGATACAAATATGACAGAACCTCTTGGATCTGTAACCACCAAAGATTTCAATGTTGTTGAAGACTTTCAGTCTGAATAGTAATGACTCTGTGACTTGAGTGATGAAGGTTTTCTGTTTTTAATTCTGTACAGTTTATAATTGCAAGGCATGTTGGAAACTCTTGCTTGTATTGTTGTGGAATTTTCTTTATAATAGTATCTCTGTGGGGCCAGTATGACAAATATCCCAATTTAAGGTACATATAATGGATAACACTCTTGAATATTACACTAACACTTTGTGGTTTGATATTGAATCTGTATGCTAAGTCCTTTATGTGAAGTCCATTTCTTAAACGACACAACACTAAGAATAGCTGGTCTTTGTAATTTACTGGATGTATTCCTTCTTCTGGAAGTAAAAGTTTATTAACATAATGAATCTTACATATGTTAATCCAGTATAATACTCAAAAGTTTCTTTATATTTGAATTTGCCACTGTTTCTGCTGAAAACTTTTATTATGGACAACTTGTTTGTGTTTCTTTGCTGGTGATCTTTTGCTCTTTAGTTTGAAATCCTGCTCAACACAACTTGCTAATTGCATCTTTAGGTCTTCATTTTGCTTAATGAGGGCATTTTTTCTTCTTCCAGATTCTTTATTGATGATTTATGTGCAATCAAATCCAAGTTTGTGTAAACTGAAAATTAGAAAATAGAAAATATGAAAAATTAACAAAGATGAAAATTCTATATTTTTGTTTCAGTTACAGCACTATGAAGAGTCACAATCAGCAGATGTCACAGCTTGTGGAAATACAAAATTTCCAATTAAAGTTACAAATATAATAGATGACTTGTATAAATGTTGTAATGAGTTCATACCAATAAGTATTGAAGAAGCCATGCACCTAGAAAATGTTACTGTTCGTCAGTATGACTGTACAGAGTGGTTCAATCAACGAAACAAAAGAATAAAAGCGTCACGATTTGCCAGAGTTGCTAAACGAAAAAAAACCCAAGTGAATGACAAATTTTTACAATCTTTGTTTGATCAAAAGAAATTTTCAAGTGTAGCGACCTCATATGGAACTGCCAATGAAGCTGTGGCAAAAGAACAATATGCTGAAAAGTATAAGGACAACCATCTTTACGATTGTGGTTTTAGAAGTCAATCCTGGATATAGTTTTCTTGGTGCAACACCTAATGGCAAACTGTGCTCCAATGGGTCCACAGGAATTGTAGAAATAAAATGTCCTTATGCTGTTAGAGACCTTAAAATTGAAGAGGCAGTTGTCACAGCTAATTTTGTTTGCAAAAAATGGAGATATTTTAGTTATGAACAAAGGACATGAGTATTACGATCAGGTTCAAGGACAGTTACTTATAACTGATGCACCTTTTTGTGAATTCATTGTATATACAAAATCAGATATGTCAGAGGTAAAAGTACTTCCAGACTACGAATTTCAAATGGAAATGTTCAGTAAACTATGTGAATTTTATAAAACACAAGCCATGCTTTATCTTGAAAAAATCGAAAAAGAGTTACAAATTTCATCAGTTTGAATATCTTTGTCATTTTATTACTAGACAGTATGATTGGATTAATACATGTAACTTCTGGTACACTACAGGAGGGTTCTGCACTATTTTGTTCTAATTCAACATATTTTCTTTTCCTTGATTTTACTCTGGCTTCATATACCTGGCCACAAGTTGCAGGAAAAGGATCTGGATTCTCTTTGATGGAAAACCACCAACAAAGTGCTGAAAAAATCATGTTTATTCTGTTTATTATAACAATAAAAGTAGATGATTAATACCTGGTTATCTATAAAGTTTGATTTACAAATAAGCTTATCAAATATGTGTTCAGACTTTAAGTTTTCCTTTATTTGTTTTAGTTATTAAATTACTCTATATCATTCAGATCCATCTATCATGTCTATCAGTTAATCAGCTTTTTTTATTATTGAAAACAGATATTAATTATGTAAATAATTGTTTACAAATATTAACAAAATATTACATACCTTTGAACAAACATATGTGTCTCTTGTTATTTTATTAACATTTAGTTGTTCCACAGGCCTCCACGTGCCTTAATCCATCTTAAACAAGCATCATAATTTGTCTTTGGTTTTGGAAATGGCAGGAAGGATACATTAATTATCCTCTCTGGATACCTTGTATCAGAATTACATGTCCCCATGAGCATCTTTTACCATTTTCTCAAAAATAAGTGGAAATCTTCTAATTGACCATGTGTTTATATCTAAAGCTTGTCCGAGGTTATGGCCGACACACGTGTTGTTATCATAACATTGATTCACGTGCATCTTGTAACTGATATGATTGGCTTATATATTTATCATAGATAAGAAATGGATAGGTGTATTGTAGATACTTTGTATAATATATAGGACACGCTTAGGGACTAAGTTGGCTCATAATATAATAATGATTATAAACTGATTTTCGTATGTGGGAGGCAACAGTGACTGCCAACAACTGAAAAAATAATAGGATGTGGATGACTGAGAGAAAAAGTAAGTAAAATAAAGTAGTATATATACAAAATGAAAATGGGATGGAACATGAAATAGAAAGACAGGATTTTATCACAACAGTGCTAAAATCGTTGTGTTGTTAGAAAAATTAAATAATATTAACTCTGTTTGAACATCTAGAGGCCATTTATATATCAAGTAAATGTATGGATTCACATTTGGTTGCTTGAGTTGACTGCCAGAAAGCAAAAAAAAAACAAAATAAAGAGTGACTTGCACTTTTTTTAAAACTTTTTAAAAGGAGATCATATTTTCCATTTGGTCTTTTTAACTAATTTAACATCGCTTGGAGGTGAATATGTATCACCCTTATTTACCAATAATAGTAAAAGTAGTATTAATAAATACACCTTTCCAATCATTTATATTAGTTGTACACTAAGTCAATCTTCTTTTGTCTTTGTTTTTTAATATGACTTATGAAATGGTGAATTGCTTTTCATCACAAAATAGTATTGCAGAAATTCGAGGGAGGTGTAGTAGGGTGCCAAAATGCGAACACAAGGGAAAAACAACAACAAAAAAACAAAAAACAAAAAAAAAAAGCAAAAGGAAACGGGAATAAAACTTGTTTCAACCTTAGGGGAAAATTCAATGAAAGATAATTATTTTTAGTGAAATTGTTACATGTATCAATTTGTTTGAATTATGTTAAATGAGTACATGCATACGCTTGGTTTGATTTAAATTTTCACCGAAGAAAAACATTGGAAATGTGTTATTTGTACATCGTAATTCATTGGTTAATCTTAATAAGTAAAAAGTAAGTAAGTAAAATAAAAACATTGAATGCTATATAAGTACCGAAACACATGTTGAGCTATATTACCAACAAGGACCAAAATCAATCTAAGGTCAGCTTTGTATGAGGTAGTCAGCACCTTAGTTTCATAATACTTTCTTAACTTATCAGCAGATAATTTAAAAAGGTATGTTATGCCTTAACGACATTATCACCAGTAGAAGATGGAGTGTCATATCAAATACGAAGTCTCATTTCTTCCATCGCCGTTTGAAACTTTCAATCGAATTTGATCTTACCATGAGCGACACGATATATGCACCTAGTAGTAACAAAATCCTTAACCCTTCTGGAGCACCAGAAATACCCTAATTTTTGTTTTGGTTCATGTTCCTCAGCCTTTAGTTTTCTAGGAAGTGTTTATGAACTTGTTTGTCTTTCGTTGTCTTTCATTTTTGTTGACATTGGGTAGTCAGTTTCACTGCTAATTATGAGGTTTGAATATCCCTTTGTATCTTCCGTCTCATTGCTTTAAGATCAACAAAACCAAAAATTCCGACATGATGTGCCAAATGCGACTTATGCTATCTATCCCTCATGGGTAGAAAAACATAAATTGTTCTGAATACTGCTAATTAACATTCATTGTGTTAATAATGAATTGAAACATAATTAAATATGTATTTCTATACAGCATGATACAGTTTTGAATTCTTGGCACCGCACTTGGTCGTGCTTTCCTCAAACTGTTGATTACATCTTTCTACGTCTTTCTACTTTATCTTTTGGATGTACTCCTAGCTTTGAGTAACTGCGAGTCGTCTTAAATCGGTACTGAGTGTCTTTTTGATAGTTATTTTAATGATTCGTGTTTATTTGATACATTGTAATAAGCATGATAAGTCAAACCATTTCCAACTGATTTTTAAAGATTGTATTTATATTGTGCTGATACACTACTGTCCCAAGTTAAGGGAAGGTGGACAGGTCTCAAATATGTTTAAGTCCGCCACATTCTATATATGCTGTTCTAAGTCAGGAGCCTGTAGTTCAGTGGTTGTAGTTGGTTGCTGTCCGTCCCAATGGTTTATTGTTTATGTTTTATCATTATTCAGGCTGTTTTTCTGTTTCAATTGTTTTTCTTGTCGGGGTCATTTATAACTGACTGTACGGTATGCGTTTTGCTCATTGTTGAAGATCGTACGGGGACCTATATTTGCTTACTTCCTTGCCATGTGATCGATTATTTTAATTTTAGTTTCTAGTGTACAATTTGAGTTTAGTATGGCGTTCATTATCACTGAACTAGTATATATATTTGTTTAGGGGCCAGCTTAAGGACGCCTACGGGTGGGAATTTCTCGCTGCATTGAAGACCTGTTGGTGACCTTCTGCTGTTGTCTGTTCTATGGTCGGGTTGTTGTCTCTTTGACACATTCCCATTTCCATTCTCAATTTTATCATTCATAAAATTTAGAATTTTATTTCGAGCACAAAATTAAGAGTCTTATAAAGTATTAAAAATAAAGTAGTCATAAAATTATATGTCATATAAGTCCTGTAGATTGTTATGTATTTGTCATGTATTATTTCAAATTTCAGGTTTTCTGTTTCCTGTATTTTCCAAGAGAAATTATCGAGAATTCTTAAATCTGAAAAAAACAAGAATTAAAAATTACCGTTTGAAAATTTGTATTCATCTTCGTCTTCATTAAGAACTCTAGCAAGATGAAATCCAAAAATTTTCGTCTCAAGGTTATCATTGATTAAGACGTTAGCTGCTCTTAAATCTGTATGTATAATTCGCTTTGTTCCTAAATAGTCCATTCCATATGCGACCTGGAAAGGAAATGTAAAGTTTCAATTATTTCAAATTTAGTTAAGATATATATTAACATTAAATTTGGCACTATCTAAAAATAGGTGTTGACCTTGGTGAAGACAACAAACCATTAGTTGACGTTAAGTTGATGGAGTTTCAATAACACACAGCCGTCTTTCTATTACTACAGCATATAGAAAGGCCATTACAAAAAAAAAAGAAAAGTTGTAAATCCAAACTTTATTTACAAGCGTGAGGATACCAATTTCCAAAAACTATTCTTTTGTTATTTTGTGTTTATGTGACATATTGCGTTAGAAATATGCAAATTATTTCAACGATGTTAAGTAGACTACAAAAGGTCGTCACTACAAACTCCGAAAGAAATGAAAAATTACAGAAACGTCAATCACAACATTTACAGCTGGCCACAAACATATTAGTATTAGCCGAACTTTTAGTAACAAAGTTGAGAAACAGACTCTCTCCAGAAATAGTTGACAAAATAATATTTCTGAACAGAAACATTTTCTAGGAACCTGTAATGACCCTCATTGAACGGTTCAACACATCAGAGATTTCTAAACATCACACATTGAAAATATGTTTAACGATTACCAAAATGTAACTGTTGTTTGCTTTTGTTTGACTTTGTTTCCCGTGGTAATTATTTATTATTCAATAGTGGTTTATTAAATTATTAATTAATTTAGTGTTTAGTGTTACTATTAAGAACATGTAGTTAATAACCTATTAATTAAACGGTATATACCAGGGTCTATTATCTAGTATCATACACATACTACACCAAATGTTAAAATAAATATAATTTGTGTTCCCTTTTCTAGATATTTTTCCGAGCGAGTACTCGAGTATCGGTCGCTCGGTTAAACAAACGAGTACTCGAGTATCAATCGCTCGGTTAAACAAACGAGTACTCGATTATTTTTCACCGAGTTGACATCCCTATTTTTATAAAGTTCAATTGCCACAGTTGTTAGCAAACTTAGCAATTTATATGACATAGCCCATTTACTTTACGTTGACATTAAGAGGATGAATGAATTGTCAATATAAAATAAAATTGCAATTGCCTTTGAAATATTTTTGGTTAACCTTGCTTACGGCTTCGCATATTAATCTGAAGTTATTATTTCCACTCAAGCCACGCCACACAAACACTCCTCGACTTCTTACTTAGTAACAATCGAACATACGATTATTGTTAGGCTTATTTATTCTTTATTTTTAGATCGACACGTTCTATGTGTCAAGTGATCTTTGAACAATCTTTTACCGAATTGATGAATTAACGATTTAAAAGGCTACTGCGGACTATTTGACAGATATTCCATAGATGTAGTTAATGTAGAATGATCTTTTGAAAAAAAAATGGCCTCAATTGTCGTCTGTCAAACTTTTTGTGCAACTCTATAATCTAAAATGTTTTTTTCCAAAGGGTCAAAGTTGCCTTTGAATCTAAGGAGTCAGATGAATGATCTATTTTTTATCTTGTTGGTTAAGAATCGTGTTTGAAGATAATGATTATTTGAACGACTTCTACTTCTACAAGGTTTATAGATCAAATGCATGCTGATTGAACAGTCAAAATAACAATAGCATTATGACTTACTGAAACTTCAAATATATTGGTTTCCAATAAAATTAGTGCAAAGTTATTTGAATATGTTTTCATTTACTGTTTATCCAACACATTCCTAATTCACAAATTAACAATTAAAATAATTATGAAAGTTACTGCAACTTAACAATTTTTGTACTTTTATGATATGTTGTCTTTCAGTCAGAAATATTGACGATAATCACAAATTTAAAACAAGAGAACAGAGCAAGATTTAAAATCTGCACCACGTATTGTATTTTCAAATTCCTATAAATTCGAATTCGGAAAAACTAATTCAAAAAGAAGTTTCGAAGAAAGTGAATGTTTGCAACTGTTGCAACTGTTATTTAAATGATGTCACCTGTATAAATATTTGTTTTTTTTCAAAAAGGACATAACCTTAAAAATTTATTCCATGGAAAAATATAAAAAAATAAAACAAAGTTATCGTCTATAATTGAGTATGTGAGGCAGAAATGTACAGATAGGTGCAGGCCAGGCATAGCACAATCTAAATAAAGGGTTAACGCCGTTTGCACAAACTTTCATGTAAATCAATTTCTTTTGTATTTTCTAGCTCTTGTATTAAAGCACACTTATGCAGAAATAAACTGTTAACATGTCTCGCCTATTTGTTATTTTGATAATGCAAATGTTGAAATTAAAATAGCAATACTTTAACATGTAAGTTATGCAAATATTCAAAGTCAATGAACCATGACTGAAGGTACAGGGCTAAACAATCTCCATGGAAATGAGATGTGCCAATGCTAATACAACTGCAAACCAAATACTATTGACTTTTCATAAGTCGTTCCCTTTAAACAAACCTAAACACAAACATTAACTTGTAAACTATGTAAAAGTTTCAAAGTCAATAAACCATAATTAGGGGGTGGGGTTATATAATCTCCATGGAAATGAAACTTGCAAATGCCAATACATTTGCATACCGAATATCATTTACTTAACATTAGTGGTTCATCTTAAACTGACCTAATCACAAACTAATACATGCAAACTAAGCAAAGTTTCAAAGTCAATAGACCATGACTGAGGAAAGGACCAAATATTCTCCATGGAAGTGAGATGTGCTAATGCTTATACAACTGCATACCAATTATCATTGACCTACCACTAACAGTTTCCCTTAAACTGACCTATCACAAACTAATACATGAAAACTAAGCAAAAGTTTCAAAGTCAATAGACCATGAATGAGGGGCGGGGTCAAATAATCTTCATGGAAATGAGATATGCCAATGCTTATACAACTGCATACCAAATATCATTGACCTACCGCTAGTGGTTCCCCATACACTGACCTAATCACACAAACTAATACATGTAAACTAAGTAAAGTTTCAAAGTCAATAGACCTTGACTGAGGAGCAGGGCCAAATAATCTCCATGGTGTGCCATGCTAATACAACTGCATACCAAATGTCATTGACCTACCACTAGTGGTTCACCATGAACTAGACCTAATCACAAACTAATACATTTTTGACGCCGCCGCCGCCGCCGCCGACGACGGAAACAGCATACCTATGTCTCGCTTTTAACTTCGTCAAGGCGAGACAAAATGAATATTGATACAAGTAATGTCTACGTAAACTTGCGTTAACAATTAACCTGTCTTTTAAGTGTGTAGAGAGTGGAGATTTAAATCAAATTGGCGTAAGTGCATATGAAAGTAAACGCACTTTTAATTCTCGCAATGTCTGTGGTTGTCGGGCAAAAGTAAAGAACATTTCCCTGCTAATGAGACATCATAACCACTGCACTAGACCCTCATTGGTCAACGTGATCGTTTTACTAATTTGAACTTTTAATCATGTAATGATTCATTTTCAGAAAACGGACAAACATAACCACTAATTACTCAAAAATAAATATTTCATCATTAAGACACGGTACCTAAACATATTTTGTTAATGGTTCAGGAGAAATTTTAAACTAAAACTTTTAAATCAACTTATCATTTGACTTAAAAGCTTAACCAACAATATTAGAGATCACTTTTCACAAAAATTAGATTTAGTGCACGTTCAATTGCTAACGAAATGGGGATATACAGGTAACCTACACTTTAGCTTCCGAAAGACTCTGCAAATTTTGCGTAGACTAAGTAGATGATTCACTTCCTTTTATTTCCCCTATATAAAACCCTTCGAGAGAAATTGATTAAGATGATACTACCAAATAAGTATTCATTTACTTAATCCGAATAATTTTGTTAATACCAAACAAATATGTAATTACTTGAGTCAAGCTTTTAAAGTTCATGATAACACTTACTTCCAGTTGGACTAACATAAGTTATGGAAGTACTATACCAAAACAAATAGACTTGTGGTTATAGGATATCATTAATTTTCAATTGTTATGCATTATGTTTTATTCACATTATTGTCATGTATGTTGTACACTTGGATTACGCAATGTAATATTTATCATATGTGCTACATCCGATAAAATTGATTTGATTTATTTTGATTCGTTTATGGTGTTTTATGTATATCAGTAGATTCTCAATCTGTCTGAATTTATACGAGTTTATGGGTGTCCCACTATTTGTAAGTCTGCTTCTGTATCTAAGGTATTTGAAGCTACTTGGGTATAAAAGTGTCAAGAATCAGCTATGGTATAGAACACACACTATACACCCTTGACTGATTTTTCAAAGCATAAACTCATGTGCAGCAAAATATAAATTGATATTTGAAATGATTGCTTCACAACTTTTTATATTCCAGATTAAAATAATGCACTCTGCATTTTGGCGGCATAGGTACGCATAGAATACAAAATATGACCACATGAAACACCGCACTTTATAGGCTTTGTAAACGTTTCCGGTTGAGAAATGTGTATTTGTTTTTATTAATGACAGCACATACTTATAAATTTAAATGGCAGTTTCTTTAGTTATAGTCAGGTAAAGCATGGATTGTATCCTCGAAACAAACGATGTTGTCCCATTAAAACCGGCATTAAACACGAATTCCATATGAGTAATTATAATCATAAACATGTGATGAAACAAATCTGAAAAGTCTGAAAACGCAAACCCAATAAGCTTTACAAACGAGACCGCGATACTTTACCGATATTCACCAAACAAGAAGTTCAATTAAAATATAAAATGCAAGTGAAAACAATAGGGAATCGAAAGAAGTCTAAAGGAGCGAGACGACCGGTTGTATTATAGTTTTGCCTGATTAAGGATGGTGGTTGTTTCAGACAACTTCAGCTCGATTCATTGGCTGCCAAAATTTTGTGTGATACTTCGTATCTTTCAATGACAAATATATTTTGGTTGAAGGCTTTGCCAATTTTGTAAATGCGGAAATAAAACTTTAAAATATATTCAAACAGTTAATCTGTCTACACACATGAAAACCATGATACTTTTAAATTATCAACACAGTCTAACACGTACAGTTAAGTTTATTTAACATTACACATTTTAATATGTTACTATTGATAAAATTCATCGAGGACCAAATACCCGATTCTCCTCCTATAAAAATGTAACCGCACATTTATATATCAAAATAATGTGAAAAAACAATTCATTCATCTTGAGAATCCAGACTTCTTACTTTCAGTAGCATAACATGATGTTCAATATAACATTAATAAGAAGATCAATTGGCACTCTAAATTTTTTTCTATTTAGCGTACACTTATGTTGCTCATATTTTATGTTCTTCAATCCATCCTGAGAAATCAGGACTAACTGATGTCAATACCAGTGCATGAGTTTTAATAAAGAGTCAAAATATTGGCACTTTAAATGATCGCTGACCACTATTTTGGTTACTGCACGGTAAAATTATTCACATCTACTGAATAATCATCCATCAGAATGTTATAAGAGTACTGGTTTCCAATATTTGTAAATAACATTCAATGAAAATACAATATTTGCAATCTTAATAAATGTTGACTAAAAGGTACATAACTGTTCACATTTAACGTAAAACAACGCCGCTTGCGATAGCCGTTACACTGATTTCCTATGTCGGTACACGATATTCCAATCAAGTAATTATGATATTTTTCATATTTTGTGTAAAGCAAACCATCTAGAGTTACCTTAACAACTGGTTTCGACTACCTTTTAATGTAATTAATTATTTAAATATTCCTGTAACTATGTAATTTGTAGTTAATGAGAAATAAAATTCATTCATCCAATTCACAGTTATTAAGCGAAGAAATATTGTCACTCTCAGTTAATGACAACACAACGATAATCAACAGTACACAATTATATTGCTCAAATTGAAAAATAAACATAAAGCCCTAAATTAAAAATGACAGCAACTCTAAAAAATTCAACATATCACCAATAAGACAATTATTTAAGGCAAAGTGTAATATCGGGACTGGATAGGACTGGACTCCTTGACTGTGGACTGGGCTAAACAGACCTGGAATGTAGAATGGACTGGGCTGGACTGTAAGACTTGACTTGAATGTTTTGACTTTTAAAATTCTTCTTCTTTAGTATTCTAACTGTATCAATATAACATGAATATTTAGGTTGGGCTCATGTTTAAATTTTGATGACATGCAGAATGAAAACATTGGATAAAATCTTTGATTACGCTAAAATGTTAGAGGTTTAGTGCTGTTTTAAAATCTGTCATGAAGACAATGTGTATTGCATATTATAAATAGTTATTATTAGAATGACACTTGGTTTCAGAGGTTTGCTTTGATTTCCTGTATCGTGTTTTATAAAGCGCTTGTTCTTTTATTGTCACATGCTGACCTTAGGGAGCCCTGTTTTTGTGATCATAGTTTTTCTTTTAATTCTGTGTGCATACATTGTCATACAAGTAAGACAGTTGAAATGTCCAAAAGGAAATGTATACCAGTGGAAAGCCGTTTCCATCGGACCAACGACTTTTCCCAAGTTGTTATAGAAGGACCTCTGCCTTCTGTCAGTGTACCAGTAAATGAAATTACTATTGAGGATGACATTGACATTAGTTCAGAAGAAGAGTTTCCAATCTTGTGCAATCCAATAAGAGAGAGAAGAATGGTGTCGTCAGACCTCTGATATTACACCGAAGAGGCCTACAAAGCCATAATTGGACATCTATGTTGATTAAGTGAAAAGGGAGTATTCAGTTTTGATTTAAAAAAATACAAAATATAAACTTCTTAAGGTAGCCCAAATTCGCAATTTTGAGAGATGTTTGCAAATTTTTCAATATTCATCCTGAAAAAATTATATTAAGGACAACCAAAACCAAAAATATTGTGAAAGTAAAGTAGTGAATTTTCTTCTGGTATAAATTAGCTGTATTTGTCAAACCTTTCTGAATTTTGGATCCTCAATGTTTCTCAACATTGTACTTTTTGGCCTTTTAAATGTTTTTATTCTAGTGTCAAGATTAGCATTTGTACACGAAACGAGCGTCTACAAACTTATAAGCCTGTTATCTTTGATTAGTTTCATTTTCATTTATTTTGATTAGCGATGTCCTTCAATGCAAATTTTAACTTCGTCAAATACTTGACAGATAAAAAGCATCCTAATAAAGTCATGTATGATTGCTGATATACGTTCAACGTATGGACTTGGTATGCCTCTAGAGCCTTTCACCCAAAACGCAAATGAATGCATGAATAAAGTTATAAAGAAGAAGGAACCAGGAGAAAGACCAAAGTTGACAGGTACATCTTTCGTTCAAAATCTCCAATCGATAATAAAAAGGCAGGAAGATGATTTTGTCTTAGCAATAATAGATCAAAGTGAGATGACTGTACTCGAAAAATTCTGTGGATTCATTATTATTCGTTGGATACCAATTTTCGTGGGATTCGTGTATATAGGTGAACCACGAATTTAAGTGTTCAGCAATTACAATTTGTCTAAACATCGACGAAAATGTAAGTTTTCCTTTATCCACAAAAATTGGTACCCACGAAAATACACGAATCCACAGTATGACCATTTCAAAGTAGTAGTCGAAACCAACTATTACAGAATGTCAGAAAAGCAAAAGTTGGCCACAAAAAGAATTAATAACCACAAATTTTGAAGGAGAACCAAGTTGTGATAAGGAATGTGATGATGAACTACCAACATTGTCTGTTTCACTAGATCTTTGTGGTATTGTGAATGTACCAAGGCGAATAGCCGAATGTTGATGGAAATGTTAAAAAACAGCAACCGTTGAAGACATTGTGTAGGCTCCTAGAAATGATTGTTAAACTTATCTGGTTACCGGTACGTGAGCAAATATCCCACATGCAGTTAACATTGGTAAAGACCATCAGATATAACTTGCGACAATATGTTTTCGATGAACTACCTTCAAAATGTGTTCCCATGTATTAGCAGTAGCAGAAAATTTGTGGACAGCTTGTAGCTTTTGTGATCGGTATCGTATTTCGCAAGTCACGTCACACATAACATCAGTCGCATCCTTCGGAGTTCCAAATAATAAAGGGAAGAAACCATCGAAAGCAACCCAAAGGTGAAAGGAATGTCAAAGAGAGGAAATAATAAATGTTACAAATCCAAGTTATCTAGATGATAATGTACCTTCCACAAGTTATTAGCACAATTCACAAAAACTAATAGTTTTCAACAAATGGGTACCTCTCTAGGAACAGTGCAAACCAATTTAAAAATACCAAACCTATACAGGGTTCTTATGAACTGTCTTTGCTTGAACTGTGTGTTCAAAGAGTCAGCAAGTGTTACGGCTGTAAAGGCCTTCTTAAAGAAGATATTTTTCCGGGTAATCCAAATAATTTAGTCCTGGTTACAAAATGTAATCGAGAGTTATTGAAAGAAGAATAGCCTCTAATGTGTATTTTTCACCTTAAGGTACAATGCATCAAATACCAAAGTGAATACTTTGTTCCGGGGCTTGATTATGTACCATAAGCAGCGCGTAAATCTCTTTGTGCAAACAATGTATCTGAACTTGAAGCTTTATATATATACATATTTAGAATTGTGACAGAATATGAAAATTAAAAAAAACCGAGTCACTTCGAACAAACAAGGAATTCATCCACCGAATATCTCCTAAAATGAATACTTGTAGATATTTAAAAGGAAAACTTAATTTGAAACTTTACAAAAGTATGTGATGAATTAACAAGTAACTGCAATGGTAAGTTATCTATAAAAGTGACGTTGGCGGAAGATTGGTACTATGTCAATTTTGTCATGGGGATTTGGTGACAAAATATCATTAGTTATTTGAATGTTCCAGTTTGTAAATGTAAGGAAACTTTAAATAATTAGTAAAGAACCAAATACCCTGGTTGTCCTCTGTGGGAGGAAAAACACCAAGTAAAAGACATTCAAATGCGCTTTTTATATTACCATTATCATTGAATATTTGATTGAAGTAAAATTTAATCTGAGTTTTTAAATTAAGCGGTCTTACACTTTTTGCTCATTTGTTGATATAGTATTTTAGTCAGTCCACATTGGTTATGCAAAGAAATTTGAGCGGTATTTGTTCTTTTTGATGCATTTAAGAGCAAATTTATTTCCTAAATTACACTGATATTGTCCTTATCTTTATAAAGACTCAAAATTGTCATTGTAGAAAATCTGTAACTTCACCATGCTAATACATCGTATGTTCTTAAATATTAAGTGTAGTATTCTGTTCGTTAATGCTTTCTTAAATTAAATGGGAACAGCCTTTCGATTAAACTGAAATTGGCATCAAACTTTTATATTTAATCAAATATATGAAAATCCTTTATCATGACCTGCATTCATGTTATTCACCTGAACAACAATAAGTTCGTCGTCTTTTTAAGGAAAATCTAAATAAGAAATACAGTAAAGTATGTATGATGTTTTATGGAAGGATCCAGACGAAACGCAATACGACTTTCGAAGGTAATAAAATTAAAATAGAATTGCGTATCGTGATTTAAATCCTGATTTATTATCAATCTCGTTGCAAAGGCTTCTGCATCGGTATGATTGGAATTGTACATCTTGATTTTTAATGTTCCTGTCATTAAAATAGGAATCGTGGCATATCGTTGTTCAGTATATTTATATTTCACACATGTTTATACAGATGTAAAACGAACAACATAGCATAAACTGTAAACATGTCTGAACAAGATTGAGACAGTGGTCGTCGATAGGATAAAACATGTATCAACCGTCATATGAATCCGAAAGGTATGCATTTGTTTTAAAATAAATTTTAAATGCCTCTCTATGGCAAATGTTCTAAAGCAGTTAAATTTGTTCTGATAAGGTGCTTTACGAGTTTAATACTCTTACATGTAGTCATTTCATGCATTTGGCTACTACAGATTTATTTTGGTTACTAGGGTCGTGCACAAGGAAATTTGTATCAGATATAAATACTAACACGGCATTGGTGCCACTGTTGGTTGACTGCTCGTACCCAAGGGTAGCTAACAAAGGAAATAAGATACCGAGTCATAAGTCCAGTCAATACAAACAACACCATGGGAACAAAAACGAAGGAAGGACAAATAACAATCACAAAACATTACATAATATAAAGACTTCAACACGAACCCCATCAAAACCCTAGAGGAACTGAGGTGCCCCGGAGGGTAAACAGTTCATGCTCCAAATGAGGCACCCGTCATATTGCTCTAGCACTTGAAATACCTGTAATAAGTCGTTTTCGTTAATGTCACAATTGAGAAGAAGAGCACAAGATTGAGGATACGACAAATGGAACATATCCGTAGTCATATGTGACACAGGTATTTAATAATGGTCAAACTAACCATGATAGTTCGAAGGATGACTTCAACTTGCAACACTTGGAACCCTTGATGCAACTTATTCAACAGTAATCAGGGACTGACATGATTAGCAGTATACATTAGTGATGATTGGACCTAGACAGTTTTGACTGTTCTGTTTAGTCTATTTTGTCTGTTTGATCTGCATTGTCATGTATGTAAGGGATTCTTAACTGTTAGACTAATGTGTGTCTGATGATGGATTTTCCTGAATTATCTATCAAGGATTCAGATATTGGTATCATAATTATTTAATACATTTATTTAAATGCCATACTGTTTCATTAAAGACGCGTCTGATATTATTAAGATGAAAACTGTTTATAGTACAAATATTATATTAAATCATAAACATGAAGAATAATGTTGTTCGAATAACCCATATATTTACGTTGTATACTTACCTGCGATGCAATATGAACAATTTGTGCTAAATCGATCCTTGTTTCTTCTTTTGTCATCATCGGCTTTAAAATGTATGAAGACTGATTTCAGAAAAAACTCCAAGACGATCAAATCTAGTGTTGGAGTAAAACCATACAGTTGAATGATATTGTTGTGATTACACAGCCGCGTTATTACAGCTTGGCGTAATACGTCTATGTAACAAGGAGCTGTAGATCGTGAAGGAGCAGTTATATAGATTGGTTTAGAAAACTGCTTCGTCCAGGTTCCTTTGATAAAAATAAAGTAAGAATGATAATGAAATCTACAATTATAGGTAAAGATATTGTTGGTTATGTAAAATTGAAAATTCATCCCAACTTAGAACACTTAAATGTAATTGTTCAAGAAAAGAAATATAACCAGAGTACTCAAGAGTTAAAATGTCATTTGTCACTTTGATGTTATTTGATAGATTTTAATCCTCTTTGACTTTCGAATTCGAGGGGCCTAATATGACATTATCATACCTTCTCCTATACTGTTTGGTTACTACAATTTTACGTATGCAAGTACAGATAGGGATATTATTAGATAATTATTATTTTTTAATATTGCTGACGATACGCAGTGTCTTATAACCTTAAATAATGCAATCCGAAATTTTACATTTTGTTTTCAAGTAATATGTTTTGATGTAATTTATGTGTATTTGTTTATGCAAGCATCCAACGCCTTAGATCTCTCAGACAACTAGGCTATTGAAATGCATTATCCAGGTATCACAGGATTGCTTTGTTCATAAAACGTAAGCAATAATAGTATGTATAATAAACAAATGATTGGAGAATTTATAAAAAGGAAGAGACGATACCACACAATGTCAGAGAAAATAGACAAAACAATAGATAACATAAAAAGAGAAAAAAAACCTGTCAAACACTACATTGAAAACTGAAGAACTGTGCAATTATGAAAAATTCAAATGAAGGGACCCTGCAGAATAAACAACAAGACATTTATCATAAAACTAAAAGAACCTATGAAAGCTTATTTTACTGGAAATTCATCAAATTCATTTTTGATGATTGTCTGATCCTTCTTTTAGTCATTGTGCTATGCTGATAGGCATTTGATTTACCAAAACAAAATCTATCACGTTTTAAGGATGTTACCAGGGTTTAAATTTTACTTAATAGTTAATAAAACAAGTTGATATTCACATACTTGACTTTGAAATCTGAAAAAATTGTTTTTCAAAAGGTGGCTACAGTGCATTCATATTTAATGATGAAAATGTTCCATCCAAAAGTTCTATAATTATCTCTCTTAGATATTTCGAAAATATATTTATGTTTCCAACTTTTACCTAATATGCCAAAAAGTATTATCATATTCTTGGAGACAATCAGTCTTTTCATATGTTGTGTATGAAACCTTTTATGTACATGAATGGTATCGATTAATGAGGCCCTACTTTATAGTCTTGATTGTATAAATCGACTCATTATCGGAACTGATCACTTGGTATATTGATGCGACAGTAGTTTACCGTTGTTTAAATCTTTTAAATCAACCGAGAAGTACAAGTGACCTTGAAGGTTACAAATAAAATCTGAGGGAATCTTATGAATTACATACTTTATATACATGTATATAGGTGCTGGTCAATATAAAAATAAGAAGATGTGGTGTAATTGCCATTAGGACAACTCTCCACCAGAGATCAAAATGACGTAGAAGTTAGCAACTATAAATCACCGTACGGCCTTCAAAATGAGCCAAACCCATACCACACGGCAAGCTTTGTACGACCCCGAAATGACAAATGTATAATAATTCAAACAAGAAAACTAACGGCCTGATGTATGTACAAATCAATAAATGGAGAGCAAAGATAATATACAGCAACAAACGACAACAACTGAATAACAGGCTTCTGACATGGGACAGACACATACAGATTATGGAAGGGTTAACCATGTTGGCGGGCAGCAAATTCTCCCTAAACTACCCTTGATCGGCACAATGGACACTCGAAGAAACTAACTAACACAAAGACTTTAGATACAAAGAACGGGTCTGAGAGTACGTGTAGTGACTGCGTGAGTAGTCCACTATTCAAGCTATTTTACAAGTACTTATAACTTATAATTCAGTTATTTCGTTTCTACGGTTGCCCTTTAACCTTATGTGATTAACCATGAAATCATTGTCTTTGATATAAATAACAGCAACACAAACTTTATTGAAAAGTTACATATATATTACAATATATACCTTTCCAATTCTGACCTCCATTCCCTATTTCAGCGTCTTTTCTCAATTCTGAATTAGGATTCTTTCAATATTTTCATACTTCATCTCATGTTCAAAATATTCATCTATTAAAAACGTATAAGTCAATGAAAAAGATATGAGTCAGTACAAGGAAAGTTTGATATCTGTATATAATATCATTCGTGTTATTGTTATACCTTTACCTTTTCTACTTTTACTTACATGAGCAACACGACGGGTGCAACACGGGAGCAGGATATACTTACCCTGTCGGAGCTCCTCAGATAACCCCGGTTTTTGTTCGAGTTCGTGTTGCTCAGTCTTTAGTCTCTATGTTGTGTTTTGTGTTTTGTGTTTTGTGTTTTGTGTACTGTTTTGTTTTAAATTTTGGTTGTCGTTTTCGTTTTTGCAATGGCATTGTCAGTTTGTTTTTACTAATGAGTTTGAACATCCCTTCAGTATCTTTCGCCTCTCTTTTATCGTGTTGAAGTGTTTGTTAAGTGTTTTCTTATTCGAATGTAATTGAAGCTATCATTGTTCCACCGATCAGGATTAGAATGGAGAGAGTTAAGTATATGTTTTAAAACCATCATATGTTAATTTGCCTGTCTTAAGAACGGATTAAGGATTGTGTTTATCCTTATGGGAATATTGTTAAAGGTAGAGCTTTGGTATATATTGGGCAAAATACAGCTTGAGACATTGGGCGAACACTACAAATAGTTTATATGCACCATTAGCTCAATTCTACAGATAAATTTTGAACAGATAGACTTTATCTGAAATCTTGCAGTTCATTGAACAAAACAAAACTCGATATTATGATGAATTGACTGCGCACTTATACATCCCAAATATATTTGCATAAAGTATACAGAAGAAATTTACTAATCAATTTACTATTTATGACTGCAATTTTAAACTACTAAGTGTTATCATCTGAAATTTGAAGTTATGTTAGTGCTAGGGTTTAAAACATGGTTAAAATATCGACAACAGCATCTGATCACATCCATGTTGTAAAACACAAAGTTTTATTTTACACATTTATCATGAATGGCTATTAAGTACATTAATAAAAAAAAAACAAAACAAAACAAAACAAAACAAAACAAAACAATCATTTAAAAACCTTACTATGCAAACTTATAATAACCCATTCCTTTTCTCTATTTTTACTAATCTTATTCAAGAAGCTGTGATCTTGACGTATTGAGCTGATAATGATTTCCTCTCCTTATTTGTTACCATCAACCCAAGTTCGGTTCAAATCCAATGTAAGCTTCTAAATGTTTCATTGATAAACTCCTTTTCTATATTGATATCGATTTTCAGTATCTTATACCTTGACTTAATTTAACCATATATGCCAGTTTGGTTCCTATCCAATGATTGTGAAATATTATCTAGATACCTTCTTTTCTTCAACAATTAAAATGTATTTTTAATAACAATTATCAGTTTATCATATCTGACCAAATGAACATGCGTGTTCCCTTTCCATTTAAGGTTCTAGAAATTTTCTTAAAACTGCTTTTCTGCACTTATTTCAAGATATTTTAATGATAAATGTGAGGTTTCCCTCTTATTATATGTAACTTATATATATTTGAGTAAGGTTGGCATCACGTATAAAGTGTTTCATTCATCCTTCGAAACCAAGATGAATGACGGACTAGAGGACACGTCAAACATTATCTATATTGCTAAATTTGTGTACGCGCAAAGTGGAATACAATAAAGTATAACATAACGGATCATTATATATCTTAATAAAGAGATATCATGAATTGATTAAATATTTCATGATTGAAATATTGCAAGAAATTATTGAGTGCTAACATCGACTTCTGAAACCGTAATACCACAGCTAATCCAACAAAAACGTTTGTGAATGGTTATGAATGAATAAATCCTCATGTAATGTAAATCGATTGCAACCACAAATTGTATTGCATACTATGTACTACCTCCGTCATTGTCCAAATGATAGACATATTTTTGAAGAAACCTGTAAGTTTGTTTTTTTATTTCTGGACGTTTAAACGACGTCAATGGCAATCCCGATCACTGCATCTGTGAATACATATGATATGTAAAAAAAACAATTGCTCATGCATTTAGACACAAATCAGTTTATGATTCAAAGTAAAATATTTACAAATGAATTGAACCGATTTCAATACTTAATTCTACAAATTACAAAACCGAAGCATCAGGTAGGCTAAGGATAACCAGAATTGTTCTCCAAGTTGGACTAGTCACGCCCTCGGTACCTGAATTGAAGTTTGAGTATACTAGTACCTAAAACGCAGGAATAAAAGAAATTGATAATATAAATGTGTACTACGTTGCATGTAGATACGATAAACCATGTATGAGTAGTTGCGATGACAAGGTCGGTTCTGAAAAGGGCAAAATGTTAATGGAGAAAGGGACATAGTTGTGTACAAACTGAAAAGAATAAAACATTCCTTTACATGGTGTTGTTTGAATATCATGATCAATTATTCTACAAAATTTGAAGTGAACTGGACAATGTATAAAGAAGTTAGTCTGGACAAATTTGATCGTTATCAAATTTTAAATTTTCTACTCTACATAAAATGATCATCCACTTTCCATTAAAATGATCATGCACTATTCAATTCTTTTAATTCGATAACAGAACAATCCTGAAATAACATTTTGGTTTATAATTATATTTTATGAAATACAATCAAATATTATATATGTGTATAGATAGGAAAACGTACCAAAAAATTATAGAGGTCGACAAACGTCGGTCTTCTTGAGGGTTCGTTGTTCCAGCATTGTAACATCATAGCATAGTAGAGGTCAGGACATGGAATTCCAACATTTGGTTTAGTCATTCGTTTACCGGCTCTTACATACTCGAAAACATCTTGATTCGTCATATCTATAATTTACAACAATATCACATAATGCTGTTTCCAAGTCGTAGTATTTCTTATGGAAATATGCATAAAGGAGATATATGGTATTGTTATGGGTTTATATTTGTGATTGGTATATATCGACACAAATGACAAAATATTCATCTCTTATGGTGCAGTTTACCTGCTTTTCTACTCTTACCAAGGGATGCGATGCTCTTTGAGGTTCATGAATACGCAGTCACGTCTATTATGATTTGATGTAGTTTATGTACAAAACTTTTAGAAACGAGGAACGTGGCCTTTTGTGAAGTATAAAATATATAAATACTCAATAAGAAACGTTCAGCTTTTAGGGATGTATAAAATGCAGCAACTATAGTATCATAAGGGATGTTTAAATACATTTTGTGATGGGTTTCGATATTACCTACATGTACGGCAGTTTAGAACATTATGTATATTTTGGATTCGTCTGTTGGACTTATTATCTTCGTCCTTAATTTTTATTGCTTTTTATTTATTTATTTTTTATTTTCTTCTCCTACTCTACAGTTTATTGCATGGCAAATTTGTTTTGTTTTTACCCTGTTTATAGTTGAGACAATTATGTCAGTGCTACTTTATACATTTTGTAATAACATAATAGCAATTTTCATGTGCCTTGTTTTATACATTTCTATAGCGTTATATCATTAGTATTGTTTAACAGAATACAAATGGTAAGAAGCTAAGATGAGAAAAATTCTTGTGTTGTTTTACCATTGCATTCAACAACAAAAAAACAATGCAATAGCATTGTCATGTTACAGTAATTGTTTTCTGAGTTTCTGGAACTGTATCTTATCAATTAGGTTCTTACATTATATCATTCGTTGAGCTTTGAGATTTACAATATAATAAGAAAAAAAAACTAGCGCTTTTATCCTCTCAATGAAATAGGAAACAATTAAGAGACGTTGTGGATGTTGGCAATCAGCGAACTAAAAGTTTTCTCATCATTATAATCATAAATATTTATTCATGTATACATAATCATTTTTGTTTCCTATATGTTCATGTCAAATTGCAAATTTGCTTCATACATCTAAAATATATATGAACTATAAATTTCGCCACCAATTTAGGCAATACTTTATGAATTACAACACCAATATCTTTGTTATTATTTGTTCATGACGAACTATCAATTGTGGTTGCTCTGTAGATACTTAATAATGAATGACTAACATTGGAACAGTTTTGCCCTACACATAAAAGAAAAAGAAAACAAGTGAACATTTTGTTTTCTTCATTTCCATTCCTTCTATGATTTTGTCAAATGTGTCATTACTTTCCTGTCTAGTCAGCCCAGTTGAAAGTATAATAAATTCTATTAAAACACACTTCGTATACGAAATAGTGAATATATGAAGAGATAAAAACTAGCACATGTAGAAATAAAGAAAATGAAGCATAACAAACCAAAAGGATATTTTCTGTACACTTCTTTAAACTACTGCATATACATGTAATTTGTGGTTTCGAGTGTAATCATTATAATGTTTTATCTGTGTTTTACCTCTGCATTCTTTCTGCGTAAGCGAGATTTGAGTGGGCTACCTTGTGTGTCTGTGTACTCTGTTCATATGCGTATACTATTATGATTATGATCACTGACAACTGGTTTGCTTTTTTCACGTTACTTTTGAAAGACCTTTCCTTCTGATATTTTTTCTGTCGCCTTTGTATGTCTTAAGATGTTTTTGTGTCGCGAATTATCAAAAAAAAAATGTTTGGCACATGATATAAAACACGTCATACGCTTTCGCTGTTAACCTGTGTAGATAAGAGTCAACAGACGTTTACTGATGTTCAAATCTCGTAAACCCCTTTATAATATACGAATAAAGATAAAACAAAAACAAAACCAGCGGGAATCGTATGAATTCCAAACGGAACGAGACCGGGTGGCGTCGAAAGGATAGGCATCTCTTGCTATACATGCATCAACCGCAAACCGAATCCATACTTAGTTAAAACCTTACAATAGGGAATAAGACACAATAGGTATATTTTTTATAGTCGGTAGATTTACAGATCAGATATTCTGGTACTAGCATCTAAAGATCTTTAACACATTGTAATGGTCTACACCATTCGTGATGGATACTGTAACAATTATTTAGTGTCGATTTCAATCGTTGTTCCTCATAATCCAGGTGGAGCAATTTCTGCAGTAGGAGCGCAAAATCTAACACTAGTTAAAACCAATTGTTCTAGGTCTTTCCACCCCAAATGCACATATTTTGATAGGAATATATTCATGGCAGGTTAAATATGTCAATTTTGCTGTCAGGTGATAGCTTAATTTACACTAATTCCCAAAAATATGGTTTTATGGTTTTATGGTCTCTACTATATATGGTTAACAAGTAATATCACCATACAGCTAATTTTGAATATAAGAGGGAGAAAAATCCCGTTAAAGGTAAACGAACCCTTTCAACCAACCTTTAAGTGTTACGACATGTCGCAACTAACAAATTAGTAAAAATATTTTGTCGATATCTTATACGGTTTCTGAGGAGAAACGATAATAAGCCTAAATCAAAATTTAGAACATGACCTTGACCTTTGACCTTGACCTAATTTTTTGTCAGACCAAGGACCTCAATTCAAAAGACCCTAGGTCTCTATAACTTATGGTTTACCAGTTACAAATACATTTCACTTATGTTAATTACAGAAGGAAATAACTCTCATATGGAATCTCTGTATTGTTTCGGTCAAAATTAAACAGAATATCCTGAGGATATAACGAGCAATTTGGAAACAAAAATTGCCTGTTTCTTTTACGATTGCAAAGGAGTTGAAATAACAAGAAAAACAGTGTTCATGGAGATAACTCTTACAAGAAAAAGTGTTCGGTTAATCGGTGTCATTTTCAAAAGCATATAAACTGTTAGATGTCATATACCAAATATCTAAGCGACATGACATCTTGTGAAACAACCAAACAGCAAAAGAAAAGTGGAAAAGTGGAAAGACCTTATTATAAAATAAGATGTGTTATGATTACCATTGAAATACCTATAAGCCAATTGGCGTAGATGTAACAACTATATAAGTTATGTTTCGCTACACTGTTTTTCTTGCTACAGCTATTCCTTTGAAACCGTAAAGATATTAATTTACACTGTTCTTTTCAAATTATTCGTTACAGCCTCAGGATGTTTGAATCAGTTTGACCTATGCAATCCTGTGACTTTTACAGGAGTCTTTGAAAATGAAAAATTGATATGTAGGTGTAGCTAGAGATCTAGAATATGTTGATATGATGTCCTTGGTTCATTTGCAGGAAATTGAGGTCAAGGTCATGGTTTTGTTCCTATTTTGACTTTTTATTGTTATCGCTACTGCTCAGAAACCGTAACAGTTAACAACAAAAAAAGGGTTTTTGTCAAATTGTTAGTTACGACATATTACAATTATAATAAACTTATGTTGAATTTCTCTTTGACTTTTAATAAAGGAATTCTTACCCTTAAAATGTTGAAACAAGCTGTATAGTGATATAACTCCTTCGCTATACATATTACGGAAGTTGAGTCAAATTGAGATCAATATCAAAGGCCAATTTGACGTTCTAAATTTATACCCTAGCATGTTATGGCTATTGGAAATTCTAAGAGATGGACAAAGAAAGAAATTAAGCAAAATGATTGGGAGAGTATGTCAAAAGTTTGATATATTTGCTTCATACCGATCCGATGAAATATATTAGAGTTACATGTATTTCCTTGCAATATATCAATGATTTATTTTTAAACTCTATCGTAGATTATGATAAAAAAAACACATGAAATTTTGTATTTGGTTTGCAGGCATATGATATTGAAACAGGTCAACATCCAGTGACCTTGTGTAAAATAAACTCATCATAGATACCAGGATTCACATTTTATATGCCAGACGCGCGTTTTGTTTACAAAAGACTCATCAGTCACGCTCGAATAATTAAAGTTGACAAGACCAAATAAGTTCCAAACGGTTTTGTCAAATACAGCACTGGAAGTAACCATAATGACACTGAATTTATGAAAAATATAAATCAATATAAGCATACCTATCATTTGACTCCCGAAGTGACATTGTATAAACCGAAAGTAACAAATCATCTCTCTCAAATCTTACAAAGGTACATACAAAATGTTGGATTCCTGTTAAGTTAGCTATTATTTGACACTGGAAGTATTTTCTGTAAACCTGAAGTACTTTTGTTTTACAATGAATAAATAGCGACTATATATCTTTTGGAATCATCATAAAAAGTACTAAGAAACCATATTCATTTTGAATAAGTGTAAAACAACCGATCCTTTGATATTTTTCTGTACATGTGCTTTGTTATTCAAGTCCATTTAAACCTAAGTTGTCATCAAATAAGCATCTTTATTGAAAAGTTAATTTAATTTTGATTTTGTTAAACATTTATTAGGTAACGAATATGACAAGATCTAATTTTGATAAAAGCTTGTTAACCCAAATGACCAATCTCACATTTTGGTGAATTGATAAAGGAATTTTACATTTATACTATAATCTTCAAGGACAGTGAAAAATTTATTTCGAGGCAGAAACAAATTTATATTCAAGGTTCTGTTATGTAAGGGCAACATGACACGTTTCTTCCATAAATACAATCTTGGTTGACTATTTTGTTTATGTCTTTTATAAGAATTTGGGTATTCCACATTTTCATATTTCTTTGTTTTTGTTTTAGCTTTTCAACTCTTTTTATTCAAACGTACTCAATGAAGACTATTTCAGAAACAGGTAATGTGCTCACGAAAATCCTAGCATCAATTTGCATTACCACTAGGTCAATACTTTTACTGGTCAACAATCAGTCCCTTTCGATGTCCTCCGCCAAGTAGCCAATGTTTACATATTGAAATGATTTAAATGTTATATTTTGTAAATATTTTTTCTGTTAATTAGATTGTGCTATAGTAGCAACTCCATCAGACAAAATTTATTATGGACGGTTTATGCTGTTTCATCACGCCGTTTAGATGTACTTGCTTACAATTTATCATTATTTTTGGCTTTTGTTTGATAACCAGCAACTGATGATAGTTATTTTGGATACATGCTTTGTACACGAAAATAATATCATCATTTTGAAGTAAGGGTATATTAAACTAACAGGGACGAACCTCATTCAAGAAGACAGTAGACTTGAAAAATATTTATTTTTAAATTTACTTAGCAAGAATGGCTGCATGCAATTATGTTAATTTCCACCCATGAATGAATTTTGTCCAGATCTGCCGTTTCTATCTTAACCCTCTTTTGATGTCGTAAGTTTTTGTCAATTTCTTAGTGAGAGTGAGTTATTACACCGACATAGCTGTATCTTTGGTATCTTTTATATAAAATACAATTTGATAGATGCAAGTTATTACGTCCTTTATTTTCAGCGGCAAAACATCATTTACATGTATATAGTGGGACTTAATTTTTACGAATAATGCTAGCTGCTTGTCATTCTATTGGAAAAGCTTCCATATGAAATCTACTGTAAACATTTAAGTTAGAGAAAGACTTTAGATTCCGAGTTGTTGAATGACACAGCCGTAAAAGTACTGAAGATTTTCTTATTAAGTTAAAATATCTATGCCGAAAACTCATTTACAAGACTTCTACAACTGTTAGCACGTACTTATGTACTGGCATAACTTAAATGCAAGCATTTTGACCATACATTTTCAATTAATAATTAAGGTCGTTATTTTAAAATAAGGTTGCAAATGTCGCAGCCAAACTTGATTTTCAACGATGTTGGTTGTTTTGTTTACGCCTTTTATTTACATCTTGTAAATATAAATATAAATAATCATTTTTATATTCTTGTTGGCTTAATAGACTTATTGATAAACGTTATGATCTACTTTTGTTGTTCAATTTCTACGTCTGGTATTTCTACGAGTGAACATACTAGAATGTTTCTTTTGCTTTTTTAATAGTTAGTTTCTGGTATTGTTCATAATCGTGTTGTCCTGTACTGCTTATGAATTTTCTATGTTTTATGAAGTACAGTAACAAAATATAATATAAAACGACTTGAATTTTCGTTGGAAGGTTTAGTACTTCGGGTTTGCTTTAGTAACTTTGAGCATTCTTCGATACGGTAAATATTATTTATATTTTTGTGATTTTATTATCTAAGCAGACCAATTTAGTGCGGTTATTGTAATGAATTTTATCGTATGTTATCTTATATACGTTTTTAGTCCATTGATCAATATTAAAAAGGTGAGGGTTCAAATAAAAAACTTGTTTAACCCTGTAACAATTGCATGTGCCTGTCCCAAGTCATTACCCTTGTCAGTGGTTTTATAATCCCGGAACGATGATAAGCAACATTTCGCATATGAACATATCTATTGTTAACGTTAATGTCTGCAAGCTGCCCTTTTCAATGTCTTTTGGTTAAAATTTTCGTTTGGTGTGTGTCTCATTTACAGATATCCTCATCTCTTTCTAATCATTTTTTTTAACTTTCAATATGTCGGACGAACCCGTTGTTGAAAATGCTTTCTGTATCAGAAGCATATGAATACTAAGTACTCTAATGTATTTATTCCTCAAGGGCCGAGTTAAACAAAAAGCATTTGCTGGATTATCTGAGTAAATACCACGCCTTTAAGTTAATTTTAAATGGTATTCATTGATAATTATAACGTATGAGCAGGTGATTGACAATACATGTGTATACGCCAAAGACAATTTGAATTTGAACAGGTAATCTGTTTTAATCCGGTTTGAGGAGGGTTGACTGGTAAAACGTTCTGGTGTCCACCATTTACGTGTATTGCTCCACCATGCCCACGGTACATATGCATGTACAAATTTCAAACAACGAATGGCCGCGACCAATTAAAATCAATATAGAAGAAAATGTGCTTTTCTTTAGGTTTCGACCCGTGTGTATTTCCGTCGAATCTGAAACTGAGAAACACGTTAATACAATGTATGACTGGCACTTTTGCCGGAACTGTTAAGCCATCCCTGAATTTCGACCCTAAACATGCACTTGTTTCGATATTTTTGTTATTTTTAGTTGGGTTTCTAGCTGTCTTATTGAAGTTTACCCAACATCAGTTTTAATGGTATCAAAATCCTTTATTAGCTGTTTTCTTAAGCATTGCAAGTACAAATATAAATCAATTGTTTTAAAAATAATTGTAAATGGTTATCTCCTTCGTAACATGATTGATTGGTTGATTGATTGATTGACATTTTCCTTGGCACTCTCTCTACACGTAGCATAAGATTGAACGCCCTGATTCTGACAGGATGTAGCTGCGTATCTTGTTAACCGTACGCCTCACTTTGGCAAGCGGGACGTTTGTATAATGTAAATTTATATCAATTGATTGTTTGTGTGATGTCCAGTGACAAGTATGTCGCATACATTTTTACACAGACAAACAGGTAAAGTGCCCCACCCTTATAAAACGGAACCGAGTGAGGGGTAGCAGTTCAGTTTCGGAAAAATAAACGTTGCATCTTCCCTTTTTCCATATTTTAAGGAAAATTGGACTTCTTTATGGTTTTTTTTTTTCTATTTATTGTGTGTGCATTTCGTTTGAATTTGTAAGGAAACTGTCTGGTCGTTTCACTTTAAATAGATATAGGAAGATGTGGTGTGAGTGCCAATGAGACAACTCTCCATCCAAACTCACTTTAAATGCATGTTTATAAATTTGATTGTAGGATTACACTAATATTCATAAACGCGGGAGCTCTCTATGTCATTTATATTAATTTCTCAGTCAGGATCAGGACGCCAAGTGGACCGCACGTGTATTTATAGTGCTAACGGGAATATATTTTCTTATTCATTTATAGGTAAACTGATGTCTCCAATAGCTGTCCACGAGTATTTATTTATTGCATGCAAACAATGCTATTGTTAAAGTAATTTAGCAAAACGTTAATCGATTATTTTCAGAAAATACACAAATAGAAACTCTATTTTAGATGTACAATGTATGTGCATCCTGATTGCAGTTTTAAAGTTAAACCTACGAGGCAGAAGGCGATATCTATGATTGAATTAAGAACACGACTTATACCCTTGACCATGATCTCACTTTTGTGTTGGCCAATGATCGCAAATCGAAAAACCCTAGGTCTCTAATACTTATGGTTTGTAAATTACAAATACATTTCACTTATATCAAATACAGAATGGGAAATAACTCTCATATGGAGTCTTCACATTGCTCTGGTCAAAATTGAACAGAACATTCTGAGGATATAACGATCAATTTGGAAAAATAGATTTGCCGATTTCTTATACGATTACGGTGGAGATGCACTCATACGGAAAGATTGGGGAGATAACTCTTACAAATAAAAGTGAACGGTTATACAGGGTGAGTTTCATAATTGCAATAACTGTTCGATATTATTTTCAAAATATCTAAGTGATATCTTGCGAAACCACAATACAGCGAAAGAAAAAAAGTGGCGGTAGAAGAAAAGATTAATCAGAACAAAATCACGGACAGGTTGAAAGACCTAATTGTAATATAAAATTATCAGTATATTCAATACATCTAATTTTGAATAATTTAAACTGAGTAGAAATAAGATTTTCGTATTCTTCTCATGGCACTTGTATCATGTTTTCGAAATCCCATGATTATTTTCTTAATGTCAATTTTGAATGATTTAGCTGCTTTCCTACACTGTTAGACACCGAATGATTGATTAATTAATGGATACTCAGTGAGGTATACCCAAGACACGATAGTTGCACCATACCAACGATATCGCCAACATCAGAAAGATATCAATAGTCACATTATCACTATTGTATCGGCTTGTAGAGAGTCGTGATAGGGATAATGTTAAAAATTGACCTTTAGATCTGATTCTCTAAATTAGTATCAATATCGACGATAACAACGATGTCGATTTAATATAGACAATTTCAATTTCTGCTGATTAATCCTGTTATGTTGTGAAAATTGGAAATATCAACGATAACGACATTAACAAATTTCATTAACTGATGTGCTTTTTAATTGGTTTACTCTATATTCATCTTTTTGTCCATAGTTGTCATGATTGATATCGACATCTGGTATGTCATGAGTGTATAAATTCATTATCGATATCGATTCGATATTGACAATATCGAAATCTAGATAAGTCTTGGGCATGTCTGAGTCAGTGGCGGATTAGACTTTGTAAAGGGGAGGGCTACTTTTATATCTCCGTAAAGTTATATTTGCTTCTCTATTAGAGGAGACCATACCAAATAATATCCATCACTCATGTAGTTTGAATTCATCTTCTTTTAAACCGACATCCTAGCTCACAAGGTAACAGCAAGAAATATCACGTTATACATTATTCATCTCGACACCCCTATCCCTCCTTAATAAAACCCAATCGCCAGAGCTGTATCAGTCACCGCGTGAGTAGAACGTTGTGTAAACATATCTTATTAAATAATTCGTCATTTATAACTACAAGAATTGATAAATTCGAAGTATACAAGTAGTTAAAACAGGATTAGACGATCGATGATGGACTATCGTAAAAGTAATTCGCATGTACCAATACAAATGTAATGCATCTACAGTTAGAGACAATTTTGATACAATTTTGTAAATTTTGCATATATTTTGCAAAAGTATTGTACCTGGGAAGAAAATATAATTTTACTTTCAATAGAACTTCTAATCGGAATATCCTTCTGGTGCTACATTTTATTTAATGATTGAAAGACCGATTTGGTTGTGGGACATTTTATTTTGTAATTGCCCTGTCTCTTTGTCACTAATGACAAATGACAAACTGGACATTTACAAACGAAATTAAAATAAAAACAAAACAAAACATAAAAACAAAGTAATAGGTACGTTCTTTCTATGTTGAAATTATTTCAATATTATTTCTAAACACTCCCATGTGACTATATTCACACTAAAGACATATGATACAGAAATGAATAAATCTTTATATCATCCTTTAAGTAAGTGAGTATAACCATGGACGTAATGTGTACAACCATGGTACTACCATTGTACAACGCAAGTACAAACTGACAAAAGTTCGGCTGAACATGAATCAACATTGAACGTTGAAAAACGGTAAGTTTGGTAAAAACTTATATGGCCTCTATTTCAAGACGAGAAGTATCTCAAACTGACAAAATATCATTTTACAACGAAACATGAAAACACAAATATTTGTTTTATATGACGCTTATAATAAATTTTCATTTTTTGACAACCACCAGTAATCGGTCGCTTGTCATTATTGAAGAGACCTTTAACGATTTAGGTTGCATTTCTGTAAATATAGACAATGCAATTTCCCATAGGAACTCCTTTGAGGCTAAAACTGTGCCACTTTTACTATGAAGTTTCGTAAAAATTATATCCTAGAATGGAAAGTTTATATGCACTACTATTTAATTCAAAGGTCAAAACATAGGGCTGTGCGGCATATCTTCAACATTTATATGCCCCAAAATTGTTAAAGTTTAAACTTATACTAAAATTCTGTACTACCCCTACCTTCACTTTGTGCCTACTTCAGAATTCAATTTTCACCGCAACAATATGTTTTTATACTGGTAACATTCCCAAGTTATGTCTCCATGAGATGAAACATAGAGATCATATCTGGGAACCAGTACTTAAACAAAACGAAATATCTATGAATATTATATATCTCCCCAAAAGAGGCGTGGTTTGAGAAACAGCTGTATTTACAAAGTGCAACCTTTAATGTCTGTTGCCGCGATTGTACAATTACGTAAATACTTGTTAGCGTTTTGTTAATTAATTTTACTGAAATAATAAATATTGAAATGTCAGATTTTTAAATAAATTTACACTGGTAAAATGTTTAACACAACGGTAAAAAGGTTTTTAATCAATATTTCCTTGTTTCATTGTTTAATATTTTAAAACTGTTTAAATGTGTTACCTTTCTCAACATAACATTACAAATTTGTCGTAGGTGAAGAAATTAGAACGCTGTATATTACAAAAACTGGTACTAAAATGAAAGGGTAATACATATCATACATTCCTATTCTTCAGTGTTACTATGCTATCAAAGGTAAATTGTAACCATATAGAAATGTATAAATGATTTAGTGTTAAGATAACTCGATGGAATTGGAACTTTATGTCAGAAAAATCTTTTTCATATTTTAGACTGTTAAAATGAAATGAAATAGGCGAAATAGAATTAGGGTCATCGTTTATTTATGCTAAAATTGTCCAACAAAATTGTATGAGTAAGGTGCATTTTACATTGAAGTATCTGAGAACATGCCACGTTTGGCTATGTGGTAGAAATTTTCCTTCTGTTCATTAATATCCTATACAGTGTTTAGCTATTTTACTATAGTTTACGCAACAACAAAAACCCACAAATATGAGTAAGCATAGTCATTTAAGAACAATTACTTCTATAAGGAGTCCACTGACGATTTTGGTCATATAACTAATTTGTAGATCTTGTCCTGCTATCAACTTTTGCATTTTACAGTTTCTCTCTATCTACTAAAGTGTAAACAAAAACATAAAATGAGTAAATTCTTAAAGGGCAATTACTCTTTTAAGGAGTTTAGTTAACATATTGTCATTTAAGTTTAATGACCCCTACATGGAGTCGTTTGATAGTTTTGGTCAAAATAGATGATAGGTAGATTTTTAGATTTCGAACATTTCTGCTTCTTCAGATTTCCTGTATCAGTTTTCAAGATAATACCATTTTACCCCTATGTTCTCTTTTAGCATTAGCGGTCATGTTGGTCGGCAGGCAAGATCATCTGACCCCTTTTTAAATAACATACCCAAAGAATGATTGTGGTCAAGTGTCGTTCAATTTAGCACAGTGTTTCAGAAGAACAGATTTTTGCAATAGTAACGGACGACGACTTATTAAACTAGGACCTAAAGGAATTGTTCACTTTAAACGCTACTTTCTTTGCAATCATTATGTGTTATGGATATAATATACAAGACATATACTTAACTATTCTATAAATTTTACTTTAACCTAGGCGGTTTATGAACTCCCCATTTAGGTTTCTTGTTTTTAAATTTTATGTCATATTATTTGAAATCAAAAGCCTTTTTACATAAATATGAGCTAACATGATAAAATTAAAGAATAATGCAAGACAAGAATATCGATTTGTACGCAACACATATTTTTAAAAGAATATTCCAGTATATCACGGGATTTTGCAAAAGATAGTTTTATAGTATGGTGCAAGTTACTCCTTTTTATATTTTGCTAAAATGGACTTGAAATACTTTTTAATCAGAACAACAATCGTGTTATTATCATGTTTATTATTATTATTATCATAATAATAATAATTATTATTATTATTATTATTATTATTATTATTATTTTGAAGAGGACACTTTAAATAATGTTTTCCTTTCTAAATTGTTAATTGTTCTCATTTATACATTAGTACATATTGATAGCTGAGTTTTGCACCCTCTAAGATAGGATTACATTGTTGCTAGAATTGTAGGTACAGTAAATAAATAAACTGTTGATACAAAGATATGTCACGCCTGTATTTTATTTTGATAGTATAATACAAATGGTGAAATTAAAATGGCAGTATTTAATCATGTAAACTTTGCAAAACAGTCAAATTCAATTAACAAGGTGTAGGGACGAATACCCGCAATGGAAATGACAATGCCAATGCTTATAGTATGTGCTTCCATTTAAACAAACCTAATCATGGAAACTGTGCAAAACTTTCAAAGTCAATGAAACGATGATAACAGGGTTGGCCATATGATCTCCTTGGAAATGAGACTTGCAAATGCTTAGACAACTGCATACCAAATATCAATGACCTCATATAAGTGGTTCATCTTAAACTGACCTAATCACAAATTTATACATGTAAACAAAGCAAAAGTTTCATAGCCAAAAGACCATAACTGAGGACAGATACAAATAATTTCCATAGAAATGAGATGTGTCAATGCAAGTACAACTACATGTACATACCAAGGATTATTGACATACCACTTGTGGTTCCCATAGACTGACCTAATCACAAACTTTAAAATATAAACTTTGGAAAAACAAGTCAAAGATCATGACTGAAGGGATGGGTCCAAATAATCTCCAAGGAAATGAGGTATGCCTATGCATATACATCTGCTTAACAAGTATTATTGACATAACAACTAAGCACAAGTTTCATGTACCGTGAATGAGGGGTGGCGCCAAATAATCGACATGGAAATGAGATGTGCGAATGCTACTGCATACTAATTATGATTGACTTTCCACTTTTGGTTCCCCATAAACTGACCTAATCATAAATTAATACATTGTTGACGCCGGTGCTGAAACAGCACACCTAAATCTCGCTTTTGCGACTGCGTCGACTCAAATGTCCGGGTGCGTAGCCAGGGTAACCCTCTCCTTATATGAATTACCCGTCATGCGAATTCATACTCCATTAGATTTTCACAATTGTGGATAAGACACAATCAGTGAAATTACTTATCAGACGACTATAATGGTATCAAAGATCTAAGACCGCGAACACATGTAGCCAGTGATACCAACACATTGCATCGGTCAACCTACAAAAAGCCCAGGTTTGACTGAATGAGAACAAATTCAAAGAGAAAAGGTACCCTTTTATTACCTGAAGGATATATTTATACTTTGATAAAGGGTCACAGTTCATCTTTACATGACTTGCAACCTTTTTAATGGAAATATCAATGACTAATCGGTGAATGATTAAGTTGTAAATTATATAACATACTTCCGTTCGAGAGTTTCCTTGACGTAGGTTTGGATAGATCATATCATTAATTCCATGTACTGATCTTACAGATACAGATATAATGAAAAGGTGTATCAAAACTTACTCAAACATTTCTACGCCACAAGCACGGATCTCGACGAAGACGATTTTACCAAATAGTTGAAGCTTCATGGAACTTGACAAATGAAACTTAAATGTACAAAATGGTCTTCACAAAATTGTATGTCATAAGCTCACAATATACTGGATTTCGTGTTTCATAACACATTAGCGTCCATTCAAAACTTTAGGGACCAGATTTTATGTATCACAAATTGGACAGCACATCTAATTGATTAGCACGAATTGTATTTAATGCTCTTTTTATTACTATGATCATAATCTTTTCTAAGCCGCCTCCTATTTTTCTTTACAACAGCGTACGTAATGCATATATGAATGGATGAATAAATAGTTTATTAGAGTGCGACCTGAAAATATACAATATAAGGTACATTGAGAATTAGCATGATTATTTAGCAAGCCAAATAGGCTTATGCTGCAGAATCATGTTTAATTAACTTATATATAACAGATCTTAAATGTACATATATTGAAACCCACGACTCTAAGTGCCTCTTGATTAATTTTCATGAATTTTGAGTAATATGAGTTAATGTTACCAAATGTTTTGTCGGATTTAAGATAAAGTGCCTTAATTTCTTCTTTTAATTGAGAATCATATACTTGTGTTGGAAACCAGTAGTCTTAATATCTCAGAAAGAATTGTTTTCCATAAAGTTAGTATAAATTTACTGCAATATTTTTCGGCATCAATTAATAATGCCAATATTTCTATTTTCTATGAAAATCCGGTATAAGTATTGGAAGTTAATAGTGTTAGTCCATGAAGGATTACTTTACACAGAATTTTGTCGGCTTAGATATAGAGAACTACGTTGACTTCCATTGAAAAAAAATCATGTTACTGCATGGAAAATTAATATATTGTTTTTCATCTGGATAACTTGTTTTAAGGAAACATTGAACAGTATAAGTGTAAAAATAATAAGAATGAAATGTACTTGTAATTATTGGCAGCAAATATTGATGTAAGTGTTAGTATGAGTGTTATAATAGGAGGTATAGTAATAATTCTATATCTAAAAATTAATGGTCATCTTCCTCCAGCTCCACCCATTCAAGGCCATAGTAAATACAAAGTTTGACTCTAAAATACTGCACCTGATTGGTTTTGTTTACGCTGAATTAAATTCTGTCATACCTTTATAACTATCTATGCAAAATGACTTTGATATTTGTACGTTCTGAATAAAAATTTGTAACTACAAGCGATTATTCATCGTTTATATTTAGTTAACAACAGACTATTGCCTAACTGTTGAAATTTTGTATTTGTATAAGAATGATTAGAATATACATATAAAGAGATGTATAGTCGCGAATGTAAAATATGAGCATATCTAGTTATTATGATTCAAGTTATGCACGTAACTTTTATTAAAGAAGAACTGTTCTGAAACGTCAGACGATAGCTGAATCATTAATGGAATATACTCACACACTGTGTTTTATTATTAAACAAAATATGTTATACGTGTAACTAACGTGTAAAATGAGGATGAATATTAATTGATTATTGAAATGCATAATTAGTGGTTAACTATCAGTAGTTTACCGATGTTCAATTATCGCACCGCGGGTAAATTATGACGTTGTGATTGGTTTAACGCTGTCACGTTGTGACCTCCTATGGATCCGTAGGGGTTAGTAAATTTCATATAGGGTTCATGACGTCACTTCAACTGTTTATGGTGACGTCATCTATTGATGTTGTTTCTTTCATTGTAGACTTTTTACAAAACGCAGCAGGAAAAGTCCCGTGTGCGATAAATTCGTTATACGGTTCACTACTGACCCCCTACGGACCATCGAGGGTGAGCAAAATCCATAGGAGATTCGGCCTTAGACCTCAACCCTATGGATTTTACTAACCCTCTATGGATCCATAGGGGTCAGTAGCGAACCATAAAACTTATAATATCAGAAATCGATTAAGAAGACAGATCAAAGTAACAAACTCAATCTCAGGGATTCGTATGAACTCCAAGAGGTGAAACCTTATGCATCGTCAGGTTCACACTCAGTCAAAATGTCACAATCGGGAATAGGAAACAACCGGTAAAATTAAAGTTTAGACAATTTTCTGGCATCTTAAGATCTAAGGCTGCGAAAAAAGTTTAAAAAACCCATACATATCGTATCTATCAATCAATTTTGTTAGTGTGACTGTAAAACGTATGCACTAGCAATTTCAGTCGTTCTTCCTCATAACTCTGTTGGAGCAGTTTTGTGTAAGGAGTACGACCCTGTTAATGAAGTATATGTAGTGTGAAAATACACCAGCGTAGCGTATCAATTGCATGAGATATGTAAACGCCATACGATGGGACATAGGGTATGTTACTGTTGTGAAAAGGGAAGTTGACAATTCGACAGCTGAAATCATCACGTATGTCATTGATTATAGTTTGAGGTTTTCCATATGTGTAAATATCGAGTAAAATATCAAGATATGAAGCAGACCAATCTAGTTTATGTAGTATCCTTAAACTCACGTTCACTGGGATAAATGAAATACAAGCAGTATTTGAAAAATGAGTTATTGAGTGACTGGACATCATCAATATATCTGAATATAAAATTATAGACTGTGCAAGATGATTCTTTTCCTTTTGTCTTTGAGGTGGTTTTGTATGAATCTGATTCAAATTCGTTAAACATATTTTCAATGAGTCAAAATTCAGCAAGTAGGAGTACACTGTTAGTACCTATCGAAATATTGACTGTTGAAATTTCAACCCACCAAATCAACAAATAGGTTGTTCATAAAAAAGTCCAGCATTTGGATATCATCCTCGGTGCTTTTGATTTGAAATTAGTGCCGTCCTTCACAAAGTAAAATTTCTCATCACCTTAAACGAGAAACTTGTATCTAGGATGCCCAGCAGAAAATTATCCGTAATTCCAATGCTGTTAAGCATGGAACAATAACCATAGTTGCTTATAGAATCAAACAACTATTTTATCATTTTCTGCCTCATGACCTCTCACATGATATGATATAATGCTTGGTTGTGAATCCTGCAGAATCCGCAGAAATAAATGTAAAGATTCACATCACATTACGTAAATTTGCAATAAATCAAAGAAGGAATTAATATTTCCAATAACAAATTAATAAATGTAAGCATATCATCGTACTACAGTACTTACCTAAATAAGGCAGAACACCAAGTGTTATAATTTCGAATAATAAAACACCATACGACCATACATCAGATTGTGAGCTGAATATGCCGTCAAACCCTCAATTGCTGTCCATCTCACTGGAAGGGTTTTGCCTGTATATATATGAATGAATAGGTAATAAGAATTTAGTTTGAAAAAATCCAATACAAAGTAATTATTTAAAGATGTTAAAATTTCCATTTTAAATAAATGGTAAAAGAGATTTATAAGTTTAACATTGTAATTTAACAAACGAATGAAAGGAGACATAAGGTATTCCTCAATGAGACAACACTACAAAGACAAAAGTTCAAAGTGCAACACACAATCATAACAACAGACAGTTGTCTATACAATATGTCAAGGTTTAGATCATCCAGAGTCTATGCAAGTTGTGAACAGATGAAACAGAACAATAAGATAATTCTCCAAATAACAAAACACATTAAGATTTAACATTTGACAACTAATGATAGGGTTTCTGACACGGGACAAGCACATGAATATATGACGGGTTAAATTAGTTTTATATTAATATTATATCGTATTCAGTAATACTTTGACGTACTGAAAGCAAAAGTCTACTTGGCTGGTGATATCCTCGGGAGTTAAACGTCCACAGAAGTGGCATCGACCCAGTTGCTGTGAAAAATCATTAAAGATACAAGGCTTATAAATTGGCACACCAGACGCGCGTTTCTTCTACGTAAGACTCTATGAAAGTACTCAAATTTGTCATCTCAATTTGCTTATTTCAACATTGTAAATCGTTAGCTTTGTTGGCAACTTTCGCAGGTGATGAAACCATTAAAGTTTCCTTTTTAAAATCAGTAAAGCGAACAGCATTGCATATAGTTAAGTAACTACATGTATATAAACAGTAAAATGCTATGAATGGTATTCGCAATGATGATAAATTATTGATGTCTAGAATTTAAAGTGGTTTGAACAGTCAATCTTCAATCTAACATTTGAATTCAGCAATTCAACGATAAACATGTTTTATTGTGGTTTATAATATTAAGAGTATATTTTTTTCAATCGCAGTTTTCTACTAACTGTATGCTTTTCGCCTCTGTTCTCCAACTTAAAACATTTATCGATGTGCACCATTGATTCACTTCTGATTGCATGATTTCATATGTATAGGTGCCATTAAACTTCGTGGATTTATTAAAATTTTTCAATCCTGAACAATTAGAATTTTCCAGGGTATACCACTGAACCATTATACAGTCAATACAGTCCTTGCATTGTTTTTAGATTTATCAAAGAACTCCGTTAAAACCGCAATTACGGTGCAATATATGACTTCTGTATATAGATGTGTAAGTTTAAGCACATTTTGTTTCAAACAACAAATTTCTATACATTAAAGAATAATAAAATGATATATAAATCTTAGGGAATATTCCTCTAAAGAGCTTAATTCCGACTTAAAATACAATTATCATTCCAATTTTTTTCACAAGGAGATTTAAAGAAAATAAAGGAAAAAGTTAAGATGCAAAACAACAACAAAACAACAACACAAATGGCCATGGATGAATACTTAATACGAGCTTAAAAAGATTTTTCAAAGTAAAGAACCGCTTTCCCAATACTGTTGAAATGTTTATTTTGTGAAAAATGATGAAATTCGTGTTACAAGGACAATAACTCCTATAAGGTGTCCGACTGACGATTTCGGCCATTCGACTTATTTGCAAATCTTGTCCTAGTTTTGCTGATTAGTTTCTCACTATCCACTATAGTTTCTTCAAAACATCAAAATTAGTAAAGGTGTCTTTCAAGGGCGACAACTCCTGCAAATAGATAGTCGACTAACGATTTCGATCATTTGATTTGTTTGTGTATCATGTCCTAGCCTGGTGATCATTTTACCTTTACACATTCTCTCTTGCTATTATAGTCTCTGTAAAAAAAATCCATTAAAATTGGTTAAAATCGTCTTTCAAGTAATAAGTCATACAATTAGTTGATAATCGATGTCGGTTATGCTGACTTATTTGTAGATCTGGTCCTGTTGATAATGTTTGCTGTCTACAATATCTCCTTTTCTACTATAGTTCCCACAAAAATACAAAAATGGATAAAATTCGTCTTACAAGGGCACTTACTCCTATAAGGAGTCGAAACTACATGCATGTTACAGTTATATTCTATTTTTAGTCTTAGCGGTCATGTTGGTTGGCAGGCAGGATCATCTTTAAATTGAAGGATTATTGTGGACAAGTGTGGTTCCCAGTAGAGAATTTAGTAAAAGTTAACTGATGACGACCGTTGAGTGTAGACAAAAGATCGTTGTGTCCCTTTGAGACAGGTGAGCTAAGAATTAATGTGTCAAATAGAAACAACTGAATGTTTAACAATGTTTCCAAAGGTAAAAATAAAGTGAGTAAGTATTATTGTCATGATTATGAAAATGCAATACAAGGAACCATTACATATTTGTCAATTGAATTTCAAAGAAAAACTAAAACCAAAACGTTTCTTGTCGAATATAATGTTGTTATCAGTTTGATAATACATAATGCATTACGTAAACTGTTAGAATATTTGATAATATAAAACAAAAATGAGAAAAACAGTATCCAGCTTGATATGAATAAATTAAAGGATTTTGTACGTAAAAGATACAGCAATCTAAAACGCAATATTCAATATTCATATGATATCATTAGATTTTACAAGTGCTGTAACTTTACTTTATCACAAATGAACAAAAGCGCATGAATTCAGTGAACTTCGTGCTAAATATCAGAAAACAAAAACCTTTGCAATATGTAAACCATTTGATTCATGATCTCTGGGTGCTGAGAATTATTAGTCCTAAGCCGCTTACGGAACCCATGGTGTTTCTAATGACAGAAAATAATTAGCATATAATTTTTTTCGATGTGATGTCACGAAAAAGAAAAGAAAACTGAAGGTTGTTATTGACATATTTGAAAACTCCTTTGTACAACAAAAACACATTCTCTATACTGGAATGGTTTGCTTGTATTCAAAATCCACTTCTAATGACAATCAGCTATCGGTTTGTACTATGAATTGATATATAACCCAAACGTCCAACTTCAATTTCATTAATATAAAGCTCTAAAAGTCGACTGCATTGATAAGTAATTAAAATATATCATGTTATGCCTGCTTACAGACTTCTATGAAGTCCCCGAAAAGACATTATTGATAAGTGATGCATTATTCTAGAAGTAAAATATGTAAAATTTACATTTTGTGTATTCTGTTTAATACAAAGTCACTGATGCATAAAATACACAACAAGTTCCTGTAATGATAACCAATAAAGATTTTGCTTTTTGCAAAAGCAAACCCTGACAGATTAAGCAAAATATATCAAACAGACATTAACAATAATCAAAGTATGCTCATGGTACAAACAACGCACAGATCAAGTTTCTGCAAGCCAAGTAGGTTATCATATATACCTGGAAAAGTATCGCACCTCCTGATTGTTCTCATAGACAACATGTTAAAACATATTTATCCACGCAAGTATATAAATTATGCCATTTTGTTATTGACAAGGCCGCAAGCATAAATCATTTAAAAGGTTGAAGAAAAATAACGAATTTAAATAATTAAATTTTGACAAACAAGGTGCTTACAATAAGAAAAATTCATTATTAAGTCGCCAAAACGGAGTTTTGGAGACTTATTATTTTGTCCCGTTTCTTCTTATTATTATTATTATTATGGCACCCTCAACGGAGTTGGGTGACGTATTGTTATTCTACGTTTCTTTTTTCTTATTATTTTAATTATTTTTCTTCCACACATTTTGTCCAGCTAATTTCTCGGAATCAATTGACCAATGTTGATGGAACGCTACTATATTAAGGACCACCATGTGAATAATTGCAGTAGACTTTGGAATCTACATGCTGGCCACCGTTTCCATGGAAACGGTAAAATGTAAAAAATCAAAAATCAAAATCTTTTATTATAAGACCCATGGGATGAAACTTTATGGAATTGTTACTTGGTATGCCTAGATGTACTTACAATATTTAGAAATTCCAGAATGGCGGCCATTGTCATGGAAACAGGGCGAAAGTTTAACATTGGCCCTATGGGAAAAAACATTTAAGCTGCTTTTTCTTAAAGAATATAATATTAAACCCATAGAAACTTTATGGGTATGTAACATATAATGAGTCAAAGTGGTATATGGCTTTGGAATTTTGAAAATGGCTACCGTTACCATGGAAACTATAAAAATTTCAAAATGCACCAAACTTGATGAGACTTACCAAAAATGTTAACTGGCATGTGTACAGTTGAAATATGATTTTGAAATTTTCAAAATGGCCGCCGTTACCATGGAAACGACCAAAAAGCTAAAATTTTCAAAATACTCCAAATGGTCTAAAAATGTACTGTAATGATAGCTGGCATGTCAAGATGCGACTTTCGACTTTGGAATGTTCAAAATGGCTGCCGCTCGCCTGGCAATGGGGAAGGGTGCCCTCTGCTATTGCTTGCAATGGCAAATCTAGTTGTTCTTCTTTTCTAAACCCTTAAACTGTCCTACCATTTTCTTGGAAGCTATAGAGGATGGAAACTTTATATTTTTCTAGGTATGGGTCTGCATCATGGGGTTGCAGAACCCAATGTTCATGATACCAGGGTGTCATCTTGGCATAATTAGGGGGCTCAAAGATGGGTGGGGTCAAATTTATTTTACATTTCTTAAATTTGCTACTGTATGTAGAGTAGATGGAATTATGATTACTTTTATGAATATTAAGAGACACATGTCTGCTTCAATATGGAACTTTTTTTCAGTAGGGGTCTCCTTGGCATAATTTTAGGGGTTGAATTTTCATGGAATATTCCAGAACATCAATGTTAAATTTATTCTAGAGACATTAAATGGTATATGATGGCATATAATTAAGGAGAGAACAATTTGCAGCAGCAGTTTGACTTTGGAATTTATAAAATGGCCGCCGTTGCCATGGAAACAGCAAAAATATGAAAAACTTCAAAATGTTTCAAATTTAATGAAACTTAAAACAAATGTTGCCTAGCATATAATGAAACCATTGATTACGCTGAACAATGATTTTGGGTCCGTTTGGCGACTTTTGTGTTAGCATCCTAACACAGGATTTCTAGTCACATTTGTTTTGTTTGGAACATGAAGGTATATGTATCAGTGGTTACAAAAAACATTGCAATGTCCAATACCGACTGAAACCATGGTTTACACGAATCATCAATGCTAACCGTCTTCTCATTCCATGGATCAAACGTTGCCTTTGTGTTGGTGTAGTTTTGCCATTCATGTTGTAAAGCTTGAGCTAATTCTGAATTGGCGGTACTCTCATACGTACCATGACGACAAATAGTCCCAGATTTGCTCAATCGATGATTTAACTCATGCTTTGGATATTAACATTGTTGTGTGTACATGTATTGTTACCACTGACACATATTCTAGTTTTACAAAAAGTAGTTGCGCTGATGAACTACTTGTAAGCATCAAGTATTTCCTCTGGGTCAAATTTTTTCGCCACCCTTTCGCCATTTTTGAGTTCTTTTATCCACATTCAATTTTTTTGCTAACCTATATTTAATTTTACAAACAAAATAAATTTCAATTTGCAGCATAGTTGTCTTACATGTATGTACATTTACTCCACGTTTGTCTTTCAAATCTATTTTTCATAAATAAACACTAGATTAGATAATAGGTTTTTTTTAGCTGCGTGTATAGATACTGAAAAAGTGCACTTCAAATGCAATACAATTATCCTTTTGACTTCTAAAAAACTGTTTCAAGATGTGTTAAGTAAAATGATCCAGTAACATGAACAAAAAAAAACCAAACATGTATAATCATTTAAAACAGCATATATTCGGCGATTTTTCTTATCTGCTCATCTTTTAAAAATCTGATGAAAGCCTATCTAAAGAAATCATTATGTGAAGAGACCAATAGCTTGTATTGAGTCTAGTTCTCAACTTAGTTTTGAAACATTTTTCCTGTTAAACCCTTTTCATCCTCAATAAATAAAGCAGGTATGCAGTTAATGACTTTTCTGCTCTTTGATAAACAAATGAATACACTTTTTGTGTTTAAGTGCAACTTGAAATAAATCATTTTACTATTACAACAATGTGAATAAGCTGTTTTCATAACATGTGAAAATGTAACTATTTGGGCTTACATTCAGAAAAATGATTAACCAGTTGTTTGCCACAGAGGCATATAATGTATCTCTCTATTGAGCATTATTCAAACATTTGTATTCGCAATAATTGCAAAATAAAACTGGATTAAATATTTTACACATTGGAATAGCAATTCCGAATTCGAATCACCTTCGATTTTCTGATAAAATCATATTTAATATATAAGTTTATCAGATCCCGTTTTGTTGAAGGGCTTTGAATAAAATGAAAGATATTTCTCATCTTCGTTGGCGTTTCTTAATAAAAGAAAAACCGGCCTTCCGTTTTCGGCCAATCGCTAAAATATAAACTAAGTTTTAAACAAACAAGAGCGCTTAACCGATTTTGAAGTAATTACTTTTAAACAATAATTTTTATAAAAGATGTAAAAACAGCATACTTTTGTGACATATGAAGCCATTCGACCACACAATTTTATAAAACCATAAAATAACACCTTTTATTGATTAGTTTATTGCCAATAGCTATCAAAAGGTTTGTACTTTTGCAATCAGTTGCTTATTGATTTTCTGTCAAAATTGTATCGCGTGATGAGTTCAAGGTAAAAGCCGAGTGTTGACTGATAAGTGGATAAAAGCCCGAGAAACCCGAAAAATAGACCAGATGGACGATCTCGAACCGTTTTATATAATTCTTTCGTCAAAGTATTTCGCAATTGATAATTTTTTCGGCACAAATTTTATAAAGCATCCATAGTTAAACATCGACAATTTAAGTTCCCGAGCACTCCTCTTGTTTGATTAGATTCGTTATTTTTCTTCAACTTTTTATTTTATTTATATCTGTGGTCTTGTCAATAACAGAATGTATAATTAGTAGTTATATATTTTGTTTGTGAGAAAAATCAGGGTGGTGCGATACTTTTTCCAGGTGTATATATAGAGATAATTGACGAATGTGGACCTCATTTTCGCAACTCAATGATTGCTTTATGTCGCCAACAACATAAAATCACAAGTAAAATAACAAAATACCGAACTCAAGGAAAATTTAAATCGGAAAATCCATTATCAAATGGCAAAATCAAAAGCTCAAACACATCAAACGAATGGAAAACAACTGCAATATTCCTGACTTGGTACAGGCATTCCTTATGTAGAAAATGGTGGATTAAACCTGGTTTTATAGATAGCTAAACCTCTCACTTATTTGTACGACAGTCACATAAAATTCCATTATATTGAAACCAATGTGTGACAGAACAAACATACATAATACGTACAAATGTCAAAATGGGGTACAGCAGTCAACATTGTGCTATAATTTTAATCTTAAAATATCGTAATTTGGTTTTAAATAGGTTTAAATTTTGAGGTTGATGCCAGCTGGTTAAAATCAGAGTAATGGTTTTGAATCTCATTTATAAGGAATTTCTACTTTGGTTGCTAATTTGACAATGAAGGAAAATGTATTCTGCATCTAATATTTTACAAACTTTACACACTCTATTTTCACTTTGAATTTTCTTGTATTGATAGACTTCGATTTCCAAGTTGAGGTCACTTAAACGGAACTTGAAAAAAGTTGACGACTTTGAAAATTGAGTTCATTTTCATTTTTAGTTTAATATGACGATAAAGCTTTGTACTATTATCTACGTTTGAAACTTATTAAGAGTGATTTTGTTCATCCTTTCCTTTACAATATGTTGTGTTGTTTCCTTAAGTGATTTTTTGATAAGTTTAAAAGGTTTATGAAAATCGACATATTAAACTCTGAAAATATGTGATCTGCAAAAGTATACCATATGTATAATCAATCTTCAGTCATAGACTTATTTATTTTCAAAGTCCTTAAACAAGGATTTTCATTTCTTCGCAATTAATTTTAAAAAATATAACAAAATTTAAATTTTCTATAAATAAGTCAGGTAAAACCCGTCCTTTTCAGACTTGACAATAATTACATGATGTTTGCTTAATTCCGAATTACGTTTAACAACATTTATGATGAATTTTCTCAACGCTTAATCTATCTGTCAATGATAAAAATAAATCAGTTAGTAGAACCTTGCTCTATTCGTGGGTCTAAAAATGGAGTGGTATACCTCCATAAACCAAATTTCATTGTTTTATACGAATGAGTCAAAACAAATATTCAACTTTTGAATAATTAGTATGCAAGTACGGATATTGTTTGATTAAAATTCGCTGTTACAAACTTTTAGAAATCATTTTAAATTAAGGAAAATATCTCCCTCATGCAAAGCTCTGAATTTTTCACCGGATTTGAATATACTTTATGTCCTTTTGGTTTGATCTGCTGTTTATCATTTGTATTAGATTTTGTATAATTCATTATTATTTTAGCCTCGAGCATCATTGGAGAGTCGTATTTGTCGAAATGCGCGTCTGGTGTATAAACTTGGTACCGTTTATGTAATAACAACAAAAGGATAAATACCTCTGCTGCATGGTGGACTGTTAGTCCCCGAGGGTATCACCAGCTTAGTAATCAGTACTTTAGTACTGGCATGAAAATAGGATATTGTTTGATTAAAATTTTTGAAATTATTTTAAATTCAGGAATATATCTCACTCATGCAAAGCTCTGATTTCTTGTCCAGATTTGGTTTTATCCGCTCTTTAACATTTGTATTAAATTTTGGATAATTCATTATTATTTTGGCCTCGAGCATCATTGGAGAGTCGTTTATTGTCGAAATGCGCGTCTGGTGCATAAACTTTTATGTTATAACTACCAATGAATAGATATCTCTGCTGGTGGACTGTTAGTCTCCGATGGTATCACCAGCTTAGTAGTCACTACATGTGCTTTGTCTATTTGCCGTTTTGTTTTCTTTCTTGACATATTTGTTTGTTTTATAGTGATTAAGATTATAATACAATGTTGACTGCTATACCCCTATTTTGACATTTTACCTATTTTGTCTGTTTGTATGTCCACACATTGTTGTTAATATAATGGAATTTTATGCGACTGTCATACAAGTGAGAGGTTTAGTTAGCTATAAAACCAGGTTTAATCCACCATTTTCTACATAAGGAAATGCCTGTATCAAGTCAGGAATATGACAGTTGTTTTCTATGTTTGAGCTTTTGTTTTGACATTTGAAAAGGACTTTCCGATTTGAATTTTCCTTGAAGTTCGGAATTTTGTTATCTTACTTTTTCGGTATTGGCATGAAATACGGATATTGGTTGATTCAAATTTGCTGCTATAAAATTTTGAAATTATTTAAGATTCGGAATATATCTCCCTCGTGCAAAGCTCTGATTCCTTGTCCGGATTTGGCTATACTTCAAGTGTTTTTAGTTTGATCTGCTCTTCAACATTTTATTAGATTTTGGATAATTCATTATCATTTTTCCAGGAGCATCACTGACGAGACATTTATTTTCGAATTGCGTATCTAGAGCATTAAAATTGGTATTGTTTATATAATTACTACAATTGGGTCTATGCCTCTGCAGGTGAACTGTGAGTCCCCGAGGGTATCACTAGCTTAGTAGTCTATACTTCGGTACTGGCATGAAAATACTGATATTGTTTGATTAAAATTTGCAGTTATACAATTTTGGAAATTATTTAAGATTCGAAATATATCTCCCTCGTCCAAATCTCTGATTCCTTGTCCGAATTATGGCTATACTTTTGTGTTTTTTTGTTTGATCCGATCTTCGACTTTGTATTAGATTTAGATAATTCCAAATTTTCATTATTAATTTGGCCTGAAGCATTAATGAAGAGACATGCATTTGCGAAATGCGCATCTAGTGCATTAAAATGGTATCGTTTATATAATTACTACTACTGGGTCGATACCTCCTCTGCTGGTGGACTGTTAGTTCCCGAGGTTATCACCAGCTTAGTAGTCAGAACTTTGGTACTGACATGAAAATGCGGATATTGTTTGATTAAAATTTGGTGTTTTTATCCGCTCTTAAACATTTGTATTATATTTTGGATATTTCATTATTATTCTGGCCTCGAGCATCATTGAAGAAACATTTATTGTCGAAATGCGCATCTCTGGTGCATTAAAATTGGTACCGTTTATGTTATTACTTCTTTTGGGTCAATAGCTCTGCTAGTTGAATGTTAGTCCCTGAGGGTATCACCACTCCAGTAGCTAGTTCTTCAACACTGGCATAAAAACGTATATTGTTTGATTAATATTTGCTGTTTGAAATTATTTTAAATTAGTTGGATCTGCTTTTCAACAATATTTTAGATTTTGGAAATTTAGTTATTTTGGTCTCGAGCATCACTAAAGAGACATTTATTGTTGAAATGCGCATCTGGGGCATTCAAATTGGTACCGTTTATATTGTTATTACAAGATAAATCTACAGGAGGAACATGATGAAAATTAGACAAGACAAATATTTTAGTATTTTTAGTAAAAGGAAGCTTTTAGCGCATTATTGGATACTTCCTTGTGTTGATCTCTTTAACATGTTTAATCTGCCTTTATCGATAATGTTCCAAAAAGTGTTTGTTCTTTCACACCACTTAGTTAATTTCTGTTATAGAAAAGATGACTGAATTTCTTGTTTGAAAAAATCACAACTTTAGTTTTATCTGTATTAACAGTCGGTTTAAATTTGGGGCAAACTTTCTTCTACGTTGTTCAAAGCGGGCTGCTAACCCCTTTTGATTCTGATGGTATAATAAGATCCTCAGCAAAATAAAGACTACTGTTGGATGTTCGTTTAAGGACACGGCTTTTCATGTTCCATCAAAATTTAATGAAGGTCATCAATAGAGTAATTACGGTGCTTATTGGCTATTTTTTTCACAGAAGATTCACAACACTTGTATATATCTTTCATTACTTTAAATATCTTCTTGTCAACGTCCTCTTTCTTTTATTCACATAAGAGACCAGCATGTCAAATAGTGTCAAATGTACAACGCACTAAAACGTTTATCAAATATAATCAAATAATATCCAACCTGAAGTGATATATATTGACGTGTCAGCATCAGTAATTACAGAACATCCAAATCCCGTGATCTTAACTGTATGGCAGTTATCAATAAGTATGTGTCCTGCCCTCAAATCTCTGTGAAGTATTCGTTTAGTCTTTAGATGTTTCATGCCACTAGCAATCTGCAAATGAGAGTGTACATATTTGACACTAATGCAAACATATATTAACCCAAAACTACATGTATTGGGTAGTTTAAATTCAATTATATGCATTTACACTTAGTAAACTATCCTGATTCTTGTACTTATATAACGCTCTCTGCACGTAAAGAACCCTTGCAACAACTCTTTGAGGGGTCCGTAGGTGGCCTGTTGCAAGGCTAAATTTCTGTCCCTATCCAATATACCCTCATTTTCCCGTGGCAGTCCAAATTTTCCCGACCTGCAACCCAGTTGACCTCTATTACCGGACCTACCTATTGTATTTATTGTTGATTTGTTCTCGTCCTGAACATGCATGAAATATTTGCCACTGGACGTTAAGCAACCAACAATCAATCAATCAATGTACTTATATACCGTAAACCAGTAATATTGATTCGTTTTCTCCTGATTTTATGTGTTTTAGATAAAACAAATACAGAAGAACTTTGAGTTATAACAGGTTAAATAAATAACAGAAAATCTAAATTGCAGTTGAAAAGCTCTCTAATTAATTAGAAATAATGCAGTTTACATATTTTAGGTAAGATAAAATCGAAACATTGTCCATTTCACCAACTTTAAACCTGAACAATTTTTATAAAATCATGTATGTAGTATTTAGACAAAACGATTTTAAATGTAAATAAGAATAGTTTAGAAATGGAGATTTGAGAGTTGTAACCAAAAATTGCATATTTGAAAATGTGTAACTATATGATTGGTCACGGTGTCATTATTTAAGACAAGTTGTACATCAACAGATCAGCAAATAAATACCTTTTCCAAGCTACTATATATCATGTAATTTGTTACAACCCAAATGTAAGGCAGACGAGCAAAGGCATCATCAAACTAATGAAAGCAATTTTTGTATGTTCGAGTGGTCTAGGGTGTTGAACACATGCGGATGGTGTTAGCGTCCCTTACTGATATCAATTTTAACGTGTATGTTAGTGGCTTTGGTGTTTTCCTTATAAGATCGAAATATCAGACTCACAAGACAACCGATATCCAATACCAGTACATCATATGTAATATAAAAGAAATATTTGTACTTAAAATTAATGCGCGTAAAATATTTAGTAATGCATATTGATTTTGCAATCATTTTTGTAGAATATTCCATCTTGAGGTACTTAAGACTATTTCCGATACTGATGCATGATTTTAACAACACGACGGGTGCCACATTTGGGGTGCCACATGTGAAGGAGGATCTGCTTATCATTCCAGAGCACTTGATGTCATCCCTAGTTTTGGCGGGGTTTGTGTTGTTCAGTCGGTAGTTTTCTATGTTGTTTTGTATAATGTCGTTTGTCTTTTTGTCTTTTCGTTGTCAGTTTATTTTCGACTTATGAGTTTGAATTTCCCTTTGGTATCTTTCTCCTCTCTAAATGATAAGAAAAATAGTGCATTCCATTGTTGCTACCAACACATGTTATAGTCATTCTACACTCTCAATCCTTCAATACCAAGACTGCTGATTTCATAATTCGGTAAATGATAATTAATCATAAAAGAGTTATTGTCGCATTAGATTAATACAGAAAAACATTTAGTAACACTATCATCCATTTAGATCAAATTTCATTTGTTTTAGTGTACCAGTTCAGACAATTATGTGGATATCAAAGAATGGTAATAGTTATTGAAAGCACTGTCAAAGTACTTCACACATGCTGATATAAAATCCTGATGTAGTACTCTCTAATATCAGTTGCTGAACTTCATAGAAGATTTCATGCAGCTACGTCATAAAGAGTATAGAAATACATGCTCTAGTGCAATGCCCAATAAAAATTGTGCCAAATTTCGGTTTCGAGAAAAAGTCAGTCTTCCTTCTTACTTAAAGTTAGCGAATTCATACTGCTAAAGATTTAAAACAATCTATTCTAAAGATCTTAGACTACTGATTTTCATTACCGATGCATGATTTTACAAAATAAGAAGAAAGATCGACATTCTTAATCACTACCAACACAACTTAAGTAATTTGACACTAATATCATTCATATTTTAAGTGAAATAATCCATGACTAATACCGTTATATGATATTCAATGAAAATAAGAGAGATTGTCATTATTAATAATTCACACAAAATTTCAAATAACTGTAAACTATCTAATTTACATTATGCAAAAAAATCCATCAAGAATTATGTCTTGAAGGCTCTCCATTTCAAATGCCAGTAAACAAGTTACTGCCTTTTAAACTAATGCAGACAAAATTTGAGTAACTGTAAACTTATATAGGTCACATGTTTTGTAAAACAATCCATACTAAAGAATCAATGCTACTGATTTTTATATCGTTTCAAGATTTTCAACAAAAAGAACAAAATGGGCGCTCTTAATTGCTAACGACAACAATTCTAATAACAGAACTCATGTACAATTCTCTTTTTATGTAAAAATCCATCCAGCGGTTAGATTAGTGCTGATTTGCAATACTGGTTTGTGATTTACAATCATAAGAACAAATATTGGCACTATTATTTCATGTAGACACACACTTTAGTAACTCAACGCTTTAATTCAATCTAATTTTAATTCAAAACAGTCAACCTAGAGGTATCATGACTACAAGACTTTAATACCAGTTCATTATTTTCAATAGAAATAAGAAATACTTTCACTTTAGAATAGAAAGGAGGTACATTTAGTAACTGTACACTAGTTTTACCCATAGTTTTTGTTAAACAGCTCATTCTAAGGTACATGTACCAAGACTACCCATTTCAATAACGATGCATAATGTTCATTAATTGCTACCGACAAACATTTTAATAATCCTACACTGACATAGATCATATCCTGTGTAGTACAACTCATACTGAGGGATCAAGGCTGTTAATTAACACTCACAGTACATGATTTGTAATAAATTGAAAATATCGATTGGTTGATTGTTGTTTGCTTAACGTCAAGTAAAGACGAAATATTGACACACTTGATTAATGCTAACACAAATTGAAGTAATTTTAATTTTATATTGCTATCTTTTATGAAGACATTCGGAAGAACCAAGACTACTGATTTTATTACCTAATATGATTTTCATTTGGAATTTTAGTAACTGTACACTTGTTTCGCTCCCTTTTGAAACACAAATAATTCATTAGAAGACAATTAATTTCAAATATCGTTTTAATGATTTTCAATAAAAAAAGACACTTTTGCGCTTTAGATTTATGAGGACAATATTTTTAGTAACTATAGACTGATAATTCTTTAAATTCATGTAAAACAATACATCATGAGGTCCCAAGACTTCTAAATTTCAATTTATGATTTTCAACAGATAGAAGACATACTAGCACTACTAATTGCCTCCAGCAAATATTATTAGGCAAAACACGCCAAAAAATTACAATTGCAATTGAGGGTAATAGCTCTTATAAGGAATCAATTTTGAATCTCTGTTATTTCATCTATCTGTAGATCATGATTTGGTAATAATTTTGGTGATCTTTTTGCTGGCCACTTTTTTCTCTGTAGCTTTTGGTATATTTTTCAGTAAAATAACAAATTCCACAAAAATGGATAAAAATGTCAATCAGGGCAAAACCTCCTTTACAGAGTCGTTTAATGATTTTGGTTATGTTGACTTATATGTAGATCTTGTTTCGCAAATCATCTTTCCCTTTTTCAGCTTCTCGCTATCTACTCTAGTTTTGTCAAAAAACAAAATAAAGTTGTTAATTGTTCATCAAAGGTAATTACTCTTATAAGAGATAGATTCAAGCTTTTGATCATTTAAATTATTTGTTATTCTTGTCTTGCTAATCATTTTGCTGTTTGAAAATTCTCTCTTTCTATAAAAGTTTTCAAGATTATAGCCAAAAAACAAACAAGAAAAATTTAAGAACCATTTTTGAAGAGAACTCGACTGATGATTTCGACTATGTTAACTTAGTTTTAGATCTTTTTCGTTTTATTCATTTTGGTCATTTTGCTTTTACGGTCTCTCGACATCTATTATAGTTTTCAAGAAAAAGCATAAAAATACAAAAATGCAAAAAAATATCGAAAAATCTTCTTTAAAACAATAACTCCCATTGCATTATTTAAGTGATTTTACCTGGACAGCTATGTGAACTATCTGTTCAAAATTTTAATTTGCTTTTTCCTTGATCTGACAGCAGATAATCCATAAGATTCCAGGCTGAAAACCATTCCATCAAAATCCAATCTAAAGTAGTTGTGATACCGCATAGCTTGACTACATTGTCATGACTGCTTAATTTTATTAAAGCTTCTTTGATAACATCTTGGTATGATCCTGGTTTAAATTGTTTTATATCAACAGGTTTCCGTGTTTCTCTCATCCACTCTCCTTTGAATAGAAATCATTTTGTAGTTATTGAAAAGTCTATCATGTAACATGCACTTTTAAATCTCGGTAGTGGGTTAATATTGATACAGCACACAACTTAAAATGAATAATACCTGAAAGATTGTTGCTAGGCAAATCGAGGAGGTATGGGATTCAATGGGAAAGCATCATCAAAGACAAAACTAGCCAAAAGTCATCAATGAAACAACACATAGACTTCAATATTGTTTTTATTCTCAGTAATGCATTAGCAAATTAGCAATGATACAGCACGAAATTTACAAAAAAATTTGCATGCAAGATTGATGTCAGTTAAAATTTACGACATGTCAGAAGATTTATTTGAATGTCAATATTTATTTATTTATTTATTTATTTATTTATTTATTTATTTATTTATATGTGTGTCAAACTCAAGGGACAAGTCATAATAAAGTTATTCCTTACTTAGTTGGGGAAATACACAGTTTAGCAATACAAGGGTACAAAGTAAGTGTAAGCATTAGATACATTTTTTCGTTTGCATTTAGGATTTCCTGTGTTAAATATATGTTCAAAACTATAAAATCCAAAGGTGTCATAAGTCCAACTTTGCAATTCTTAAAATGTATGTATGTAAATGGGTAATTTTGAAAGAGGGACGAAAGATACCAGAGGGACAGTCAAACTCATAGATCGAAAACAAACTGACAACGCCATGGCCAAAAATAAAAAGACAAACAGACAAATAATAGTACAGATGACACAACATAGAAAACTAAAGACTAGCAACACGAACCCCACCAAAACTGGGGTGATCTCAGGTGCTCCGGAAGGGTAAGCAGATCCTGCTCCACATGTGGCACCGTCGTGTTGCTTATGTTATTACAAATCCGGTAAATAGTCTAATTCGGTAGGTCACATTCGTGAAAAGGGAAGGTATTGTAGTTACGACATAAGGAACATATCCGATATCATCTGTGAAACGGTTATTCCATAACGGTCAACCAAGTCGTGATGGCGTCCGTAAAATTTACGAAGGGATGATTTCAACTTCACCATTTGGAAATTCTGGTTTAATAGCTTCCTTGTGAGCAGCAATCCTCTATCAAGGAAATCATAATAGGAAATACAAGCCCGGGAATATCGTGTCAATTGGGAGATATATACTCCGTATGCAGGCGCTGCTGGAATGTTGCTACATAGAAATGGAAAGTTCACAATTGGGAAGCTGAAATCATCTCTTTGTCGTAAAGTTTTGTTTTCAACCGACCCTCATTGTCAATTTCTCGATGTAAGTCAAGATATGAGGCAGACTTAACTGTATCTGTGGTATCCTTTATCTCTAGTTCGATGGGATAGATTCGTTCAACATAGTCACCAAATTTTGAATTATTTAGTGAGAGAACATCATCTATTTAGCGGAACGTAAAGTTAAAGGATATTGCTAACTTCTTATCTTTCTTCCTAAGAAGTTCCTGTATGAAGTCAGCCTCATAATAATAAAGAAACTAGTCGGCAAGAAGAGGGCACAATTGTTTCAGAGAATTTTTGTTTAAATCAGAGTGATTCTTTACAAAGTAGGATTTATCCCTCCCAAGACAAGATACTTGTATCTACGTTCGCCATTCTTTTAATGAAACAAAGTAATACCAACTCTTTTAATTCTATCTTTTAGTTTGGAATGGGAATACTTGTGTAAAGTGTAGAAAAGTCAAATGTTTTAATACTATTGTAAGATGAGAGAGTCTTAGATTGTATGTACTCTAAAAGATCTTTGGAATTTTTAGTATCCACATCTGATTCACGCCACCTCTAGAAATGGCAGTTTCACAATAACTTTGGAGCCCGGCTTTGATTGCTGATAAAATAGATGTTAATAATTTAGAAAGAGGTTTCGTGGAGCACTTGGAAGACCCAGCAATATACCGTTGTTTGTAAGGACACTTATGGAGTTTAGCTTTGATTATTTGGAATATCTACTAATTTTCACTTCTTCATACTACATTTGTATGAACATCAAGATTATTCTCCTTTAATCTGTACAGGAAGTTTTATTGTTGATATTTACCCTTATGTATCTAGTGTTAAATTAGGTATTTATATGACAGACCTTTCTTGGTATTCCTAATTATTGGAAGATTTTATATAGACAGAAAAGTATACCTAAAACGACAAAGTTATTTTTCATTTACCTGTATATATTATGAAAACCGGTTTTTCAAAAGTGATTATTTTCTAAGGGTTAAATATTTCGCGGTGGTGTATTGCCATGGCTTTATTTGGACTTGTTTGTTTGCTTTTGGCCTTGAATGTTTGTCCCTAATATTTTATTAACTATGTATTTACTTTCAGGTATCACAGATCGAATTTATTCGTTCATAGTGTGTTAATTTACGTTTTTGATTGAGTTAAGCCTTCCAATTGATGTTTTATCGTGTGTTTTCTATGTTGTGATGTTATACTATTGTTTCAGAAAAGGGAGAAGGTTTGGTACCATTAAAACGTTTAATCCTGCTGCAAATGTTTGCACCTGTCCTAAGTCAGGAATCTGATGTACAGTAGTTGTCGTTTGTTTATGTAATTTATACGTGTTTCTCGTTTCTCGTTTTTATATAGACTAGACCGTTGGTTTTACCGTTTGAATGGTTTTACACTAGTACTTTTGGGGCCCTTTATAGCTTGTTGTTCGGTGTGAGCCAAGGCTCCGTGTTGAAGGCCGTACATTGACCTATAATGGTTTACTTTTATAAATTGTTATTTGGATGGAGAGTTGTCTCATTGGCACTCACACCACATCTTCCTATATCTATTTAGGTATCCAATACAGTGATGGAAGATCCAGTTCTTCATCTTTGGTTGACATTCCAAAGGAACATAGAACAGACCTATGATTATCTAGGATTTCCTCTTTGGTTAGTGTCGTGAGGGTATATGTTGAGTTTCCAAATGAATTGTCAATACCCAATTCATTTATCAAGCAGTTTATGTAATGATATTTACACAAAAACGATGTTGTTTGGGGCTTTATCTTCGGGGACAACAACATATTTGTCATGGAGGTAGCGTGGGTATTGATAGACCCATTTAGTTTCTTAATTCGGATTTGTATCAACGACCTCACAGCCTAAATCCATTCGGAAAGAGTATCTACTTCTTCTTTCTCGCGTTTAGCCCATTGCCTGGCATAATCCTCGACTGAAATTCAAACTTTGCAATTCTTAATTAGTTAAAGTGCAATTCGACAATGTGAGAATTGCAATTCGTACTATGCAACAATGTTATCCAAAATTCTAATTTTGATTTTCCGTTATTTATTGCTACATGGTACATTTATATGTACTTTCGTAATTTGTACATTTGTAGGACTCTAAAGTGCGATGGGGACGCTAAAACGCGATGGTCACGCTAAAGTGCGATGGTCTACGCTAAAGTGCGATGGTCTAGACTAAAGTGCGATGGTTTGATACGCTAAAGTACGATGGTCTGTGTTATTAAATGGAACACGCTAAAGTCCGATGGCTCAATACGCTAAAGTGCGTTTTCCCGACAACAATGGAAATCAACAAAAATGAAAAAGCGGATTACCTTAATAGTGATGATGTGTATGAAACACTTTGAAACCCATATTTCTCAGTAGTTCGGTAAAATTAATTGAAAAGTAATATAAACTTATTGTTGTTTGTTGAACGTACAGTGGCAAATATCACATGCATATACAGGACGATCATACGCATGATCATTTAACACTGGACACTTTTAATTTGCAAAACACTCATTTGCAAATCCGCCGCCGCCTCAAATTAGAGCTACAGTGTCGTTTAAATAACCAAAATGTGCAGAATTACATGGGATTCAATAATTTCATTACTTTTCTGCTGTAATTATTATATATATTTTGCAATTTGATTTAGAAAAACATGAGATTTTCAATATCCCATGGGACAGGGCAAAATTCCATGGGATTGACCATTATCCCATGGGATTTTGGTTAAATCCCATGGGATTTTTTTTGGTCCCATGGGATAATTGTAGTCCCATGGGATATTTGTTGTCCCATGGGACCAAAAAATCCCATGGGATTATAATTATCCCATGGGATTTTAATATCCCATGGGACAAAATAAAATCCTATGGGATTAAAATTATAAGTTTACAGTAATGTGTATGATACAATTAATTCTGTTTGGTAGTAAAAGTTTATAATATATATATATATATATATATATATATATGAGTGTATTTTGTTTTGTTTTTCATTTTGTCACAAACATGTTCTTAATTGGTTTATATGACAAAAAATTATTATTAATTTGGAAAGTATAATAATATATAAAATCCTTTAACTGAAATAAAATTATGACATGTCTAATATTAGAAAAATATTGTTTTGAAATCTGTCTTTTATTATGAAAATAGAACTGAAATAATTTTTCATATTCTGACTGAATAAATTGACATAGCACAGTTAACAGTTTTCTTTGTTTTAGTTTCATTGCAATACATGAATATGCATTAAATTTGAATTTTATACCTTTGTAGTGTTCATAATATTATGTTTTATTTTCAAATTTACAAAATAAATAATTTTCCTGTTTAGTTTTAATTTTCTTGTTTCAGCTTGTTATGTACAATTATTCTACTATATAAGAGTCAAGTAAACAAATTATATCATCCACTAGAATATTCCAAAAATTCTCAGATAAAACATTTTTGCAATCTGTTTTCAAAGATTGTCCTATGTGCATCTTCATTGGATGGAGCGATTTAAATGAGTGGACAAAGCAAGTTCATTTGGACAACAAAATATTAATATTTTTTTTTCATTTGTCCCTTCTTTCAATTGGTAATTACGTTGTTGCATTTACATGCTTAAGTTCTTGTGCATCTATGATCATGATGATATGACTCCTTTTTGTTTATAGTCATTATGTTGAAATTTCCTCTTCTTTATATATGTAGGAAAATAACGCATTCCATTTCTCATTAATACAAAAGTCAAACTAGATGTAGAAAATATCAACTTCAAGTTTTCTGTTCAGTACTGACCTGTTGAATGATGATCATGAAAACCAAGATGTCTGACCTACAAATACACAAAACTCAAAAATTATAAATGAAGAGAAATACAGCACTAAACATGCTAAAATGGCTATTAGATCATGTTTATGAACATGTTGATAACCTTTCATTTGAATATCAATTGTCAGTGCTTTCTGTCTATGGTTTTCATATTAGTTATTTTGTGTCTTTATGCAGTCTTTTGAGTTGAGCCAATTGCAACAAATGTTTACAGTTTGTTCAAATGTTGTACTGTTATCAAAACCACTGTCCCAGGTTAGGGGTGGGTTGGGTGCTCAGTAACTGTGAGTACTAACAGATCTGTATGTTGAGTCTTTTTTTTAAAGGGAAAGAATAAATTTCCAGCCACATCCAATCTGTGTTTTTGGTAGCTGTTTTTCTGCTTTGTTGCATTCTAATGAGTTAATAAAATTGAGAATAAAACGGAATGTATCAAAATAACCTGACCCAAGTGCAGAAAAACCCTTTTCAACTGATTTTACATCGCGATGACCTTGAGGTCATTTCGATGTACTGCTATCGCCTAGATTTCCAATATGAAAATTATTTTGGGTTTTAACCGATCTATAAACATGATAAATAGGCGCACATAAACGAGTGCAAAATAACTTTCCTTATTGTTTGATATAAATACATCTCTTCAATGAAAACTGATAAAAATATTTTGTTGATTAATAATATGAAAATGTTTTGTATTTAGATCTATATATAACAAGTCTAAATTGAAAACAACATTCAAACCTATGATTGCGTTGGATAAAATCGCAATTTTTATATGTGCATGCAAAACAAATTTCTTGTTAGAGGGTCTAAATACAGCACAAACAACATTTTCCAAAAGACCAAAAAGTGAAAAAGTAAATTTTAACAAAACGCATTTGACTAACAGGTCGAACAACAAATGTTCTTAAACCCTGCTGACTGCCATTGGCAATTGCCAAATAAACGGATCACCGATGTAATAAATGGATCTTAATTATAAATTTAATACTAAACAGAAAACAATAAACTTGCGAAAAAGATGGTATACCGCAAACAAAAGGTGCAAAGGTTTTGTACACCATATCCAATTTCGACAATTAATGTCTCTTCAGTGATGTTAGGGATCGAAACGGTATTTGGAAAGCCATACAATTTACCTCAATTTAGGATAGACTCTTGAATTTTGAGGAGTCAAAATAGGATGAACGAATCATATAAACCCAAGGCAAATATAATACAAGCCCAAACGAAAAATATAAACAAGTCTAAATTGAAAACAACGTTCAAACCTATGATTGCGTTGGATAAAACTGCAATTTTATACGTGTGCATGCAAAACAAATTTCTTGTTAGAGGGTCTAAATACAGCACAAACAACATTTTCCAAAAGACCAAAAAGTGTAAGTAAAAATCATTGATTATATCAATTCACAGGTACCAAAAATTGTGTTAAAGCATGCAGAAGAATATATCAAAGAACGTTTAGCGACAATACTGGCATGGACCAGTAACTCTGTAATTGTTTTTGGGAAAATATGAATGCCTACTCGTATCCAATCTTTTAGAAAATCAAATTTTACAGAAAAGTGTCCACCATGCACTTGCATTGCACTATTATTAGAATAGTAGAATAGAATGATATACAAATTGATGGAAATCATGGATACATATGTAACTGTTATTTTAATATAATTTATCGCTATTTTGTGCATTTTCCTTTGATCTTTTTGTGATAATTTTCATATCATGCTACTCACTTGAGATGGAAAATTATCGCTAGAAACTATGCAGGCACGTGGCGTTGCTAATGAAATTGACATGAAAGTTACAACGTCGTCATAGGTAAAATAGCGATAAACAGATTATCATTGGTCATCTCAACTCGATTGCATTTCGCTTTGCCGCACCGGCTCAAGCGAGAAAATCAATCTCGTTGAGATGATCAACGATAATCTATAATATAACAACAAATCAGTGTATATACTGATTTGTATCACTACAATATAATAGTATTTATTCATCATCAACACGAACTTGTCTAAGAAAAATAATTCTCTGTACATTAACCTCAGTTTCAGGTGAAGAGATATATGATGTTTTTTCTGAGACAAGTGCTTTTGACCATCCACAAGAACTTGTGGTCATTCGATGTTCAGTACTTCAGTACTTTGATTATAGTTTATAATATTGTACGGACACTTACACCACCGTCCTAATTAGAGGAGGATTTGGGGCCAGCATACATGTTAAACCATGCCACATTTTGTAAGTGTCTGTCCCAAGTAAGGGGCCTGCTATACAGTGGTTGTCATTGTTGCTATATATCATTTGTTTTTTGTTTATTGTTTTGTGCAAAAATCAGGCACTTAGTTTAAGCCTTTGAATTGTCTTACATTTCTTATTTCATGGCCTTTTATAGATTACTATGCGGTATAGGGTAACAGATTTGCTCATTGTCGAAGGCTGTACAGTGAACTATTTTTGTTTAATTTAATGTCATTTGATCTAGTCCAGTCAATCTAGCATAAATTTTACCCTAACCTTGAAGTAATTGCAACAGAAGATTTTTAAGTTTTAATCTTTAGCATCATACCCCAAATATACACAGAAAAAGTCCAAATCTAACTTGAGGAAAACTAAAAAATATGATTTTAAAATTCCTATGGAGATTTGCATTGATATGGGAGATAACTCTGCAAAAGGCAGAAATATCAATAAAATTGGATAATTTTACCGTTTCTATTCCACAGAATATATTGATTCTTGATATTTTAGCCATCTTTAGAGTATAACAAACAACTATAAAGTGTTTTCCTATCTTTTATCAAGCTTCAACCTAGATTTTATAATTCATTAGTTGACCATTTATTAGATTTTTCAGCTTATCAAGGTAAAGAATCTCAAATTGAATAAAACTAATAAAGCATATATTCATCTTTTGTGGTTTAAAGTTTCTATAAACATGGTAGATGATGAACAAATATAATTGACAAATATAAACAATACCAAATATTTACATTATTTTTTCAAAATGGCCACAAAGCCATAATTTGCAATTTCTTCATTGAAAAATGTGCAGAAAAAAATAAAAATACCCATAACACTTCGGTTTTGTACATTTCATGAGCAGAAGATTATATAATATAGTCAAATAAGAACTTATAACTGCATCCAAGTATCATATTTAACATGAATTTTAAGAAAATCAACCAAAAACTGACAAAAAAAAGACTAATTTTTGCGGAGTTATCTCCCTTTCCAATGTTAATTTCCATAAGAAATTTAAAATGCAAAATTTGAGTTTTCCTCAAGTTGGATTTTATGAGATTTTTTTCTGTGTATATTTGGGGCTTAATGCTATTGATTAGAACTAAAACATTTTCCGTTGCAATTAGTTTGAGGTTCAAATTTAGTTTGACTGGACTATATAGGAGAAAAGTCTCATTGACAAACATACTGCTTCTCGCTGCATTGAAGACCTATTGGTGACCTTCTGCTGTTGTCTGTTCTATGGTCGGGTTGTTGTCTCTTTGACACATTCCCATTTCCATTCTCAATTTTATGCTACTCATTTTATATTATCTCGGCCTTATTTCGCCTGTCCAAAATTAGGAGCCTGTACATACATGTAGTTCAGTGGTTGATGAAGGCTCACGTCAGTCATATTTGTTTTTTCATAAATTGTTGGGTTTTTATAAATTAGTCTGGTATATTTGAAGTTTGAATTGATGTTTTGCTTTAAATTTTGTTTGTGGTGTCTTTTATCATGTTTATAGATGACTATATCATGTATAGGATTTAGGTTTTCTCATTATTTACTGGTCATCATCGGCCTCTTATAAGTAATTGCATTGCTTACATCCACTTAATTGAACTCTGGTGGATAGTTTTCTCATTTATCATACCCCATCTTATTTTCGTAAAATCATTATTCAAGGGCAACAACTTTTATAGAAGTGGACTTACCATTTATGCTTTGTTGACTTCTGCAAATCTATTTTGTTGATAATTTCTTCTGTTTTAGTTTCCTTTATCTGTAGTGTCCTTGACCTAGACATAAAGGGTAAAATTATCATTTAATGAGTATGATTTTCTAAATAAAAATGATGAATCATTCCACAGACTATTTGCCAGTCAATTGTTTCAAAGACTATTACCCGGTTAATAGTTTTATCATCATTTTAACTTACTTTTCATGAGTATTTTCATTGGACAATAATGATGTCATTAACTATTCTGCATGGATTTGGATTAAAAGAAAAGAAAATCTTCCTGACACATTTTTAAAGATATAATATGGGTCTTTCATTGTCTTCATAAACTGTGATTGCTTTGGTGCATACTACCTTAGCCAGTCTAGAAGAATTAATTATATGCACAGGAATTTTTCCACAAGTATTCCTAGTCTTGATTACAGTTAATTAAAATTTACAAATACATTATGGACTATAGAAAAAATTATGGTTCATAGTATGCATGTTTATGTGACATTTTTATTTTCTTTCAGATGATGTTTGTAGACTTTTTGGAAAGTTGGTTTGTTCGGTATAAAAAAATAAAAAGCTGCACCATGAGCGCATGCTACGCCCTTCATCTTGTGTGAGAAGTTTTATGAAATAATAATAAATAGTTTCTAAGAAACGGCGCGACATGTGAAAAATAAACTTCTTTTTACAAAAAACTCAATAACTCTAAAATAAAATTTTGAATCATCACCAAAAAATATACAGATCTTTAGATTAATATAACTAAGAAGTGTGTAAAGTTTTAAGCAATAGTCATTAATGGTTTTTAAGATACGATGCAACATGTGAAAACCCCCTCTTTTTTACAAAAAACTCAATAACTCCAAAATAAAATTTTGAATCATCACCAAAAAGTATACAGATCTTAAGATTAATATAACTAAGAAGTGTGTAAAGTTTTAAGCAATAATCATAAATCATTTATGAGATATGGCGCGACATGTGAAAATCCACCCCCCTTTTTTACAAAAAACTCAATAACTCTAAAATAAAATTTTGAATCATCACCAAAAAGTACACAGATCTTTGGATTAATATAACTAAGAAGTGTGTGAAGTTTAAAGCAATAATCATAAATAGTTTTTGAGATACAGCATGATATGTGAAAAATACACACCCCTGTTTTAGTTATAAAGTCACGTAACTCAAAAAGTTTAAATCCTATTTTGACCAAAAAGTATACAGACCATCATAAGAAACAACTATATTAAGTTTCATGAAATTTGGATAAGCGGTTCTCAAGTTACGGTGCGACATGTGGACGCCGGACAGACAGACGGACAGACAGACAGACAGACGGACGCCGGACATTTGTATAGCATAATACGTCCCGTCAAAATTTTGACGGGCGTATAAAAATTTATTGACTTGTTATGATGGTAATAGCAAGTTTGTTGTACCTTTGATACTAACTATTGACCTTTGACCTTGGCTTTGCCCTGAGCAATAGTTGGTATCTCAGGGACAACAAACTTGCTATTACCCTTATAACCAGTCAATAGGTGTATACTATTACTTAATTTGTAGGCAACTGACAATTTTGGATCATATGTATATCTTGTCTTGCTCATCATTTTGCTGTTTAATATTATCAATATTCTATGAAAATGAGGTCATGCCATACTTACATGCACATCCTTAAAAACTTTCATACACCAAATATACTTAACATGTTGCTTACAGTATTAGAAAAACAAACCATAACACAAAAACTTAGCAATAACCACTGACCCATGAAAATGAGGTCAAGGTCAGATGACACTTACCAGTTGGACATGCACACCTTACAATTATTCCATACACTAAAGTACATTTTAAATAGAGTAGACCTATTGCTTATAGCATCTGAGATATGGACGTAACCACAAAAGCTTAACAGTGTTCACTGATCCATGAAATAAGGTCAAAATGAAAATTGTCTGACATACATGAGAACTTTGCAAGGTACGCACGCACATACCAAATATAGTTATCCAATTACTCATTATAAGAGAGAAATTAAATATACTAAAAATCTTAACTTTTTTTCCAAGTAGTCACTGAACCATGGAATGAGGTCAAGGATAATGAACATATGACAGACGGAAACTTCATAACATAAGGCATCTATATATAAAGTATGAATGGTCCAGGTCTTCTACCTTCTAAATATTAAGCTTTTAACAAGTAAGTTAACACTTTGTCATGTTAATGCACAACTGTTAAGGTTGCAGTCTTGTAATTGACTGCTCCATAGGCTTACATGCGAAACAGCTGATCTTTGAAAATAAAAAAATAAAAAATGCTACATAGAAAAAAATTTTCATGTTCATATCATGTATGTACTAATGTGAAATTGTGATTTAATCGAAAAAAAAGTGGGTCATGCCACGAAGAATAAAAAGTTACGTAACCCTGAAGTCAAAACATTTTTTTTCTACTTTCTGTTTGCTGTTTTTACTAGGCCGCATCACTTCCAGTAAACATGATATCCTTCCACTTTCCTGGATTGATATCCCCCAAAAGATGCAAGATTTTTTTTAAGTCTATATATATGTTTCAATTCATCATAAACCTATAATCAAACAGAAAAAAATTGAGTTCAGAAAAAATCAGAAAAATGCACTATTTTGTTTCCTCC